>CM069141.1:47201902-47460308 GCA_035221665.1 Okamejei kenojei
CTTCGACCGGGGGGGGGGGGGGGGGGCGCAGCTCAGTTCGTGTCCAGGTTTTGGAAGGAGTTTTGTTCCTCTGTTGGACGCTACGGTCAGCTCTTACATTTGGTTATCAACCACCATTTTTCCCTGCTGTGGAGGGAGGAAAGGAGGAGTCCGGTGCCCTACGCTCGGCTTGATCCGTCGCTGTCACACAGGTTTGGATTGGGGCTCGGTTCAGATGCTGTTGCAGCAGTTCTGCGCGTTACAGAGGAGATGGTGATCGTGGAAGACGACTGTCTCCAGTATACCTGCTGGGACAATTGGGTGGCTCTCATTGGAAATAACCTCTGAGGATGGAATCCTGAAGCTGCTCCCTCATTTTGTTGGTCCATGCCCAATCTCGAAGGTCATCAATCCATGTGGCAGTTTCGTCTTCAGACTCCCCCGTGCCATGGAGGGTCACCCACTTTCCCATTCTCCCGACTGAAGCCAGTTAAGGAGAGATTCCTTTTCCCTGCCTCCACACACCCTCCGCCCCCCCCCCCCCCCCGTTCCTTGATGGGGTCGAGTTGGTTTACGCCTCAGCCCGTTGCTGGGATGCGTCTGCATGGTCGTGGTTGTCAGATCAGGTAGATTGGAGGTTATGGACCTGAGAGCGGTCATGGGTGCCGGCTCGCAACATATGCGACCCAGAACTTATCAGGGAATATCGGCGCCAACATCCTGACGATCCTGGGGCCTTCAGGAGCCGGCCGGGAGGGGGGTGGGGGGGGGGGGGGGGGGGGGGGGGGGGGTGGGGGGGGTGGGGGGGGGGGGGGGGGGGGGGGAGTTACTGTCAGTCTCCGTTTTAAGCTAGTTTCTGTTCCTTATGGTTTTCAGTATTTGAGTTTGATTCTTTGTTTTATTTGTTGCCTCACATCTCTCTTGTTCAGGTGCCATTTCTGTCAGGTTGTTTACCATCATGTGATTGTTGACCCCCGCCCTGAATGTGTTTCACACTGTGTCTCGTTTCCCATGTTAAGTCGTATTTAAGCCTTGTGTTTTAGGTTTATTTGCCAGTTTCGTAGTGTATCTACCGGTATCCACCCTCTTCAGCCTCAGAATATTGTGACTTTGTGTACTCGAACCCACGCCCTGTTTTTCGACCACTGTTTTTGCCTTCTGTCTAATTACGTTGCTTCATGTTTGCTTACTGTTACCTACTTGGACCGATTAAACTCGAATAACGGATCTTCCCTAAGTCTGACCTCATTTGTGTCCCTACTTCTCGTTCAGTTTTTCTGACAGCTGTTTGTCAACAACCGACCAACAAGTGAACCACATTAGTTTGGGAAACTGGTGAGTAGCAGAAGTAAGGAGGAAACAATGTGTGAAGTATCATTATGGTGGCCATTGCTCCCTAACGAATAGTAAACTGCTCACCGTACCCAGAAATCGGCAGAGATCAGGTGTCAAACCTGCTTGTCCCATTCCACTAACTACTGTCACATTCAATGCAATTCACTGGGCAAAGATTCCCCTTCCCTGTCGTTCAGAAATTGACAAATAAAAACCCTTCACTAATCCCTGTTCTCGCTTTGCTAACCACTCACCCTTTCCGTTGGCAGTTTCCCAGATAACACAAAATATGTAACGTTCTTATACAGTAACAATTTCCCTTGCCTTACAGGAGCAAAACATCTTCCCGTAAAGCAGTGATCTGCTTGCACGTGTTTCAGATAATGTAGATGTTAGGTCTTCCCAATGCGTGGCACAGCCTTGAGAATTGGAGCACAGTTTAGGCCACTGCACAATCGAGCTTGCTTCCGTCATTCGATCGAGGTTGGTATATTTCCCCTCTCTCCTCCCTTAGCCTTTTATGCCCTTCTGATCAAGAACTTATTAATCTCTGCCTTAGCAATATACTATAACGACTTCGACATAAAATTGTGGCACTTAATTCCTCAGATGCACCATCCATTGGATAAAAAATTCTTATGGATCACCATTCTAAATGTGCGGCATTTTCTTGTGAGGCTGTGCCCCATTTTCCTAGATTATCTCACAAATATCTTCCCCTCATCCATTCCATCTAGATCGCTTAGTCCTGCGGTTAGACTGCAGCAAAGAAATAATGAAAATGACTTTCCGGTTACTACCAAAATTCATTCTGAAAGTCGCCAGCAACTGATCTTTCTGCATATTACCACTAGCGCTGTTGGAGCGAGGGCAAGGTTAAGGCACACGCTTAGAAGCCAGTTCCTCGCCTTTCGTATGGACAAGTTGCAACCTGACCCCTCCTGTTTGTTTTCATTATTGCTTAGTTTTTTTTCTTCATTTTGCATTTTGCTGAAGAGCATAGAAACAGACCAGTCGCTTACCACATCTACACGAACCACCGTGTTTATTTGTATTAATTACACTCTTCCGTGAATTCCGTCACGATCAGTGTCTACTAATTCCCACACCCGTTAAGTACCATACATATAGTTATATGTCCTGTCTCCACCACCTGCATTGGAACTTCGTTATTTGAAATTCTAAACGTCAGTTCCAGGTTAAGCATATTCCATCTGAAAATTATTTCGGCCTCCCCAGCCACTGGAAAAGACTGTCTACCGTATTTGTGCCTCACTTGATTGTCCATATCTCCATCATATCACTTCTCAGCTGCGTTGGCTCCAAAAAATACGGATCCAGCCAACACAATCTCCCCTGATTGCGCAAACATAATCCTGGCAACGTTCCTAGGAGTCTATCCTGGTCGCTCTCTGGCGTAACCAAACGTTTCCACAATGTGCTAAGTCGACCGGCACACAATAATTCAAATTCTTAAGCAATGTTTTCTTCAAATGTAACAGAAAAGCTCAACTCCGTACCTCAGCCGATGTATGCAAACGTGCCACATCGTTGTCTACCCGTGTTCCCATTTTAAAGAACAATTTTATTTTACCACAAATCCCCATCCGTTCGATATCACTCCGGAAGACTTTGCAATGCACAGTCTGTAGTTTTGCCCGCTGAACATGCCCCATCCCCTTGCTATAGATATTCATCACAGAAGCAATGAAAATTAATTTGTCCCAACAGCTCTTCCGACTACTGTCCATTACTTCCTATCTGCAGAGCTGCTCAAAATTAACTTATTTTCATTAATTCCTAGTTCTGATAAAGGATCCCAGACCTGAAGCGTTAATTGTATTTCTTTCGGCAGGTGAACCAATTAGTGTTTTCAGCATGTTCAGTTGTTGACGCGCACGAAATGTCATAGTTGGCTCCTCTGAGTCATTACATGGACTCTCATTTAACATGCAGCGGAACTTATTTACCACAATACCAGAATGCGATGGTATATCTGTTTCCAATATTGAAATACAGTTTGATTAACATCCTATCCTCCACGACATAAATAATGTGTTCCATCACCGTTTTGACGAGACCAAACTGCAATTGGTTGATCACACTATAATCAATTTCTGCAACTCTGGGATAAAGGGATATTACGAGTGACGGTGAAGTAAAGTTGAAATTATATCGCTCTTGGAAGGGCTGTGGAATCCATATCAAGTAAGGGTTGGAACTTCAACGAATGGAGTGTATCAAATGACTGCGCGTATAAAGGTTGTTGCAGCCTTCAATGTGGGAAAAGAACGCAGAGGTTTGGAGTCTGCCATGAGGATAAGATTTTTCTATTTTACCCACTGTTTCTGTTTCAAAGGAAATGTATCTGTCTGTTTCTGGGAAATCAATTCAAAAGATGTCGCATGTCAACTAAGACACAGAAGATGACAGTTCTGCAATTCCGAATGGCATTTACCGAAAAGGGCATTTTACAGGATATATCTGGTAACAGGGTAATAATGTCTTCTCGGGCGCATTTTAAATGAGCAACGATGCGTGGATGAATGGGTAATTGTGTGGTTTAGTTTCCAATTGAAATAAAGGATCCTTTGCAATAAACCCAGAAATGAAACGAAGATTGTCAAGGTAAATAAGAATAAAAAGTCAAATCTTCACAATTTTTTCCACGCCCAACCAGACATGGACACCTGTTTTTTCTGATTCCTACAATATCAATCGGGGTCTGCTGGGTCATGTGCCTGTGAAGTTGTTGCAAACAAAATTTAAAACGCAGCAGGACCTCACCTTACATATGCATGTGTTAGCAAACCAAAGATGAAATGGACGTGACGATGCCTTTCTCCAGGAATCACGTCCTTGAAACAAGAGTTTGGTTCAACAATTACTTCATGGAAAGCGTAATGTGCACGAACACCAACTTCAAAGTTTGGAAAGTTGCATTGATATTCTCATGATTATTTATGTGATTGCGTTTATGTGTTGTCCGTATGTTATGTATTGTTTGCTTTACGTTCTGAAATTGTTGGCTACTGGACATCTGAATTTCCTTGAGGGGATTAATAAAGTGTCTGTCTGTCTGTCTGTCTGTCTGTCTGTCTGTCTGTCTGTCTGTCTGTCTGTCTGTCTGTCTGTCTTAGCTCAACTTTACACCAAAAATAATGTTTGTGGAAGAGGCATAATAATAGAATTCGCATGTCAAAGAAAGGAAAATTATGAAGTCGTTAAATGAATATATGTGTGCTACCATGAGGTGCGCATGGAGGATCTGCACGTAAAGATCACGTATCTGATATAATACGTTGAAACTCAACAACACTGATGCCATCTATTAATTCGGTATTGCCTTTTGAGTGAGACAACAGATCGTGATAATATTTTCCATCAAAAACCCCCTTTGCATGTGCTTCCGCTGAGTTTCGAAGTTAAATGCAGAAAGCTCGCATTTTAATGTGTTGGCTACTGCCCTGCCACATTAGATTTAAACTAATGTGGCAGAGGGATGGGTACAAGAGCAGAGAGGCAGGTGGGTGTAAAATGAGGGTAGAAGCAATAGGGAGCAAGGCGAAAAGTAAAAGTGGCAGGCAGACAAAACCAGGGCAAAAATCAAAAAGGGCCACTTTTCAACATAATTGTATAAGGGGTAAGCGCGTTGTAGAAACAAGCCTGAAGGCTTTGTGTCTCAATGCAAGGGGTATTCGTAATAAGGTGGATGAGTTTAACGTGCAGATAGCTTTTAATGATTATGATATAGTTGGGATCACGGAGACATGGCTCCAGGGTGACCAAGGCTGGGAGCTGAACATCCAAGGATATTCAATATTCAGGAGGGATAGAGAGAAAGGAAAATGAGATGGGGTAGCTTGCTGGTTAGAGAGGAGATTAACGCAATGGAAAGGAAGGACATTAGCTTGGAGGATGTGGAATCGGTATGGGTAGAGCTGCGAAACACTAAGGGGGAAGGGCAGAAAACTTCTGGTGGGTGTTGTGTACAGGCCACCTAACAGTAGTAGTGAAGTTGCGGATGGTATCAAACAGGACATTAGAAATGCATGCGACAAAGGCAAAACAGTTATAATGGGTGACTTCAATCTGCATACAGATTGGGTGAATCAAATTGGCAGGGGTGCTGAGGAAGAGGATTTTTTGGAATGTATGCGGGATAGTTATCTAAATCAACAGGTAGATGAACCAACGAGAGAGCAGGCTATTTTAGACTGGGTATTGAGTAATGAGGAAGGGTTAGTTAGCAGTCTTGTTGTACGTGCCCCTTGGACAAGAGTGACCAGGGGTTGGACAGGCTAGATGCAGGAAGATTGTTCCCGATGTTGGGGAAGTCCAGGACAAGGGGTCACAGCTTAAGGATAAGGGGGAAATCCTTTAAGACCGAGATGAGAAAGACTTTTTTTCACACAGAGAGTGGTGAGTCTCTGGAACTCTCTGCCACAGAGGGTAGTTGAGGCCAGTTCTTTGGCTATATTTAAGAGTGAGTTGGATGTGGCCCTTGTGGCTAAGGGGATCAGAGGGTATGGAGAGAAGGCAGGTACGGGATACTGAGTTGGATGATCAGCCATGATCATATTGAATGGCAGTGCAGGCTCGAAGGGCTGAATGGCCTACTCCTGCACCTAATTTCTATGTTTCTATGTTTCTATGACCATAATATGGTCGAGTTCTTCATTGGGATGGAGAGTGACATTGTTAATTCAGAAACAATGGTTCTGAACTTAAAAAAAGGTAACTTTTAGGGTATGAGACGTGAATTGGCCAAGATTGACTGGCAATCAATTCTAAAAGGGTTGACGATGGATATGCAATGGAATACATTTAAAGACTGCATGGATGAACTACAAAAATTGTTCATCCCAGTCTGGCAAAATAATAAATCAGGGAAGGAAGTGCATCCGTGGATAACAAGGGAAATCAGGGATATTATCAAAGCATAGGGTGATGCGTACAAAGTAGCCAGAAAAAGCAGCATACCAGAGGGAGAAATTCAGAGACCAGCAGAGGACGACAAAGGGCTTAATTAGGAAAGGAAACATAGATTATGAAAGAAAACTGGCAGCGAACATAAAAACTGACTGCAATTTTTTTTATAGATATGTGAAGAGAAAGAGATTAGTTAAAACAAATGTAGGTCCCTTGCAGTCAGAAACAGGTGAGTTGATCATGGTGAACAACGATATGGCGGACCAATTGAATACCTATTTTGGTTCTGTCTTCACTAATGAAGACAAATAATCTGCCGGAAATAGCAGGGGACCGCGGGTCAAAGGAGGAATTGAGTGAAATCCAGGTTAGTCGGGAAGTGGTGTTGGGTAAAGTGAATGGATTAAAGGCTGTTAAATCTCCAGGGCCAGATAGGCTGCATCCCAGAGTCCTTAAGGAAGTAGCTCCGGAAATAGTGGATGCATTAGTGATAATCTTTCAAACCCTTTAGATTCTGGAGTAGTTCCTGAGGATTGGCGGGTAGCAAACGTAACCCCTCTTTTTAAGAAGGGAGGGAGAGAGAAAACGGGGAATTACAGACCAGTTAGTCTAACATCGGTAGTGGGGAAACTGCTAGAGTCAGTTATTAAAGATGGGATAGCAGCACATTTGGAAAGTGGTGAAATCATTGGACAAAGTCAGCATGGATTTACGAAAGGTAAATCATGTCTGACGAATCTTGTGGAATTTTTCGAGGATGTATCTAGTATCGTGGATAGGGGAGAACCAGTGGATGTGGTGTATCTGGATTTCCAGAAGGCTTTCGACAAGGTCCCATATAAGAGATTAGTATACAAACTTAAAGCATACGGCATTTTGGTTTCAGTATTGATGTGGATAGAGAACTGGCTGGCAAACAGGAAGCAAAGAGTAGGATTAAACGGGTCCTTTTCACAATGGCAGGCAGTGACTTGTGGGGTACCGCAAGGCTCAGTGCTGGGACCCCAGCTATTTACAATATATATTAATGATCTGGATGAGGGAATTGAAGGCAATATCTCCACGTTTGCGGATGACACTAAGCTGGGGGGCAGTGTTACCTGTGAGGAGGATGTTAGCAGACTGCAAGGTGACTTGGATAGGCTGGGTGAGTGGGCAAATGTTTGGCAGATGGAATATAATGTGGATAGATGTGAGGTTATCCACTTTGGTGTCAAAAACAGGAAAGCAGACTAAATGGTGGCCGATTAGGATATGGGGAGATGCAGCGAGACCTGGGTGTCATGGTACACCAGTCATTGAAAGTAGGCATGCAGGTGCAGCACGCAGTGAAGAAAGCGAATGGTATGTTAACTTTCATAGCAAAATGATTTGAGTATAGGAGCAGGGAGGTTCTACTTCAGTTGTATAGGGTCTGGGTGAGACCACACGTGGAGTATTGCGTACAGTTCTGGTCTCCAAATGTGAGGAAGGACATTATTGCCATAGAGGGAGTGTGGAGAAGGTTCATCAGATTGATTCCTGGGATGTCAGGACTGTCTTATGAAGAAAGACTGGATAGACTCGGTTTATACTCTGTAGAATATAGGAGATTGAGAGGGGATCTTATAGAAACTTACAAAATTCTTAAGGGGTTGGACAGGCTAGATGCAGGAAGATTGTTCCCGATTTTGGGGAAGTTCAGGACAAGGGGTCACAGTTTAAGGATAAATGGGGAAATCCTTTAAGACCGAGAAGAGAAAGACTTTTTTCACGCAGAGAGTGGTGAGTCTCTGGAACTCTCTGCCACAGAGGGTAGTTGAGGCCAGTTCATTGGCTATATTTAAGAGGGAGTTAGATGTGGCCCTTGTGGCTAAGGGGATCAGGGGGTATGGAGAGAAGGCAGGTACGGAATACTGAGTTGGATGATCAGCCATGATCATATTGAATGGCGGTGCAGGCTCGAAGGGCCGAATGGCCTACTCCTGCACCTAATTTCTACGTTCCTATGTTTCTATGTTTAAAAAGACGCGTTATGGCTGTGCACCCTGAAATGTTTGGGAGAGCATTACAGCTTTAAGAATTGAAGTTGCAGTTATTGAAAAGAACTGGCTGTGTCGCTGTCTACCAATGGAAAGCTCAACCACACAGATGGATCCATTGCCCCTCCCACACCCCAGAATAAAAACGTCAGGCGCGCATAAAAACGAAGGAGGCCAGCAGTGCTTGCGTTCAGATTGCGGAATCAAGCTGAGGAGGATAGATTTTCCGTTTGTTTCCGTTGTAGTTGGTATCTTTTTACGGATTAACCTAAGAGATTCCTGGTTTTGGACATTGACCGCGCGGAACAATGGCGTACCTACCGACATTTGCCTTCACAGTGTTTGTTTCCATGTTTGCGATATATGTACCGTATCTAATTTTGGGGCAAATTCATTATTCTATTCCCGAGGAAATCGAGCAAGGGGCATTTGTTGGGAATATCGCTCAAAATCTGGGCCTGAACGTACGGCAATTGTCAGCTCGCAAATTTCGACTGAGCTCCGATAATGGCGGACGCTACACCAAGGTTAGTGCTGACAATGGAGTATTGTCTATTCGTGAAATAATCGACAGGGAACGTATTTGTGGAGAAGCGGATATGTGTATTATACCCTTCGAAATTGTACTGGAAAATCCCTTGGAGGTGTATCGCGGAAAAATAGAGATTCTTGATGTAAATGATAATCCCCCCACTTTCCCGCACGGCAGCATTGCCTTACAGATATCGGAAGCGAGTGCACCCGGTGTACGTTTCCGTCTCGAGAGCGCAGAAGATCCTGACATTGGAATAAATACCGTGGCCGCCTACACAATCAGTTCTAGTGAGCACTTCAGTCTAAAAACACAGAAAACCGAAGACGGTTTTATAATTGCCGAGTTGTTGTTGGATAAATCTTTGGATCGAGAGCTGCAATCATCATTTCATCTCTTGCTTACTGCGACTGACGGTGGAACCCCTCAGAGGTCAGGCACAACTCAGATTCGCATTAATGTATTGGACATCAATGATAATCCACCAGTGTTCGACCATGATATTTACAGGGGGAGTATAAGCGAGAACTCCGCCAAAGGTATCTCGGTGTTGAAAGTCAAAGCACACGATGTGGACGAAGGACTGAATGGGAAAATATCATATTCTTTTAGTGATGTCGCCGTGCTAAAGGTTCGTAATTTGTTCAGTTTAGACCCAGATACTGGAGAGATTCGAGTTGGCGGGCATTTGGATTTTGAAGAAACAAAGGTCTATTATCTGGATGTTCAAGCTATAGATCACGGCTCAGTTGCAATGACAGGACACTCCAAAGTGTTGATAAAAGTAATGGACGTAAACGACAATGCACCGGAGATACAGGTGACATCTGCTTCCAATAAAATTCCGGAAAATGCTCCGCCAGGAACTTTGATAACGTTGATCAATGTTATGGATCGTGATGCTGGAGAGAACGGCCAAGTCCGCTGTTCGTTACCAAAGAACATACCATTTAAACTACAAACAGCATCGGATCATTACAAATTAATTACCAGTGAAATGTTGGACCGCGAAGCGATATCTCAGTATAATGTAGCTATTTCGGCATGGGACTTGGGGTCGCCTTCACTCTCCGCAAATATAACCATCCAGATTACTATTTCAGACGTAAACGATAACGCCCCTTGGTTTGCTGAATCATCCTACAATGTATATGTGATGGAGAATAACGCCCCAGGTGCATCCATATTCACAATATCTGCAATGGATGCTGATATAGAACAAAATTGCTATGTATCTTACTCCTTTGTGGATAATCAAATCGAAAACTTGCCAGTTTCCACTTACATCAGTATCAACGCAATAAACGGGACCATTTATGGGTTACACTCCTTTGACTATGAGGAACTCAAACATTTCCAAATACAAGTTCAAGCCCGTGACGCAGGGGTGCCTCCATTGAGCAGCAGTGCTATGCTGAACGTGATCATCCTGGATCAAAATGATAATGCTCCGATATTTGTTTCCCCGCCAGTACAGAGTGGATCAGCAGCAATGGAGATCGTGCCCCGGTCAGCAGGTCAAGGGTACCTGGTCACCAAGATAATGGCAACTGATGCAGATTCTGGTCAGAATGCTCGGTTCATTTATCAGATAGTGAAATCTACTGACCCCAGTTTGTACAAAATTGGACAAAATTCCGGTGAAATTAGAACAGCGCGCAATATCCTACAGTCAGATATTTCCGTACAAACACTGGTCATCTTGGCGAAGGACAACGGGCAGCCAAGCCTCTCCAGTACGGTTACAATAAACATTAAAATATTGGAGAACAGCACTGAAGGAATCGCGGAAACAAGCATCTTATTGATGGATCCAGAATATTTCTCTGATCCAAACGTTTATTTAATCGTCATTTTCAGTTGCACTTCCGTTGTCTTTCTTCTGATCATTATTCTGTTGATTGGCATCAAGTGTAAACAAGACAGAAATAATATTCAAGGGTATAACTCCCGCAGTTATTGTTACAATCGTGGGGATGCTCACGACACGTTTAAAGGAAGACCTGCCATGGAGGAAACTTTACGCTATCCTGGGACAGGCCGGATAGGCCGCGTAGGCCGCGTTGCAGATATGAATCAATACTCGGTCTGTCTGTCTCCAGAGTCAGCGAAAAGTGATTTTCTCTTCTTGAAGCCATGCGGCGCTTCCTCCTCTCAAGCTCAAAGCTAAATTACGCTAATGGATTGTATAAAGGAACACCATTTTAAAAAATGCTGCCAGTTTTTCTGCGCAGGAGCTGAATCAGTGCTAGTGAAATATTTGAGAAAACATTCCATTGTTGCTTTGTTCTCTTTCGCTTTATCGAAGTACGGTTGTTGTAATTGTGAAAAATAAATAGCTCCTGCAACTGGGATGAAAGTATCTTGAAATTGTGTCTGATAATTCCGAAGGTAGACCTTCTGCTTGTCATTGGATAACATGCACGAATTAGTTGCCATTTAATGGACTGCGCATATGATGTGGTTGTCTGAATCCAGTTACAAGTTGAAGTATTAATGTCTGAAAATTGCGGTGAAAAGATTCCCGATCGCGTAACGATACGTTCCCTTAGAATTGTAGATACGTGTTCGTACAAAAGTGCCTAAGAATAAACAGCTGGCACAGAAAAAAAAAATCAACCCATAAGTTTGAATGGGCAAGTGATTGCAGATGCTGAGATCGTGAGCATAACTCACCAGAGGAACTCCGCGATTCAGATCGCACCCACGGAGCCCAACCAGTGCAACTTTTAGCGTCGAGCCCTGCGTGAGTACAGGAGAGGAAAGTTGTTGGTGGATATAGACGAGAAAATGGAATTAGAGTAAACGATAGTTTGGAAAGAAGCAGGACAGGGTGAGGAAAATATAATAGAATATATATATATCTATGAAAGGGAGAGGAGAAACGAGCGAATGTTGTAGCAGACGTAACCGTGAGGTTCAAATTGTGCATTTTTGTGATGTGTAAAGATAACGTTCTAACACACCCCCACCAGCGCCGTAGGGATCTCTCAGTGGGCTTCTCCCCGCCTCTGTTGCTGGGATGCAAATGTTCCCCTATTTGTCATCGTCCACTCACCAGCTTTCACATTCAATGCAACTTACCACAATTCGAAATATATTTCGTCACTGAGCACAGACTATCCTTCTCTACCTGTTTAGTAGTTCAAAAGTATGTGGCCTTCATCAATCCCTGTTGCGGGCGTCTGACCCTTCCGATCACTCACCATCCTTTGGAAGTTTTCCATGAAACCACAAAACGTGTAACACAAGGCGTAGCTATGGGCACACGCATGGGCCCCAGCTACGCTTGCCTCTTTGTCGGGTACGTCGAACAATCCTTGTTCTCGGCGTACCAGGGCCCCATCCCCGACCTCTACCTCCGTTACATCGACGACTGCTTTAGTGTCACCTCCTGCACCCACACACAACTGACTGACTTCATTCATTTCACCACCAACTTCCATCCGGCACTCAAATACACTTGGACCATTTCCGACATTTCCCTACCATTCCTTGACCTCACCATCTCTCATTGCAGGTGATACAATCCTACACCGACATTACACTACAAACAACTGACTCCCACAGCTAACTGGATACTCTTACTCCTCATACCTGCTTCCTGTAAGGACTCCATCCCCCTATTTCCAATTCTTCCGTCTACGCCCGCATCTGCCTCCCAGATGAGGTGTTCCACACCAGGTCATCACAAAATGGCCTTTATTCTTCACTGAGAACGGGGATTTCCTCTCCCTACTATTGATGTGGCTCGCACCAGGGTTCCCTCCATAACCCCGCAACACTGCCCTCTCTCCCCATTCCCCACTCGCAAACAGGGGCGATTCCCTGGTCCTCACCTTTTCAACCCCACCAGCCGGCAAATCTAGTCCTCGCCAGTTTTCGCCACCTCCAAATATGAACCCCTCACCCGCCACATTTTCCCATCTCCCCCCCCCTGTCTGCCTTCCGCAAAAGACGCTCCCTCCGAACTCCTTGTCAATTATTTCCCTACCCTCCCGCTCTACCCCTTCCCCGGGCACTTTCTCTTGCAACCGCAAGAAACTGCAACACTTGTCCCTTCCCTCCCCCCCTTCCACTCCTTTCAGGGACCCAAGCAGTCCTTCCAGGTCCGACAGAGGTTCACCTGCACTCCTCCAACCTCATTCTACTGCATTCCGACTGTCCAGATGCCAGGATCTATTTCGGTGAGACCAAGCGGAGGCTTGGCGATCGTTTCGCCGAAACACCTCCGCTCGGTCCGCAAAAACCAACCGACCTCCCGGTGGCTCAGCACTTCAACTCCCTTCCCAATTCCGTATCGACCTCTCTTCCTGGGGCCTCTCCCGGCCAGAGTGAGCAACACCGCAAGTTGGAGAACAGAGCACCACATATTCCGCTTGGGAAGTCTGCATCCTTTGGGCTTGAACATTGGAATTTTCTCAATTCTGTTAACCCTTGTAGTTCGCCTCCTCTTCCCACCTCTTCCCTCAGCCCTCGGGCCCTGGGCATTCCTCTATCTCTATCTCCTCCCCCACCTAGTCGCACTAGCTTCTCATTTTCACACCACAAACAGCTTACTGGCTTGTTCCCTTTATCATCGATACTTTTTTGCATATCTTTCATTCATTGTTCTTTAACTCTCCACATCACCGTCTATACCTCTCGTTTCCCTGAGCTCTGACCAGTCTGAAGAAGGGTCTCGACCCGAAACGTCGCCTATCTCCCTTCGCTCCTTAGATGCTGCTGCACCCGCTGAGTTTCTCCAGCTTTTTGTGTAACCCTCGATTCTCCAACATCTGCAGTTCCTTCTTTAACAAACGTGAAACACTCTTTCTTTTACCAATTCCTTTCCAGGACCCAACATTCTTTCAGGTGACGCAGTGATTTGTTTGCTCTTCTGTCAATATAACGTTTGTATTTGCCTTCCCAAAGTGATGACACTGTATGGAGACATTGAAGGAGGGTTGTGCCATTGTTTTGTAAAGCCCATTCGTACAAGTCTGCAGTAGGATCTAGACCAGAAACATGACTAATTCCTTCTCTACAGAGATGCTGCCTGTCCCGCTGATTTACTCCAGCATCTGTGTCTATCTTCAAGTGCAGGAATTAAGCTGATATTTCTGTTTGCATAACATTTTTATTCACAATTTCAGTAAAAGTTAACCTTTTTGTCTCTGACTTCCAGCACTGTTGGAAGAAGGACAAAGCAAAAGCGCGCGATTGAAAAACTGAACCTTATCTTCCATATGGACGTTGGACCCCTCTGCAACTCAGCACTGTTGTCTGTTATCATTTCGGTTCTGTTTTCACTATTTTCAATTGAGGTGTAGAAGCATAGAAAATCGGTGCAGGTGGAGGCCCTTTGGCACCGCCACTCAGTGTCATCATGGCTGGTCATCCACAATAAGTAACCCGTGCCTGCCTTCTCCCATATCCCTTGATTCCGCTAGCCCATATAGCTCTATCTAACTCTCCTTTGAATTCATCCAGTTAATCGGCCTGCATTACCTTCTATGGCAGATATTTCCACAAATTCACAACAAAAAGATTACTCTCTGAGGTCAAAAAGATTTTTCTCATCTCGGTTTTAAATGGCTTCCCCTTTATTCTTTGGCTATGGCCCCTGGTTCGGAACTCCCCCAACATTAGGATTTTTCCCCTGCACCTAGCGTGTCCAGTCCTTTTATAACGTTATATATTTCTATAAAGTATAGAGCATAGAATCACACCCTTCGACACACCGCGTCTACGCTGGCAATAATGCTTATCTACATTAATTCAACACTTGCATATTTTGCATATCCGTCAATTCCCTGCATTTTCACATTACCGTTAAGTACCTTTGACACACTTGCGTTTTCCTTTCTCGACCACCTATAGCACCAATTCAATCCAGATGTTGTTCTTCTTTTCAGACATGAGGAGACCGCTAGACAGCTTTAAATCTCCTCTCTCTGATGTTCAAATTACATCTTCTTCTTTTGGACGTCCGTACATTTGAAATGACAACTGCCCGACCTGTGCCTCTCATGGTTGAATATATCGCTCTCATGACTTCCCTCAACGGTGTTCACTGCAGATAAACCAGTTCTCGCCTATACAATCTGCCATGCTAACGTAAACCCTCCGATACTGGCAACGTTCTTGGAGTCTGACTTTCTCCCTCTCTGGCTTAAACAAACCCTTTCTGCAGTGTGCTGCATAGACCTGCACAGAATTATTCAAATCCAGCCAATGCAAAGTTTTGTTCAACAAAAACTCAATTATTGCATTAAATGCCGCTGCTAAGGTAGGCGACCATGTCATATGCCTCCATCACATCCCCGTTTACACGTGTTCCCATTTCAAAAAAATTCACCTTTCTTTTACCACATATCCACATCAGTTCGTTAACAGGAGCATGTCCCATTCCCTTGCTGTTAGCCATTTATTAAATAAGCTATTACAGAAACAATGAGGCATCGTTTGTCCTAACAGCTCCATCAACCACTGCGTATATTTGTCTCCTTTATTCCCATCCTCACCTACTGAAAAAAACTTATTTTCATTCTTTCACAGTTGTTATAAAAGATCTAAGACGTGAAGCGATTATTTGATTACCTTCCTCAGGTGATATTTGAGTCGGTGAGTGCCTTCAGCAATTGCCAAATCACGATAGCAACATGTTTTGTGATTGGTGGGGGATTGGTTTCCAATCTCACCTGTAGTTTTTCGTGATTCTGATTTTTGCAGGTTTTATTACAAATGTTGGATTGATATTTATTTTAGGATTAGATTTTTTGCTACTTTCACGTGGTTCGGTTATTGTAATACCCCCCCCCCCCCCCCCCCCCTGCTGTTACGGGATATTAAAATATAAATCCAGGTGATAAATGGAGATTGTCGTCCAATAGGCATCTATTTGACCTATTGCGGCATCGGAACTCTTCGCAAATCATGCAACCAATGGAGAACATGACCAATGCAATTTTTTTGATTAACTTTGTATGCGACTTGCCCCATTTGTAATTTGCCGGGATCATGCCCGACTTTGAGCATCCATTTGAAACTCCAGTAGCAGAAATGCAACTACAGTGTCCTGAGCACATTACAAATCAACGTTCACTGTAAATGCCATTTTACACAATAAGTATAGTACCAATAGATTAGTGTTAACTAGGGCGCATTTCAAAAGAACAACCACCTGCAAATCGATGGGTAATCAAGTCATTTATTTGCAAATTTCAATAACGGAACCATTGGATGGAAAAAAATGAACCGTAGATTCACAAAGGAAATAATAATTCAAAAATTCACCAAATCTCCCGCGGTCAACCGTACACAAATACCTATGTTTCCCCTAATATCCGTCCGGGTCTGCAGGTTTTGTGCTTGTGAAACTGCTGCGTGCAAGATTTATTTTGCAACAATCCCTCACCCTACCTTTGCCTGTGTCAACAAACTCGACGTTGACGTGACGATGACTTTATCCAATAATCACTTACTTCAAAAAGGAATTTGCTTCAACAATTACCCAGTAGAAAGCATCATGCTCACGGATACCTTCTCCAATATCTGAAAAGTGATCATGCAATTTTTCAGATTATATCCTCTGATTGCGGTGGAGGCCAACTTCGCATACAGTAAATTTGCTAGAAAAGGCATGATAATAAACTTCACATGTCAAAGAACGAAACATTACGTCATCATTATATGAATATATTTTCTCCCTACCCTTATGTGCGACTGCGAGAGTTCCAACAACTGTAGGTAAATTTATGTTTCCGATATGATAGGTTGCATCATAGAAATACCGGTGCCATCCATTTATTCTTTATTGCAATATGACGACACAACGTATTAACGTTCTGGGTCAAAAACCCTCGGAACATGTGAATTGCGAAGTTAAATGCTGCAAACAGAATAGAACCGTTGTTTAAAAAAAAACGTGTTATGGTTGCACACCTTTAAATAACAGCAGAGTAGTGCAGCTTTAAGAATTGTGGCTGCAATTGTCGAAAAGAACTGGTCGTGTCGCTGTCCACCAATGAGAAGCTCAAGTGCACAGATGGATCTATTGCCCCTTCCACATCCCAGAATAAAAACGTCAGACGCGACGAGAGCGGTGATCAGTGCTTCCATTTGCATTGCGGAATGAATGTCAGGAGGAAAATATCCCGACAGTTTCGATTCTGTATTTAGATTATATATATGTATATATATATATATATATATGTGTGTGTGTGTGTGTTTAAATCTTGTGCTTGGAACATTTTACGGACTATGGCGCAGGGGGCATTTATTGGGAATATCGCCAAGGATTTGGGGCTGAATGTATGGGAATTGTCTGCTCGCAAATTACGACTGAAGTCTGATAATGGCGGACGATACCTGAAGGTTAATTTGGAGAATGGAATATTGTCTCTTCGTGAAAGAATCGACAGGGAACCTATTTGCGGACAGGTCGATAAGTGTACTATACTTTTCGAAACAATACTGGAAAATCCTTCCGAGGTGCATCGCGGAAAAATCGAGATTTTTGATGTAAATGACAATGCGCCCACTTTCCCGCACAACAGCATTGTCCTCCAGATATCGGAAGCGAGCGCACCCGGTGTACGTTTCCGTCTGGAGAGCGCAGATGATGCTGACATTGGAATAAATACCATGGCCGCCTACACAATCAGTTCCAGTGCGTACTTGAGTCTAAAAACACAGAAAACCGATGGCGGGTTTATAATCGCCGAATCAGAGATCAGGCACAACTCAGATTTTCATTTCTGTATTGGACTTCAATGATAATCAGCCTGGGTTCGATCGTGATATTTACAGGGGAAGCGTAAGCGAGAACTCCACCAAAGGTACCTCAGTGATGAAAGTCAAAGCAAATGATATGGATTGAGGACAGAATGCTAAGATAACATATTTGTTTAGTGATGTTGCCGTGCGAAAAGTTCGTAATTTGTTCCGCTTAGACCCAGATACCGGTGAGATTCGCATTGAAGGGCCCTTGGATTTTGAACAAGCAAACGGCTATGCTCTAGATGTTAAAGCTGTGGACCACGGCTCGCCTGCAATCACTGGACACTAGAAAGTGCTGATCAAAGTAATTGATGTGAACGATAATGCACCCGAGATAAAGGTGACATCCGCTTCCAACAAAATCCCGGAAAATGCTCCGCCAGGAAATTTCGTAACGTTGATCAGTGTTATGGATCGAGATTCTGGAGAGAACGGCCAAGTTCGCTGCAAGATACCAAATAACATTCCATTTCAACTACAATCAGCGACGGATCATTACAAATTAATTACCAGTGAAATATTTGATCGTGAAGTGATATCCGTGTATAACATACTTATTTCCGCTTGGGACAAGGGGTGGGCATCACTATCTGCAAATATAACCATTCAGATTACAATTTCAGACGTTAATGATAACAGTCCACGATTTGCTGAATCTTCCGACAACGTTTATGTCATGGAAAACAATGCTCCGTGTGCGTCCATTTTCACAGTAACTGCACCGTATCCTGACCTGGAGCAGAATTCTTATGTTTCCTACGCTTTTCTGGAGAATCAAGTCAAAAACTTGCCAGTGTAAAACTTCCAGATTCAAGTCCAAGCCCGTGACACTGGGGTGCCTCCTCTGAGTAGCAGCGCCACGGTGAATGTGATAATCCTGGATCAAAATGACAACGCTCCGGTAATTGTTTCACCTTCGGAACAAGGAGGATCAGCAACAGAGGAGATCGTGTCCCGGTCAGTCGGTCAAGGGTACTTGGTCGCCAAGATAATGGCAACTGATGCAGATTCTGGTCAGAATACGCGGCTCTTTTATCAGATGGTGAAATCTACCGATCCCAGTTTGTTCAACGTTGGGCAAATTTCCGGTGAAATTAGAACTGCGCGCAATTCATTGCGATCAGATGCTACTATGATTGAACGTTATAAACTTTATGTGCAGCACGTGTAGGGCAGCTGGCCAATAGTCAATTTAAATGGTACGGACGGTCAAAACTAGAAGATGTAGTTTTAAGATCAGAGGGAGGAGATTTAGAGCATTCTAGCGGTCTCATCATGTATGAAAAGAAGAACTACATCTGGATTGAATTTGTGCTATAGGTGGTCGAGACAGGAAAACGCAAATGTGTCAAAGGTACTGAACGGTAATGTGAAAATGCAGGGAATGATGGATATGTAAAATATGTGCCACTATTAGAAGATTGGATTACATTTGATGAGAATATTAATTGCATTTGTTGAGAACGTTAATTTCGACCATTACACCAACTGGCCCATCTTTGCGCAGATGTGAAAAACCGAAGGGTCGGGGGGTGGATAGGCGAAATTTCGGATCGAACCACTCTTTCAGACAGAAGTACTTATTTACTGAAATGTTACATACACAACCATTCATATATTTGTACAGAATAATGGATTCCTATAAAGCGGCCGTTCATTAAAGATACCCATCATTGAGCCTGAGAGAGAGGAGGTCCGCATGGCTTCAAGAAGAGAAAATCGCTTTTAGCTGACTCTGGAGACAGACGTACAGAGTACTGATGAGATTCCAGGCACGCGGGCTACCCGGCCTGTCCCAGGATAGCGCAAAGTTATCAGGCGTGCCCAGTGTATCTCCACGATTGTAACAATAAATGGGGGAGTTATACCCTTGGATAATACTTCTGTCCTGTTTACACTTCATGCCAATCAACAGAACGATGATCAGAAGAAAGACAGCGGACGTACAACTGAAAATGACGATTAAATAAACATTTGGATCAGAACCCCCCCCCCCCCCCCCCCCCCCCAGATTTTTCATTATGGTACTGCTTTCGGACATTGCTTCCGTGCTATTCTCCAAAATTCTAATGTTCATTGTGACGGCGCTGGAGAGGCTTGGTTGCCCATTGTCCTTAACCAAGATAACCAGCTGGTTATCATTCCCTGCATTTTCACATTACCGTTCAGTACCTTTGACACATTTGCGTTTTCCTGTCTCGACCACCTATAGCACCAATTCAATCCAGATGTAGTTCTTCATTTCATACATGATGAGACCGCTAGAATGCTGTAAATCTCCTCCCTCTGATCTTAAAACTACATCTTCTACTTTTGACCGTCCGTACCATTTAAAATGACTATTGGCCAACTGCCCTACACGTGCTTCACATGATTGAATATATCGCTCTCATGACTTTCCTCAACTGTGTTCACTGCAGGGAATACATTTCAAGCCTATACAATCTGCCATGCTAACGTAAACCCTCGTATCCTGACAACGTTTTGGAGTCTGTTTTTCTCCCTCTCTGGCTTACACAAACCCTTTCTTCAGTGTGCTACCTAGACCTGCACAGAATTATTTAAATCCAGCCAATGCAATGTTTCGTTCAACTAAAATTCAATTCTTGCTGCTAAGGGAGGCGACCATGCCGTTTGCCTTCATCACAACACTGTCTAAACGTGTTCCCATTTAAACGAAATACACTTTCTGTTACCACATATCCACACCAGTTCGTTAACAGGAGCATGTCCCATTCCCTTGCTATTAGCCATTCATTAAATGAGCTATTACAGAAACAATAAAGCATAGTTTGTCCTAATAGCTCCACCAACCACTGCGTATATTTAGCTCCTTTATTCCCATCTTCACCTACTGAAAAAGCATTTTCAGTCGTTCACAGTTCTTATAAAGGATCTAAGACGTGAAGCGATAATTTGATTACCTTCCTCATGTGATATTTGAGACGGTGAGTGTCTTAAGCAATTGCTAAATCATGATAGCAGCATGCTTCTTTTTTGGTGGTAGAATGGTTCCACATACCAAAGACATGTAGGTTTATAGATGAATTAGCTTCGGTAAATTCCCTCCAGAGTTTAACATGCGAAATTGGGATAACATAGCACTATTGTACGGGTGATTTGAAAATAATTCTGGATACAAAAATGACAAACCACCTTGTAAATAAGCGATCCACACACTCTTGAAGTGTATAGCATCCTTTAATAATGGCACAGGGCATAACACACATCAGCAAGCACTGGTTGCATTCTGTTACTGAACTATACCCAGGGAGGGGAAAGCGTTATGATTGATGTTTACTAAGGCGGGGTTATTGGTACTGAGGTAGCTATATTATTGGTTGCATGCATAAACCATCTACATCCTTCCCCTTAGAAAATCAAAACAGATCAGAAGTCATGACAACAGAATTAAACAAAAGCACCATAACAAACAGGTGGCTTACTAATCCGGCCCGAGCACTTACGGATGTCTCCCCCTTCCCCCGAAAGTTTAGAAGAAACAGGAGGCCACGAAACAGCCGGGGAACCAGAAAAAGGCAGTGGGGTAGGAGAAGCAGGAGAGACAGACCCACGACCGGCAACAGGTGACCTGCGCAAAGGAGAACAGGGCACGGGAGATGGGGATTGAGGCATGCAGGGAACACGAGCTGGGATGGAAGCTGGCTGTTGGTATGAGAGCGGCGGAGCATAGGGGACAGGATGTAACGATGCATCGACAGACTGTAGCAGGCCGCGCCTAGACCGAACTTGGAAGCATCGCAGGTGACGGTGATAGGGCGACTCACGTCAAAGAACCTCAATGTCGGTGTGTTAATCAGTCTGGACTTGAGACAGTCGAAAGCCTGCTGGTGCTGTGGAAGTCAGGCCCAAGCGATATCCTTTTTTGTCAGCTGTCTGAGACTCAAAACCTGCACTTCTCGGGGTTCAGTTTCAGGTTGGCCTGTCGCGCCCGATCCATGATGCGGCGGAGGCTCAGGTCGTGCTCGGAAATGTCCTTCCCATAGACTAGGATATCATCCAAGATGATGGCACATGGCAGGTCTGAGAATACCTGCTCCATCATTCGCTGGAACACTTCACCAGCAGAATTGATGCCGAATGGCATTCGCAGAAACTTGAATCTGCCAAACGGTGTGGAGAATGTCGTCCGGTCAGAAGGCGCTTTGTCCAATGAAATCTGCCAAAACGAGTTCTTAGCGTCGAGGACCGAGAAGATGGTGGCCTGCCCGACCCAAGCCACCACAACCTCAACAGACCGCATGGGGTAGTGGGGTCGCCTGATGGCAAGGTTTAAGTCCTTCAGGTTGATGCACACACGTATTTCATTCTTGTCTTTCTTTAGTGTGGCAACCATGGTGGAGACCCACTCGGTCAGCTCACTAAACGCTTCTAGCACCCCTTTTTCGACCATGTTGTTAAGCATCGCTTTGACCTTGTCTTTCATGGTGTGAGATACACTGTGAGCTGCGCGGATCACGGGCGGCACATTTGGGTCAATGGCAATATGGTTAGTCAGTGGTAACGTTCCCACGTCATCGTTGAACAGGTCTGGGTATTGTTCTACTGGGTCAAACGACATTAGCACTTTGTGGACCATGCAGTCGAAGGACACCAGGCCGAGGTCGTGGCACGCATGGTTGCCCAGCAGAGTCACACAGTCAGAATTCAAGACGTAACAAACCAGGTTTCGCATGGCCTGTTGCAGCACGCAAGTTAAAGTGGCCCTCCCCACCGGCCTCAGTACCTCTCCTCCATAGGCATGCAGAGTGGAACGATCAGCAATCAAGAGCTCATCATTTCTTATCTTTATGAAGAGGTTTATTGACAAAACATTTACTCTCGCTCCTGTATCTAACTTCGCAAGGAAGGTCAAGCCATTGACAGTTACTGAGACAGTTGGATCAAAAAGCTGGCCAGGTGCATGTAGGAGTGTAAACACGCTCGACTCTTCTGTAGAACTAATTGAATCCGCATTGTGGGATTCTGCTATAGAGGGCTGTGAGTCGTAGCAGCCATCAGATTGTGTCGGCCTGTTTAGGTTAGGTCTAGAAGCCTGTGCAGCTTTCCCACGGGAGCGACAGACAGCAGCAAAATGGTTTAACTTTTTACAAAAGTTGCAGGCCTTACCATAGGTGGGGCACGGTGACAGTCTGTGGTGCATGTAGTTACAATTGGGGCTCCTCTTGTGGGGCATTTCGCCAGGACCTGGGTTGGGCCGCGGCATAAAAGCAGTGTTTCCCATCCGAGGCTGTGGTCTCTTAAACCCAGCCAGGTTGATAGATTTAGTGCCCCACTCACCTGGTCATCTGGCAATTCAACGACATCAGACATTCTGCAGGCATACTTAGCTTTGACTAACGTTGAATCAGAATTCCTTAGAAGCTCAGAACGCAACTTCTGGTCACGCATGCCAGTTACTAATATGTCTCTAGTGAGCTGGTTTGTCATGTCCCCGAAACGGCACCGCTGGGCAAGGTAGCGCAAATCAGCAATAAAACGTTCAACAGGTTAATCCGGCAACTGTTTCCTTGTAAAAAACCGTGCTCTCTCTAGAATGCGGTTCGAGGGCAGGTCACAAATCTCCCTGAACTTACGTAGCAGGCAAGAGGCTGATCATTGGCTGATTCTGCAGGAGTAATCTCCAGGCTATTCTCGTCCAGGACCGCTGGAGCGTAGGTGAAGGTTCTTGCCCTCCTCATGGCATTGGGTCTGGCAAGGTTGAGGAGGAGGGAGGCTTTGACGGAGTCAGGTTCGGTGTGGTGCACAACGTTGACAAAGTGGGTGAAATCAAACTCAAACGTGGCCCAGCGCTCAGAGATATCAAAAAACAAAGACGAGCTGCGCGGGCTTTCTGCAAGAAGACGCTATGGCCAGAGAGATTAAACACAAGTAAGCACACAAATCAAAAGAAAGAAATTAAACCCGGTAGACAGGAGACGCAGGTATCTTCCAGCGCTGACACCATGTAAATAAGCGATCCACACACTCATGAAGTGTGTAGCATCCTTTAATAATGGCACAGGGTATAACACACATCAGCAAGCACTGGTTACATTCTGTTACTGAACTATACCCAGGGAGGGGAAAGCGTTATGATTGATGTTAACTAAGGCGGGGTTATTGGTATTGAGGTAGCTATATTATTGGTTGCATGCATGAACCATCTACACACCCGTAATGGATTCGCCGTCAGTATGGAGAGGACAAGCGGCATTGAAGATCGTACCGTAGCCAGCGAGTCAGGGGCATTTGGCCATGACGATTATAGCAACTGAAGGAGATACAAGTCAGAACACATGGCTCAGATCAGGTGGAGTGGTCTACTGATCCTAGTTCGTTCAACTGCTAGTTCGTTCTTGTTCATCCGGCCTACTAGCTACATTCTTGGTGTCCACATATCCCCTCGCTATCACCTTTTTCACGGACAACAAATGGCCAGCAGAGACTCCTCCTATCCTTTGTCCTTGGTGTCGGCTCTGATTTGTTCTGAACCTTTTCATACCTCTAGTTTCCCTCTCTCTTAACTCTCAGTCTGAAGAAGGGTCCCATCCGAAACGTCACCTATTCGTTTTCTCCAGAGAAGCTGCCTGACCTGCTGAGATACTCCAGCATGGGTGTCTATCTTCACGTGCGTACAATTTGCAGGAATTAAGCTGACATTTCTGTTTGCATAACATTTGTATTCACAATTTCAGTACGTTCACGTTTTTTGTTTCTGACTTCCAGCACTGTTGGAACAAGGACAAAGCAAAGGCGCGCGATTGAAAAACGGAACTTCATCTTCCAAATGGACGTTGGAACCCTCTGGAACTCAGCAATGTTGTCCATTTACACTTTTGCATTGAGGTGTAGAACATAGAAAATAGTTGTAGGAGGAGGCCCTTTGGCACCGCCACTCATTGTGATCATAGCTGATCATCCACAATCAGTAACCCGTGCCTGCCTTCTCCCCATATCCCTTGATTCCGCTACCCCTTAAAGTTCTATCTAACTCTCCTTTAAGTTCATCCAGTGAATTAGCCTCCGCTGCCTTCTGTTGCAGAGAATTCCACAAATTCACAACTCTCTGAGTGAAAAGTTTTTTTTTTCTCATCGCAGTTTTAAATGGCTTCCCCTTTATTCTTAACCTGTGGCCTCTGGTTCGGGACACTCCGAACATTGGAATATTTTTCCCACACCTAGCTTATCCAGTCCTTTTATAATTTTAAATGTTTCTAAAGAATACAGCATAGAGACACGCCGCATCTACGCTGACAGTGATGTTTATCGACATTAATTCAACACTTGCATACTTTACATATCCATCAATTCCCTGCATTTTCACATTACCGTTAAGTACCTTTGACACACTTGCGTTTTCCTGTCTCGACCACCTATAGCACCAATTCAATCCAGATGTAGTTCTTCTTTTCAGACATGATGAGACCGCTGGAATCCTTTAAATCTCCTCCCTCTGATCTTAAAACTACATCGTCTACTTTTGACCGTCCGTACCATTTGAAATGACTATTGGGCAACTGCCCTACCCGTGCTTCTCATGATTGAATATATCGCTCTCATGACTTCCCTCAACTGTGTTCACTGCAGGGAATACATTTCTAGCCTATACAATCTGCCATGCTAACGTAAACCCTCCTATCTTGGCAACGTTTTGGAGTCTGTCTTTCTCCCTCTCTGGCTTAAACAAACCCTTTTAAGTGTGCTACCTGGACAAAGGTTCAACTTAAACTCAATTTGTGCATTCAATTCTTGCTGCTAAGGAAGGCGACCATGCCATATGCCTTCATCACATCCCTGTCTACACGTGTTCCCATTTAAACAAAATTCGCTTTTCTTCTACCACATATCCACATCAGTTCGTTAACAGGAGCATGTCCCATTCACTTGCTGTTAGCCATTCATTAAATAAGCTATTACTGAAACAATGAAGCATAGTTTGTCCTAACAGCTCCATCAACCACTGCGTATATTTGTCTCCTTTATTCCCATCTTCACCTACTGAAAAAACATTTTCATTCGTTCACAGTTCTTATAAAGGATCTAAGACGTGATGTGATAATTTGATTACCTTCCTCAGGTGATATTTGAGTCGGTGAGTGTCTTCAGCAATTGCTAAATCACGATAGCAGCATGTTTTGTGTTTGGTGGAAGAATGGTTCTCACCTATATTTTTTCGTGGTGATTTCGATTTTTTGCAGGTTTTAATACAAATGTTGGATTGATATTTATTTTAGGAATTGATTTGTTGCTACTTGGACCTCCGAATCGGCCACTTCCTATCCGAGTCCGAGGCTCCCAAAGTCCACAGGTCGGGCTTGGCGGAGATTCACCGCTGGCGGCCCACGGCAACGGGGCCTGGGACTCCGCGATATTGGTCAGCGCCGCCCGCGCTGGGAGCACTGCAAACCACAGCTCCGTGATGTTTATGCAGCAGGCCCAACACTCCGGAGCCTCAAACGGCGATCCCAGCTGAGGCATCACCCGTACAACGATGTATCCATCGCTGCTCCGCCGCTGATGAAGCACTGGTCCGGTCGCCGTAAGGAAAGACCGCACCAATCCAGTTGGTAGGCCGCGAGGAGGGGGGCGACGGCGCGACTCGGAGAATAGTCGCATCCTCGCCAGAAAGTGACTGAAAACCGTTTTCACCCTTACCTACCCCCCTCCCCCACATAAAATACTGACAAAATCCCTCAAACATACTTTAAAAAAACTAAAAATTAAAAAAAGATACAAAAACAAACAGAAGGCAGCCATCATGCATCACCCTCCTGATCCCTCTATGGATCATGCCCGACTTTGAACATCCACTGTAAACTCCAGTAGCAGAAATGAAACTGCAGTATCATTCCCTCAAAACTCGACCCCAAGCTCCTTGATCGTGTACTGGAGACCACCATCTGCGGCTGGATATTCGACTTCCTGACGAGCAGGTCCCAGGTGGTGGGAATTGGCAGCCACACCTCCTCCTCACTGATCCTCAACACAGGCGCACCACAGGGCTGTATGCTCAGTCCTCTCCTCTACTCCCTTTTAACGCACGACTGTACTGCTAAGTACAGCTCCAACATCATCTCAAAGTTTGCTGACGACAGGACCACATCACAGACAATAATGAGACGTCCTATAGAGAGGAGGTAAAGGCACTAAACAGCTGGTGCCAGGAAAATAAACTCTCTATCAATGTCAGCAAACACCACCCCATCCACATCGGTGATGCAGAGGTTGAAAGTCAGCAGCTTCAAAAGTTCCTCGGTGTTCACATTACTGAGGACCTCTCTTGGACACTGCACATGGACAGAATATCTAAGAAAGCCCGCCAGCAGCTCTTTTTCCTGAGAAGACTGAGGAAGTTTGGCATGAACGCCAGCATCCTCACAAAACTCTACAGTTGCACAATCGAGTGTCTGTTGATGGGCTGCAACACAGTCTGGTACGGGAACTGTTCTGCCCACAGCCGCAAATCACTACAGAGAGTGGTGAAGGCGCCACAGCACATCACGGGCAACTGTCTCCCTGTCATTCAGGATATTTTCCACGGGCGGTGCCTGTGGAAGGCACACAGCATCATCAAGGACCACAGCCACCCAGCACGCAGACTGTTCTCCTTGTTACCGTCAGGAGCATGGCTGCACGTACCAACAGACTTAAGAACAGTTTTTATCTTCATACCATCAGGCTTCAGAACTCCTAAACACATCATATATGTTGATTATTTTATTTTTTATTGTCTTTTACCTACGAATGTCACTTTTATCTTATCTTTTCCGTTGTCTTGTCAAACACATTTCATTGTACCGTTGACCCTGTGTTATCCTCATATGACAAATAAAATTGAACTAGAGTTTTCTGAACACATTGCAAATCAACGTTCACTGTAAAGGACATTTTAGACAGTAAATATAGTACCAAGAAATTAGTGTTAACTAGGGCGCATTTTAAACAAACTGCAAATCAATGGGTAATTGGGTCGTTTATTTGCAAATTTCAATAATGGAACCATTGGATGGAAAAAATTGAAACGTAGATTCAAAAAGGAAATAACAATTCAAAAAATCACCAAATTTACCGTGCTCAACCGTACACAAATCCCTATGTTCGATGCTTCCCCTAATATCCATCCGGGTCTGCGGGTTATGTGCCTGTGAAACTGCTGCATGCAAGATATATTTTGCAGCAACCCCTCACCTTACTATTGCATATGTCAACAAACTAGTCTTGACGTTGACGTGACGATGTCTTTATTCAATATTCACTTACTTCAAACTGGAGTAGCTTCAACAATGCCCAGTCGAAAGCATTATGTGCACGAATACCTTCTCCAATATCTGAAAAGTGCCAATTCAATTTTTCAGATTATATCCTCTGATTACGGTGGAGGTCAACTTCGCATAAAGTACTTTTGTTATAAAGGGCATGATAATAGACTTCACATGTCAAAGAAGAAATCATTACGTAATCATTATATGAATATATTTTCTTCCTACCCCTATGTGCGATTGTGAAATTTCCAACAGCTGTAAGTAAATAAATGATTCCGATATGATAGGTTGCATCATAGAAATACCGATGCCATCCATTTATTCTCTTGCCTTATGACTGACCCGACAGAACGTATTAACGTTCTGGGTCAAAAACCCTTGGAAAAAGTGAATTGCGATAGTTAAATGCTGCAAACAAAATAGAAGCGTTGTTTTTTTTTAAAATACATGTTATGGTTGCGCATATTTAAATAACAGCAGAGCAGTGCAGCTTTAAGAATTGTTGCTGCAATTGCCGAAAAGAACTGGTCGTGTCGCTGTCCACCAATGAGAAGCTCAAGTGCACAGATGGATCCATTGCCCCTCCCACATCCCAGAATAAAAACGTCAGACGCGAAGAGAGAGGAGAGCAGTGTCTGCGTTTGCATTACGGAATCAATTTTAGGTGAAAAATATCCCGACTGTTTCGACTCTGTATATTAGATTTAGCTTGGAACATTTTACGGATTGCCCGAGGAGAGGCGTGGTTTTGGACATTGACTGAGCGCGGAACAATGGCGTACCGCCCGAGGTTAGCCTTCACTGTGTTTGTGTGCATGTTTACGAAATGTGCACCTGGTCTAATTTCCGGGCAAATGCATTATTCTATTCCCGAGGAAATGGCGCAGGGGGCATTTATTGGGAATATCGCCGAGGATTTGGGGCTGAATGTATGGGAATTGTCTGCTCGCAAATTACGACTGAAGTCTGATAATGGCGGACGGTACCTGAAGGTTAATTTGGAGAATGGAATATTGTCTCTTCGTGAAAGAATCGACAGGGAACGTATTTGCGGACAGGTCGATAAGTGTATTATACCTTTCGAAACAATACTGGAAAATCCTTCCGAGGTGCATCGCGGAAAAATCGAGATTTTTGATGTAAATGACAATGCGCCCACTTTCCCGCACAACAGCATTGTCCTCCAGATATCGGAAGCGAGCGCACCCGGTGTGAGTTTCCGTCTCGAGAGCGCAGAGGATGCTGACATTGGAATCAATACAGTGGCCGCCTACACAATCAGTTCCAGTGCGTACTTTAGTCTTAAAACACAGAAAACCGATGACGGGTTTATAATCGCCGAAGTGCTGTTGGAGAAATCTTTGGACCGAGAGATGCAATCATCATTTCAACTCTTGTTTACTGCGACTGACGGTGGGACCCCTCAGAGATCAGGCACAACTCAGATTCTCATTTCTGTATTGGACTTCAATGATAATCAGCCTGTGTTCGATCGTGATATTTACAGGGGAAGCGTAAGCGAGAACTCCACCAAAGGTACCTCAGTGATAAAAGTCAAAGCAAATGATATGGACGAAGGACAGAATGCTAAGCTAACATATTTTTTTAGTGATGTTGCCGTGCGAAAAGTTCGTAATTTGTTCCGTTTAGACCCAGATACCGGTGAGATTCGCATTGAAGGGCCCTTGGATTTTGAACAAGCAAACGGCTATGCTCTAGATGTTAAAGCTGTGGACCACGGCTCGCCTGCAATGACTGGACACTCCAAAGTGCTGATCAAAGTAATTGATGTGAACGATAATGCACCCGAGATAAAGGTGACATCAGCTTCCAACAAAATCCCGGAAAATGCTCCGCCAGGAACCTTCGTAACGTTGATCAGTGTTATGGATCGAGATTCTGGAGAGAACGGCCAAGTTCGCTGCAAGATACCAAAGAACATTCCATTTCAACTACAATCAGCGACGGATCATTACAAATTAATTACCAGTGAAATGTTTGATCGTGAAGTGATATCTGTGTATAAAATACTTATTTCAGCTTGGGACAAGGGGTCGCCATCACTGTCCGCAAATACAACCATTCAGATTACAATTTCAGACGTTAATGATAACAGTCCACGATTTGCTGAATCTTCCTACAACATTTATGTCATGGAAAACAATGCTCCGGGTGCGTCCATTTTCACAGTAACTGCAAGGGATCCTGATCTGGAGCAGAATTCTTATGTTTCCTACGCTTTTCTGGAGAATCAAGTCAAAAACTTGCCAGTGTCCACTTACCTGACCATTAACTCAATGAACGGTACAATTTACGCGCTGCGCTCGTTTGACTATGAACATCTAAAACACTTCCAGATACACGTTCAAGCCCGTGACGCTGGGGTGCCTCTGCTGAGTAGCAGCGCCACGGTGAATGTGATAATCCTGGATCAAAATGACAACGCTCCGGTAATTGTTTCACCTTCGGATCAAGGTGGATCAGCAACAGAGGAGATCGTGCCCCGGTCAGCCGGTCAAGGGTATTTGGTCACCAAGATAATGGCAACTGATGCAGATTCTGGTCAGAATGCGCGGCTCTTTTATCGGATGGTGAAATCTACCGATCCCACTTTGTTCAACGTTGGGCAAAATTCCGGTGAAATAAGAACTGCGCGCAATATTTTGCAGTCTGATGCTACTGCACAAACTCTGGTCATCTTGGTTAAGGACAATGGGCAACCAAGCCTGTCCAGCGCCGTTACAATGAACATTAGAGTTTTGGAGAACAGCACTGAAGCAATGTCCGAAAGCAGTATCTTAGTGAAAAATCTGGGGTTTTTTTCTGATCCAAATGTTTATTTAATCGTCATTTTCAGTTGCACGTCCGCTGTCTTTCTTCTGATCATCGTTCTGTTGATTGGCATCAAGTGTAAACAGGACAGAAGTATTATCCAAGGGTATAACTCCCCCAGTTATTGTTACAATCGTGGAGATTCACAGGGCACGTTTAATGGAAGAGCCGTCATGGAGGAAACTTTACGCTATCCTGGGACAGGCCGGGTAGCCCGCGTGCCAGAATCGCATCAGTACTCTGTATGTCTGTCTCCAGAGTCAGCTAAAAGCGACTTTCTCTTCTTGAAGCCATGCGGAGCTCCTCTCTCTCAGGCTCAATGATGGGTATCTTTAATGAATGGCCACTTTGTATGAATCCATTATTCTATACAAATATATGAATGGTTGTGTATGTAACATTTCAGTAAATAAGTATTTCTTTCTGAAGGAGTGGTTCGATCCGAAATTTCGCCTATGCACCCCCCCCATCCCCCGCCCCTTCGGTTTTTCATGTCTGCGCAAAGATGGGCCAGTTGGTGTAATGGTCGAAATTAAAATTCTCATCAAATGCAATCCAGTCTTCTAATAGTGTCACCGATTTTCTCTGCCGGGAATCTTACTATTTGCAATTGAATGGGCGTACACAAATGCAATCAAGCCTTCATGTAAGAATGGTACAAACGTTATTTGTTCAATTACGCGAAAGATTGTTCTGTCTGGATCTAATTGGGTGCTAATGTGTTAATATTGGAAGACTTCAATCAGAGCATTCATCGATGAGATAATCCATAGCATAAAAAAAGTTAAAATTACAAACCAAGACATTTCAAATGAAGACAACATTATTGAATACAAAATGGTGATGCTGGAATCTTGTTGGTAGTGGTGGGGGGGGGGGGGGGGGGTGTAGAAGCAAACTGACGGCGAAGAAATGCGGCATAGTGACTCAGCTATAGAGTTGCTGCCTCGATCATCTCTAACCCCTCTCACCCTGGCCACAAACTCTTTGAAGCACTACCATATGGAAAGCGACTCCGCACTGTCAAAGCTGGCCACGGCAAGACATAAAAAAACAATTTTTGTCCCCACGAGCAGTAGCTCTACTCAATAACCAAAAGTCTGTAGCCTCCTTTCGCTCTGGTATTTTATTTCATTCACATGTTTAAACTGTAATGTTTTATTCTTAATGTTTTTATGTGTTATGCTTCATTCTTCATTGTTAACTGAATGTCGTGTTGTTAGTTGCGTTCGGAGCACCAAGGCAAATTCCTTGTATGTATACATACTTAGCCAATAAACTTATTAATTCAAAACGTCAGAGACCCTGGTTCAATCCTGACTACGGATGCTCTCCGTACGCTGTCTGTACGTCCCCACCTGTGACCGCGTGTGTTTCCTCCGAGTACTTCGGTTTTCTCCCACATAGCAAAGACATGCACGTTTATAGATTAATTAGCTTCTGTAAATTACCTCCAGAATTTAACACGCGAAATTGGGATAGCATAGAACTATTGTACGGGTGATCTGAAAATCATTCTGGATAAAAAATGACAAACCACCCGTAATGGGTTCGCCCTCAGTATGGAGAGGACAAGCGGCATTGAAGATCGTACCACAGCCAGCGAGTCAGGGTTACTTGGTCATGACGATTATAGCAATTGAAGGAGATACAAGTCAGAACACATGGCTCATATCAGGTGGAGTGGTCTACCTGATCCTAGTTCGTTCAGCTGCTAGTTCGTTCTTTTTCATCCTGTGCAGCCTACTAGCTCCATTCTTGGTATCCACATATCCCTCGCTATCTCCTTTTCCACGGAAAACCAATGGCCAGCGCGGGCTCCACCTGTCCTTTGTCATTGGTGTCGGCTCTGATTTGTTCTGAACCTTTTCATACCTCTAGTTTCACTCGCTCTTAAATCTCAGTCTGAAGAAGTTTGCGACCCGAAACGTCACCTATTCTTTTTCTCCAGAGAAGCTGCCTGACCTGCTGAAATACTCCAGCATGTGTATCTATCTTCACGTGTGTACAATCTGCGGGAATTAAGCTGATATTTCTGTTTGCATAACATTTTCATTCACAATTTCAGTACGTTAACCTTTTTGTTTCTGGCTTCCAGCACTGTTGGAACAAGGACACAGCAAAGGCGCGCGATTGAAAAACGGAACTTCATCTTCCAAATGGACGTTGGAACCCTCTGGAACTCAGCAATGTTGTCCGGTTTTTCACTTTTGCATTGAGGTGTAGAAACATAGAAAATAGTTGTAGGAGGAGTCCTTTGGCACCGCCACTCATTGTGATCATAGTTGATCATCCACAATCAGTAACCAGTGCCTGCCTTCTCCACATATCCCTTGATTCCGCTACCACTTAGAGCTCTATCTACAGTGGCTTGCAAAAGTATTCATACCCTTGAACTTTTCCACATTTTGTCACGTTACAACCACAAACGTAAATGTATTTTATTGGGATTTTATGCGATAGACCAACACAAAGTGGCGCATAATTGTGAAGTGAAAGGAAAATGACACATGGTTTTCGATATTTTTTTACAAATAAAAAACTGAAAAGTGTGGCGTGCAAAAGTATTCAGCCCCCTTTGCTCTGATATCCCTAAATAAAATCCAATGCAACCAATTTCCTTCAGAAGTCACCTAATTAGTAAATAGAGTCCACTTGTGTGTAATCTAATCTCAGTATAAATACAGCTGTTCAGTGAAGGCCTCAGGGGTTTGTTAGAGAACATTAGTGAACAAACAATGTTCCTTGGACATCATGAAGCCCAAGGAACACACCAGACAGGTCAGGGATAAAGTTGTGGAGGTGTTTAAAGCAGGGTTAGGTTATAAAAAAGATCACAAGCTTTGAACATCTCACGGAGCACTGTTCAATCCATCATCCAAAAGTGGAAAGAGTATGACAGAACTGCAAACCTACCAATCCACCTAAACTGACAGGCTGGGCAAGGAGAGCATTGATCAGAGAAGCAGCCAAGTAACTCCGGAGGAGCTGCAAAGATCCACGGCTCAGGTGGGAGAATCTGTCCACAGGACAACTATTAGTCGTGCACTCCACAAATCCTCCACATGTTTGCTGTGTCCCCCACATGGCTTGTGGAAAACTGCAAACGGGACTTCTTATGGCTTTGTTTCAACAATGGCTTTCTTCTTGCCGCTCTTCAATAAAGGCCCAATTTGTGTTTTTTATATATGTGTTTAAAAGATTGCTAGTTTTGGATTTCGTATTACCACTCTGTTTTTGAATAGATTTATCTAAGTAAGGGTCTAAAACAAAATTAAAGTCTCCACCGATTATGACATTCTGGTAATTATATTCTGCGATTATATTCAAGAATTTATTGTCAAAGTTGGGCGCATATATATTTACCAAGGTAATTGGGGTAGCATGGATCTCCCCAATAACTATCAAATATCTCCCATCCTTATCCGTTAAGGTCGGTTTTGGTCTAAATGGTATGCCTTTGCGAATAATAATAGACGTGCCTCTAGATTTCGACGCATATGATGAGTGAAAAGTTTGCCCTATCCAGTTCGCCCTCAATCTAGCTTGATCGTGAAATTTAAGATGCATTTCTTGTAAGAAAGCAATATCTGTGTTGTATGCTTTTAGCTGAGCTAGAATCTTACCCCTTTTAATGCATTCGTTAATACCCCTAATGTTCCAGCTGCAGAATGAGATTCCTCCCAGTTTATTTTGGTTCTTGTCGTGCATTTTGAATAGATTTTACACCTGTGTATCTTGTGGTGCATCTGTACCTCAGGTATATAGATATTGGAGGATCATTTACCCTACAAAGTTCAATTAGTAGATTCCCTTTGCGATTGTCCTTAAATAGAAAACACACACATGTGACTGATTACGGTAATTTTAAAAAACCTGATAAAAGTGAAAATACAGTGTCCAAACTTATTGGCACTGTAACCCAAGTGACCCACTTGTTGGTGGGAGAAAACATTTTGTCGACTTCTGTTGTCAATATTAAACAAACAAATAGCTCCGCTCCCTCAATTACTCATAACATACTGGAGTGGGACTGGTTTCAAAATCAAATGTATAGTACCCATTTACAGTATATGTATCCATTTCATAAATATTCCCAGATATAACTAACATTTTCATCTACTAAATGTTAAGCGTATACTTTTACCTCGGAAATAATCAACTGTTGGTTGAAGGGGTTAATGTCCTCCAGGCTCCTGCTACTGAGCCAGGAGCCCGCCTCTGCCCCCCACGCCCCAATTATGAATCTACTTGAGATTTATTAAGTTGTTATAAATGTTAATTTGTAAATCACCCTTTCTACCTTTCTGATTAACATTCATTACTATTTCTATATTAATATTCTATGTTAATATTGTTAAAATTGTAATTCTATACCATTTAGGTTATTCATTAAATCTCTTAAACAACAATAATTGCTCTGCCCACAGTCTGTTGTTGAGCTCTTCATTTCGGTGGTTATCTTTTTCTGATTCCCTTGGAACAGAGTATGTCCTTGAGTAAGCATTCCACCGATAAGACGTCTAGACAAAGTTCTCCTGGCAGCACACTAGCCTTCAGGGTGAAATAGTAAAAAGAAAGAGAGTCCATACCGTCCAACCCTTCCAGCTACTCCTTCTGTTCCACGATGGTTAGGGCATATTTGTATGCCTCCTCCGATTTGTGAACGATTTTTGCTGTTCCTTGTTGGAAACCCGCATTTTAGCTGTGTAGTAGACACCATATCTGACCTCCTTATTTCCTTGGAGAGCCTGCTTTGCCTTAGAGAACTGATTTCGCTTTTGCACAATATCATAGGGATAGTCCCCGAATATTTTAAAAGTTGTTTCACCACACTTCAATGGCACTCCGTATTTGATATTACTACATCCACGTCAGAAATGTCCTGGAATTTCACAATAATCTGTCGTGTATATTCTGAACCTGTTTGAGATTTTTTTTTTAAATCTCGGACAGGGTGTGCTACTTCAATTTTCGGTAGATTAGGGAGCTTAAGAGCTTCATTAATTAAGCCCGCAGCGAACTCCAGAATGTTATCTCTCTCGGCTCACTCTGGTATTTCAACTAATCTTAGATTTTGGTGTCTCGAACGAGCTTCCAAGTCCTGGCATTTTTGTCTGAAACTTTAGCCAGCTGAGTAGCCATCTGTCTTGTGGCAAGGTCTTGTTCTGACCTCATATTCTTCAACTCCTCAACCATTCATGCCATCTCTTCCTCCATCTCTTGCATTGATGACATATAAGTTGAGACAGTTCCCAGCACATCGCCAAACCTCTTTGTGGTGCTTTCTTCCCCCTTATCAATTTGCTCGGATAATTAATCTCTCAGATCGTCAATTCATTTATTTATGGTGCCAATCGGATCCTGCACAAACTCAATAACTTTCTGATTACCAGCATTCATAGTCGCCGTCAGCTTCTCTATATTTTCCATCATCACTCCCATCTTTTTTCCATCCACCTTTTCATCTTTCAGTTCTCTTACCGATAGCACTAATTCCTCAAATTCTTTGTCCTTAGCCAGCTCTGACTTTAATCTTGTAGCCATGTCAGAGAGCACCTTTTCTTCAAGAGCCGCTTCAAATACAAGTTCTTCAGGCTTCGTCTGGCTTCCCCAGGAGTGTTTTGTAACTATTCTCTGAGGGCTCTGACCAGGGGAAGAATTTTTATTTTAAAGTGCTTTAAACCTCCGTTAAATTCACAGCGCTTACTGATGACGTCAGCAGCGCGACGTCCAGAGGCTCCGGTAAGTTTTTTAAATCGGTCCCCACATGTAGACTCGATTTCAACGCGCAAAATCGCGAATTTTTGGGAGCGGAGCTGTGCAGCGTCTGTTACTGGAACACGGTGCCACCGGAAGTCCTGCCTTCAATTCTTGCTGCTAAGGGAGGCGACAATGCCATATGCCTTCACCACAACACTGTCTACACGTGTTCCCATTTAAACAAAATTCACTTTTCTTTTACCACATATCCACATCACTTCGTTAACAAGAGCATGCCCCAACCCCTTGCTATTAGCCATTCATTAAATAAGCTATTACAGAAACAATGAAGCATAGTTTGTCCTAACAGCTCCATCAACCACTGCGTATATTTGTGTACTTTATTCCCATCTTCACCTACTGAAAAATCATTTTCAGTCGTTCACAGTTCTTCTAAAGGATCTAAAACGTGAAGCGATAATTTGATTACCTTCCTCAGGTGATATTTGAGTCGGTGGGTGTCTTCCGCAATTGCTAAATCACGATGCAGCATGTTTCGTGTTTGGTGGAAGAATGATTCCCAATCTGATCTATAGTTTTTCGTGGAGATTTTGAATTTTTGCAGGTTTTATTAGAAATGTTGGATTGATATTTATTTTAGGATTTGATTTGTTGCTACATCCACGTGGTTCAGTTATTGTAATACCTCCCTGCTGTTATGGGATATTAAAATGTAAATCCCAGAACTAAATGGAGAATGTCGTCCAATAGGCATCCATTTGACCTATTGTGGCATCAGAAATCTTCGCAAATCTTGCAACCAATGGAGAACATGACCAATGCAATATTTTTAAATTAACATTGTATTCTCTGCGATGTGCTTCATTTGTAAGTTGCCGGGATTGATTTGATTTGATTTCATTTGATTCAACTTTATTGTCATTGTCCATAGTACAAATACTGAGACATCGAAATGCTTTTTTCCCATACAGCCATACAAATAAAACAAAATAATAGCACAGAACACGGTAGACTATAATATAAATATCTCCACAGCGGTATCAAAGTTTCCCACTGTGAGGGAAGGCACCAAAATTCAGTCAACCTCGTCGTTGGTGTTCTTTGATGTTCACCCGTGGTCGGGGCCTCCCAACCCCCTCGTAGTCACCGCTAGGGGCGGCCCGATGTTTAGCCCCCTTCGCCAGGATGATGGAACTCCGACGTCGGAATGGAAGAACATCCTCAGCGGCTTGGACCTCCGAATTGGCCATGTCCTACTGGAGTCCACAGCTTTCGAAGTCCACGGGCCGAACTGGGTGGAGATTAAATGCTGCCGGTCCTTGGCAAAGGGTCCCTGGACACTGTGATGCTGGTCAGTCCAATCCAGTTGGTAGGCCGCGAGGAGGGCGGCGAGGGCGCGAGTCAGAGAATAGTCGCATCCTCACCAGATAGTGACTGAAAAATGGTTTCCTCCTTACCTTACCCCTCTCCCCCACATAAAATACTGAAAAAATCCCCAAAACATTCTTTAAACAAACTAAAAATAAAAAAAGGTACAAAAACAAACAGACTGTAGGCAGAAGCAGCCATCATACAGCACCCTCCTGATCCCTCTATGGATCATGCCCGACTTTGAACATCCACTGTAAACTCCAGTAGCATAAATGAAACTACAGTATCATTCCCTCAAAACTCGTCCCCAAGCTCCTTGATCATGGACTGGAGACGTCCATCTGCAGCTGGATATTGGACTTCCTGAGGAGCAGGCCCCAGCTGGTGAGAATTCGCAGCCACACGTCCTCCTCACTGATCCTCAACGCAGGCGCACCACAGGGCTGTATGCTCAGTCCTCTCCTCTACTCCCTTTTGATGCACGACTGTACTGTTAAGTACAGCTCCAACATCATCTCTAAGTTCGCTGACGACAGGACCATCCTGGGCCTCATCACAGACAATAATGAGACGTCCTATAGAGAGGAGGTAATGGCACTAAACAGCTGGTGTCGGGAAAATAAACTCTCTATCAATGTCGACAAACACCACCCCATCCACATCGGTGATGCTGAGGTTCAAAGTCAGCAGCTTCAAGTTCCTCGGTGTGCACATTACTGAGGACCTCTCTTGGACACTGCACATGGACAGAATATCTAAGAAAGCCCGCCAGCAGATCTTTTTCCTGAGAAGACTGAGGAAGTTTGGCATGAATGCCAGCATCCTCACAAAACTCTACAGTTGCACAATCGAGAGTCTGTTGATGGGCTGCAACACAGTCTGGGAACTGTTCTGCCCACACCCGCAAATCACTACAGAGAGTGGTGAAGGCGGCACAGCACATCACTGGCAACTGTCTCCCTGTCATTCAGGACATTTTCCACAGACAGTGTCTGCGGAAGGCACACAACATCATCAAGGACCATAGCCACCCAGCACGCAGACTGTTCTCCTTGTTACCGTCAGGCAGACGATACAGGAGCATGGCTGCACGTACCAACAGACTTTAGAACAGTTTTTATCATCATGCCATCAGGCTTCAGAACTAAACACATCATATATGTTGATTATTTTATCTATTATTGTCTTTTACCTACTAATGTCACTTTTATCTTATCTTTTCCGTTGTCTTATCAAACACATTTCATTGTATCGTTGACCCTGTGTTAACCTTATATGACAAATAAAACTGACCTGGAGTTTTCTGAACACATTGCAAATCAACGTTCACTGTAAAGGACATTTTAGACAGTAAATATAGTACCAAGAGATTAGTGTTAACTAGGGCGCATTTTAAACGAACAATCACCTGCAAATCCCGGTAATTGGGCGATTTATTTGCAAAATTCAATAACGGAACCATTGGATGGAAAAAAGAGAAACATAGATTCACAAAGGAAATTAAATTCAAAAATTCACCAAATTTACCGCGCTCAACCGTATACACATCCATATGTTCCATGCTTCCCCTGATATACGTCCGGGTCTGCGGGTTATGTGCCTGTGATACTGCTGCATGCAAGACTTATTTTGCAGCAATCCCTCACTTTACATTTGCATGTGTCAACAAACTCGTCTCGAGGTTGACGTGACGATGTCTTTATCCAATAATCACTTACTTCAAACAGGAATAGCTTCAACAATGACCAATCGAAACCATTATGTTCACGAATACCTTCTCCAATATCTGAAAAGTGACAATGCAATTTTTCAGATTATATCCTCTGATTACGGTGGAGGTCAACTTCGCATAAAGTACTTTTGTTAGAAAGGGTATGATAATAGACTTCACATGTCAAAGAAGGAAACATTACCTATGAATATATCTCCTTCCTACCCTGATGTGCGATTGTGAGAGTGCAAACAATTGCAGGTAAAGATATGTTTCCGATATGATAGGTTGCATCATAGAAATACCGATGCCATCCATTTATTCTCTTGCATTATAACTGTCCCGACAGAACGTATTAACGTTCTGGGTCAAAAACCCTCGGAACATGTGAATTGCGAAGTTAAATGCTGCAAACAAAAAGGAACCGTTTTTGTTTAAAAAAAAACGTGTTATTGTTGCACGCCTTTAAATAACAGTTGAGCATGCAGCTTTAAGAATTGTTGCTGCAATGTCAAAAATGACTTGTTGTGTCGCTGTCCACCAATGAGAAGCTCAAGTCCGCAGATGGATCCATTGCCCCTCCCACATCCCAGAATAAAAGCGTCAGACGCGACCAGAGAGGCGAGCAGTGCCTGCGTTTGCATTGCGGAATTAATGTTAGGAGGAAAATATCCCGACTGTTTCGATTCTGTATTTAGATTGTATATATATATATATATATTAATCGTGTGCTTGGAACATGTTACGGATTACCCGAGGAGAGGCCTGGTTTTGGACATTGACTGAGCGCGGAATAATGGCGTACCGACCGAGGTTTGCATTCACTGTGTTTGTCTGCATGTGTACGAAATGTGCACCGGGTCTAATTTCCGGGCAAATGCGTTATTCTATTCCCGAGGAAATGGAGCAGGGGTCATTTGTTAGGAATATCGCCGAGGATTTGGGGCTTAATGTATGGCAATTGTCTACTCGCAAATTACGACTGAAGTCTGATAATGGCGGACGGTACCTGAAGGTTAATTTGGAGAATGGAATATTGTCTCTTCGTGAAATAATCGACAGGTTGCGTATTTGCGGACAGGACGATAAGTGTACTGGAACTGATTGTGGCCGCCAGCACAATCAGTTCCAGTGCGCACTTTAGTCTAAAAACACAGAAAACCGATGACGGGTTTATAATCATCATTTGCATCATCGTGCAATCATCATTTCAACTCTTGTTTACTGCGACTGACGGTGGTACCCCTCAGAGATCAGGCACAACTCAGATTCTCATTTCTGTATTGGACGTCAATGATAATCAGCCTGTGTTCGATCGTGATATTCACAGGGGAAGCGTAAGCGAGAACTCCACCAAAGGTACCTCAGTGATAAAAGGCAAAGCAAATGATATGGACGAAGGACAGAATGCTAAGATAACTTATTTGTTTAGTGATGTTGCCATGCGAAAAGCTAGTAATTTGTTCCGTTTAGACCCAGATACCGGTGAGATTCGCATTGAAGGGCCCTTGGATTTTGAACAAGCAAACGGCTATGCTCTACATGTTAAAGCTGTGGACCACGGCTCGCCTGCAATGACTGGACACTCCAAAGTGCTGATCAAAGTAATTGATGTGAACGATAATGCACCCGAGATAGAGGTGACATCAGCTTCCAACAAAATCCCGGAAAATGCTCCGCCAGGAACTTTCGTAACGTTGATCAGTGTTATGGATTGAGATTCTGGAGAGAACGGCCAAGTTTGCTGCAAGATACCAAATAACATTCCATTTCAACTACAATCAGCGTCGGATCATTACAAATTAATTACCAGTGAAATGTTTGATCGTGAAGTGATATCTGTGTATAAAATACTTATTTCAGCTTGGGACAACGGGTCGCCATCACTATCTGCAAATATAACCATTCAGATTACAATTTCAGACGTTAATGATAACAGTCCACGGTTTGCTGAATCTTCCTACAACATTTATGTCATGGAAAACAATGCTCCGGGTGCGTCCATTTTCACCGTAACTGCAAGGGATCCTGATCTGGAGCAGAATTCTTATGTTTCCTACGCTTTTCTGGAGAATCAAGTCAAAAACTTGCCAGTGTCCACTTACCTGACCATTAACTCAATGAACGGTACAATTTACGCGCTGCGCTCGTTTGACTTTGAGCATGTCAAAAACTTCCTGATCCACGTTCAAGCCCGTGACGCGGGGGGTGCCTCCGCTGAGTAGTAGCGCCACGGTGAATGCGATAATCATGGATCAAAATGACAACGCTCCGGTAATTGTTTCACCTTCGGAACAAGGTGGATCAGCAACAGAGAAGATCGTGCCCCGGTCAGCCGGTCAAGGGTACCTGGTCACCAAGATAATGGCAACTGATGCAGACTCTGGGTCAGAATGCGCGGCTCTTTTATCAGATGGTGAAATCTACCGATCCCAGTTTGTTCAACGTTGGGCAAAATTCCGGTGAAATCAGAACTGCGCGCAATATTTTGCAGCTTGTTGCTGCTACACAAACTCTGGTTGTCTTGGTTAAGGACAATGGCCAGCCAAGCCTCTCCAGCGCGATCACAATGAACATTAGCGTATTGGAGAACAGCACTGAAGCAACGTCCGAAAGCAGTACCTGCGTTAAAAAACTGGGTTTTTTTTCTCATCCAAATGTTTATTTAATCGTCATTTTCAGTTGTACGTCCGCTGTCTTTCTACTGTTCATCGTTCTGTTGATTGGGATCAAGTGTAAACAGGACAGAAGTATTATCCAAGGGTATAACTCCCCCAGTTATTGCTGCAATCGTGGAGATTCTCAGGGCACGTTTAATGGAAGAGCCGGCATGGAGGAAACTTTACGCTATCCTGGGACAGGCCGTGTCGCCCGCGAGCCAGAATCGCATCAGTACTCTGTATGTCTGTCTCCAGAGTCAGCTAAAAGCGATTTTCTCTTCTTGGAACCACGCGAAGCTCCTGTCTCTCAGGCTCAATGATGGGTATCTTTAATGCATGGCCACTTAATATGAATCCATTATTCTATACAAATATATGAATGGTTGTGTATGTAACATTTCAGTAAATAAGTACTTCTGACTGAAGGAGTGGTTCGATCCGAAATTTCCTCTATCCACCCCCTTCGGTTTTTCATGTCTGCGCAGAAATGGGCCAGTTGGTGTCATTGTCGAAATTAACATTCTCATCAAATGCAATCCAGTCTTCTAATAGTGGCACCGATTTTCTCTGCAGGAACCTTACTATTTGAAATTGAATGGGCGTACACAAATGCAATCAAGCCTTCATGCAAGAGTGGTACAAATGTTATTTGTTCAATTACGCGAAAGATCGTTCTGTATGGATCTCATTGTTTGCTAATGTGTTAATATTGGAACACTGCCATCAGAGCATTCATCTATAAGATAATCCATAGCATAAAAAAAGTAAAAATTATAATCCGGGACATTTCAAATGAAGACAACATTATTGTATACAATATGGTGATGCTGGAATCTTAGGGGGTGGGGGTTGCCTCAATCATCTCTAACTGCTCACCCTGGCCACAAACTCTTTGAAGCACTTCCATCTGGAAAGCGACTCCGGACTGTCAAAACCGCCACAGCCAAAAAAAAAAAAAAAACAGCCCCCCTCCCCCCCCCCCCCCACGAGCAGTAGCTCTACTCAATAACCAAAAGTTTGTAGCCTCCTTCGCTCTGGGTTTTTTTCTGATCCAAATGTTTATTTAATCGTCATTTTCAGCTGACCTTCAGCTTTCTTTCTTCTCATCATCATTCTGTTGATTGGCATCAAGTGTAAACAGGACAGAAGTATTATTCAAGGGTATAACTCCCCCAGTTATTGTTACAATCGTGGATATGAGGAGGGCACGTTTAATGGAAATGCCGTAATGGAGGAAACTTTACGTTATCTTGCGACAGTGCGGGTATCCCGCGCGCCAGAATCGCATCCGTACTCCGTCTGTCTGTCTCCAGAGTCAGCTAAAAGCGATTTTCTCTTCTTGAAGCCATTCGGAGCTCCTGTCTCCCAGGCTCAATGATGGGTATCTTTAACGAATGTCCACTTTATATGAATTCATTATTCTATACAAATATATGAATGGTTGTGTATGTAATATTTCAGAAAATAAGTACTTCTGTCTGAAGAAGTGGCCCGATCCGAAATCTCGCCTATCCACCCCCTCCCCCCTCCGAGATGCTCCGTGGCCCGCTGAGATACTCTGGCACAATGACCTTTACTCTAGATTCCAGCATCTGCAGTCACCTTATTAAAAACTTAGTCGGCTCCTTCGGTTTTCGATGTCTGCGCAAAGAGGGGCCAATTGGTGTAATGGTCGAAATTAACATTTTCCTCAATCTTCCAAGAGTGGTACCGATTTTCTCTGAAGGGGATCTTACTATTTGCAATTAAATGGGAGTAGACAAGTGCAATCAATTCTTCAAGCAAGAGTTGTACAAATGCTATTTGTTCAATTAAGCGAATGATCTTTCTGCCTGGATCAATTTGTTTGCGAATGTGTTAATATTGGAACACTGCAATCAGAGCATTAATCGACAAGATAATCCATAGCATAAAAAAGTAGAAAATCCAAACGGAGACATTTCAATTTAAGACAACATTATTGAATACAATATGGTGATGCTGGAATCTTGAGTGGGGTGGGGGGGGGGGGGGGGGAAGCTGTCGGCGAAGAAGAGCGGCACAATGTCCCAGCGGTAGAATTGCTGCCTTAAAACGTCAGAGTTCAATCCTGACTATACGGTGCTGGCTGTATGGAGTTTGTACGTTCCCCCTGTGACCGCGTGAGTTTTATCCGAGTACTTTGGTTTTCTCCTACATACCAAAAACATGCAGGTTTATAGTTTAATTAACTTCTGTGAATTCCCTCTAGAGTTTAAAATGCGAAAGTGGTACAGCATAGAATTGTTGTATGGGTGGTCTGAAAATCTTCCTGATATGCATTCAAGCCAATGATGCCCCAGCTGAGCAGCAGTAAATGTAAAACTGGAAACTTGATCATCCTGGATAAAAAATGACAAACAAGCAACAAGGTGGAGTGGTCTACTGATCCTAGTTCGTTCAACTACTAGTTCGTTCTTGTTCATCCTGTTCGGCCTCTTGGTCTCCACATATCCCCTCGCTATCACCTTTTCCACGGACAACAAATGGCCAATGCGCACTCCTCTTATCCTTTGTCATCTGAGTCTTTTCATACCTCTAGTTTCCCTCTCTCTTAACTCTCAGTGTGAAGAAGGGTCCGACCCGAAACGATACCTCTTCGTTTTCTCCAGAGAAGCTGCCTGACCTGCTAAGTTACTCCAGCAATTTGTGTCTATTTTCCAGTGTGTTCAATGTTGGTCAGAACTCCGGTGAAATCAGAACAGCTTGAAAACAATATTGGAGTCAGATACCTCTGCACATTCTCTCGTGTTATTAGTGAAGGACAATAGGCAACCAAGCCACTCCAACTGGGTTACTGCCCACATTTCGGTTTTAGTCGAGAATCGTGAATATGCCTCCAAACAAAATCTTTGATTGGTCGGCCTTTCCGGCTGCATTTTCATTCTCTTTCGTGCGTCATCATTCTGCTAATTGGCATCAAGTTCAAACAGAACAGGAATCCCGTGCGAGGGCACATAACTCCTAATCGCACATAACTACTAATCCAAACCTGGAGATTCCGACGATTCTTTCCACCCAAGACATGCAACGAAGGAAACATTGCGCTATCCCGGGACCAGCAGAATGACCCACGTGGCAGAATCGCATCATTACACTGTCTGTTTGTCTCCAGATTCGACGAAACGCGATTTAAACTTTTTGAAGCCTTGTACCGTTCGCAATTATCAGGCCAAAAGCTAAATTGCAACAATCCGGTAATGCGAAGAAAAATTGCCAATTTATGGACGGATCTCTTCATACCTGGGAATGTGGGTCACTGTGCGTAAAGTATTTAGAGAAATATTCAATTTCTGTATGTTTCCTTTGGTGTATTTCTGGACGAGGGCTGGTGTTTGGTTATACTAATAGTCTAAAATAAAGGTTACGCTAATTATGACCCAACCGTCTGTAATTCGTTTCTGTTAATTTGGAAGGTAATTGTACTACTAGTTAGTGAATGGGCTTCACGTTGAGGTGACACAAGGAATTGCATATCTTGGAATTTTGAACTAAGTACAAAGTGCTGGAGGAAGTCAACGGCTCAGCCAGTGTCTGCGGAGGGAATGGACAGACAACCTTTAGAGTCAGAATCCACCTTCAGAGGCCCGGGATGGACTGTCTGGGGTTAATGTCAGCCGAAAAGTTACATGTCACAAAGTAAGCAAATTGCATAGAGAAAAAGGTTGACACAAAATACTGGAGTAACTCAGCGGGAGCGGCAGCATCTGTGGAGTGAAGCAATGCGTGACGTTTCGGGTCGAGACCCTGGGGGTGAGTGGAGGGGGGGGGGGGGAGGGGAGGGGGGGTGGGGGTGAGGGGAGGGAGGGGTGAGGGGAGAGGGTGGGGGGGGAGGACACCTCATTAAATAGTGATAGGCCTAGAGAGAGTGGAAGTGGAGACGACGTTTCCACCAGTGGGTGAGTATGATCTGAGAGCAGAACCGCGGAATGAAAGGGTGTATGTTTAGAAAGAAAAGGAGGAATTTGAGGGAGGTGACTCTGTGGAAATCATTGCCACAGAAGGCTGTGGAGGCCAGTTCATTTGATATTTTTAAAGCGGAGATTGAAACGTTCTTGACAAAAGTTACTGTAAGATGGCATGAAAATGGTTTGCAGAGGGGAATATAGATCACCCATCGTTGAATGACGAAGTCGGCTCAATATACAATAGGTGCAGGAGTAGGCCATTCGGCCTTACGAGCTAGCACCGCCATTCACTGCGATCATGGCTGATCATCCACAATGAGTATCCCGTTCCTGCCTTCTCCCCATATCCTTTGACTCCACTATCCTTAAGAGCTCTATCTAACTCTCTCTTGAAAGCATCCAGACAATTGGTCTCCACTGCCTTCTGAGGCAGAGAATTCCACAGATTCACAACTCTCTGGGTGAAAAACGTTTTCCTCCTCTCCGTTCTAAATTGCCTACCCCTTATTCTTAAACTGTTGCCCCTGATTCTGGACTCCTCCAACATAGGGAACATGTTTCCTGCCTCTAACATGTCCAATCCCTTAATAATATGTTTCAATAAGATCCCCTCTCATCCTAAATTCCAGTTTATACCAGCCCAGTCTCTCCGTTTTATCAACACATGACTGTCCCCCCCCCCCCCCCCCCCCCCCCATCCCAGGAATTAACCCCATGAACCTACGCTGCAGGCCGTCAATAGCAATAATGTATTTCCTCATATTTGGTGACCAAAACTGCACACACTACTCCCGGTGTGGTATCATTAGGGCCCTCTATAACTGAAGAAGGACCTCTTTGCTCCTTTACTCAACTCCTCTTGTTATGAAACCAACATGTCATTAGCTTTCTTCATTGCCTGCTGGACCTGCATGTTTACTTTCAGTGACTGATGAACAAAGGTCCCCAGATCTTGCTGGGACGAATAGCCCAATTCTGATCCTATGACTTATAAATTTACGAATTCATACCAGAATAATTACTTTAGCCCTGGATCGATATATTGGGGCGAAGAATCTTCATTTTAGTTCGCTTGTATGATTTCGCAACTCTATTGCTGAGCAAAAGAGTTGCGAAATACATTGAATACGTCAGTGTCTGTTTTATGGCTGTACAATGTTAAATATTTGAGTGGATATTCTATCTTTAAGAATAGCCGTTGCAGTTATTGAATGGGACCGTTGTGTCGCTGTGTACCAATAGTAAGCTGTTATCTCGGGATTAACTCGATGAAAGGCACAATTTACGCACTGCGCCCTTTTGACTATAAAAAACGCAATAACGTCCAGGTCCGTTCAAGCTCGTAATGCTGGAGTGCCCCCGCTATGTAGCAGCACTACAGTGAACGTGATTAATCTGGATCAAAATAACCACACTCCGGTCATAGTTTCGCCCACAGTGCAGAAGGGATCTGCAGCAGTGGAGACCTTGGCCCAAAATGCGGTTCCATGGCACTTGATCACAAAAATAACGGCAACGGATGAAGATTCTGTTCACAACGCACGACTCTCCTATCTGGTCCCGGTTTGTTCAATGTTGGGCAAAATTACGGTGAAATCCGATTAGCCCACAATATTTTTGAAACAGATTCAATTTCACAAACCCTTGTCATTTTAGTGAAAGGCAATGGGCTGCCATTGGATTACTGTTCTGGAGAAGATCACTGATACAATTTCTGGACGAAGTTATGTACCAACGACTCCCAACATGTCACTGCCCTGAATGTATCTTTAATAGTAAGAATAAATGAGAACTTACCAGTTTGAAGTTTGATCTTTATTTTATGAGGAGTTACGATGAGGGATTACGTGAAGACCCCGCCAGCACGCATGCGCGTCATTCTTCAAAGCAGTGGTGTGAAATCACATATACCAGAGTAGACTAATATAGTCCGATAAGAGAGAACTTCCATACCAGTTAAACTTTATAATAGAGTGTTTTGGGAGCGGAGGGCACGTAATCCCTCATCGTAACTCCTCATAAAATAAAGATCAAACTTCAAACTGATAAGTTCTCATTTAATCTTACTATTTTACTTCGGAGTCACGTGATTTCGTGAGCTGGAACGAGTCCATGCTCACACACTGCCATTCTGGGAAGGAGGATGAACGTATTTCACACACAACACTGTGCTGAAAAACAATAAAGGTATTATTCATACCTAAAATAATATGCCCCACATTGGGTAATTTATTTTACACAACTTAAATTTTCCCTGCAAACGTCTCAGGAGCGGCCACGGGTTTATTATAAAGCATTGAAATTCGTTCATTGCTCCAACCGCCTGTGGCAAGGATGTGGTCCATAGGAACTCCCATCATCCTTGCGTCCGATGTAGATGCAGCCCTGGTGGAGTGAGAATTGAAAACATTAGTATCCACCGCTGCACGTAATACCACCCTAACCATCTGGATATGGTTTGCACTGTGACCTTAGGTGAGGGCGTTTATGGCTCATGAGAAAAGCTCTCTCCATGCTCCTAAGTGTCTTGGTGACTCTATATATTGCAAAATATGTGTCACTATGCAGGGCCGACTATCTGCAGGATAGGCCAGAACTCAAATTTTGGCCAGAGGAACCGGGTCGGTCTTGTTTAAGTACCCCTGTATGTAGCAGGTTATCTGCCATTTGTGACATACATGACGTCCAATACTAGCTTGTGTAAGGACTGGACCCGCTGTGCTGATCCAAGTGCCATAATCATTCCCATCTAGGATATTAGTTTGTCCAGAGTGAGCCCCGATATTGGTGTCCATCCTCGTAACATGGTTTATACTATACCTATGTCCCATGTATGGGTGTATCTGGGCCTGGGGGGATAGAGTAAAAATACCCCTCATTCGTTTAGGTACTAGTGGGTGTGATCCTATAGCCAGGTGATCACTCCCTCTGCCCAGATATTAGATAGGGCACGCCTTGCACAATAATGGCACTGTAACTCAATCCTTCATCGAAATGAAGGGTGGCCTGAACTCCAGCACTTCAGTGTTGGTGGCCGAGTCATATGTAGTGTTCGTCCTGGTGCAGAACACTTCCCATTTCCTGACATATGTCAGGTACTGTCTTCTCGTGGACCCCCTGCACGACGCTGAGATGGCATTGATTGTCCTGTCGGAGAGTCCGTATCCCAGAAATGGCCTGTTCAGAATCTGCAAATCAACAAGTTCATACGGGCATGGCACGGATAACTTTCCCATCTCGGGGTGTACCAACAACTCGGCCGTTGTTGATCCAGATGCAGGGTTCTGAGGCCATCTTTGTACTGTTGGAAACCATGGTGCCCGTGGCGGAGTTTTGTTTAATTATTGTAAGACCCGCCTGATGAGGCAGAAGGGGAAAATGCATAGCAAAACAAATCCCCCCCCAATGCAGTGAGAAAGCATCCATCGCTGCTGCCCCTGGGTCTGGTTCCCAAGCAACATTTGTTGGTAGTTGGTGATTTAGTCTGGATGGAAAAAAGGTCGATATCTGGTGTCCCATACCGTTCTATAATATCAGTTAACACTTTCCGATCCAACATCCATTTAATGTTGACGTTAAATTTATGTGACCTGGTGTCTGCCACTGTATTTAGCTTACCTGGAAGGTAAGTGGTTGAGATCCAAATCTCTCTCCCAGCCACCAGTGCCAGATATTATTAGCCAATTCATCACATGATATCGTCTTTATTTCACCCATATGAATATATATAGGCCACCACTGTGGTATTATCAATTTGTACCGTACATGCAACTGGTGCATATCTGAGCAGGAGGCCCTGAGTCCATGAAATGCACCCAGCATTTCTAGATAATTAATCCCGAGTGCTTTAACAGGGTTAATTTTTGTGCACTTCATCTGCCACCACAACTTATGGTGGTATTAGTTGCTCCCCAACCTTTAGCACTGGCATCAGTCTGTAAAGTAACCTAGGGATATATGATAGTGATGGGGTTAGAACAATGCTGAGCATTTCTATCCATCAGTTTAATTCTGATTTTTCTTTCCCTGGTAGTTTCATAGGCCTATCGAAATGGCCTGCATGATTTTTGAGAGCTAAAATTTCGCTCTTACAGGTTTTAATAATGGAGTGGTCCAGATTGTGCTGCTGGGAATACAGCCACCAATTTCCCAATCACTCTGGCTCCTTGCCGAATGGATGGTTCCCTGATGCCAGTGAGGCTTTTGTATGCTCCCATCAAGTCTGTCACTTTGTTTGGTGGCAAGGTGATAGACATATGAACAGTCAATAGTGAACCCCAAATAATCCATGGTAGTCGAGGGTTCCAATTTTGATTTATCTGGATGCATGTTAAATCCCAGCTTTTGAAAAAGATGTTTTGTGGCTGATACTGCCAATGTAGCCATCTCCAAATTCTCACCTATAATGAGAATTTTATCAAGGTAAGCCATGACGATATGGTTATGTTTCCTTACGTATGCTAAAGCTGGTTTTAATAATTTTGTAACAGCCTGGGTGCTGATGACAACCCATTGGGTAAGGCCTTATACTGCCATAGCTGTCCCATCCAGGGTAAATTTCAGGTATTTACGATGATCCTTGTGTGTGACAAATGTGTCCATTTTGAAATGGGCATACTGAACGGAAGTATTTAGTTCAGTCAAATCTATAATGATGTGGCAACCGCCATCTTTTTAGTTTTTTGTAACCGCCATCTTTTTAGTTTTTTGTAAATATATTTGATACAAACTCTTGAAATTCTCTGATTGTCTTCTCAATTACCCCATTTGTGTTTAGTCTTAACAGTTCAGCATAGCCTGCTGTTCTCTCTTTTTGTGAAGTATGAACTTTCTGCTAGACGTATGCTGAACTGGGACAGGGAGTTCTTGTACAAATTCAATTTTGTAATTCTGAATACTTCCGAGTATGTAAAAGATCAGAGGGAAAAATGCAGCACACATGATGAAACAAGTGCAACCGTCCAACTTTTGATGAATCAGACATGCAATGTTTTTGAGGCAACTAGACCAACCTACATCCATGGTTACCACCGGTGTTGTGTGGGTTGGCTCTGCACTTGTTTCTTCTGGTACTGTGTTGCTGCGTTGTGGGGTTGGTTCATTTTCCATGAAGGCCGGGCTGGGCCATGGTCTGAAAGGTCTCGAAGGCCAGCATTAGGGGTGAGAGCTGGTCCATGGTCTCGAAGGCCAGCCTTCGAGCTTTCACCACCAGATGGTCTTCCATAGTACCGATGTCTGGTGGGTTTGTAGGGGTGCTGCCGCTGCTGATAGTGGGTTTTAGAGCTGTTTGGCACCTTGATCAGGCCTATAGCCTTGGTTTCCTCATCCAGGTCTTTCACCTGCTTCGGGAGGTGTCTCCAACAGCAATTTTGGCGGCTGTGTGCTACTGGTCTTGCATAATCCCGCACTTCTTGATGATGCTCTTCCCATAACTGTTAATCTCGAACTGAGTATTACACAGTCTGCTAGAGCATCTCGTAGCTCTTCAGGCAAATCAACCCCATCAGTTGTCCTGGTACTGGTGTGATTTTAGCAACCAACAGTTTTCTGTGGAGCTTCTTCTCCTGGCTCGTTATAGATGGGCTCCTGTTGCCCCAGATGTAGTTGTAGACTGCTGGTACTTTAAGAGAATGCAGTCCTCTGGAGCGAAGTATTTCCCAGCCGTAGAGTTAATGGCTTGCTCCTGCAGCTGGTTTGTAGCCCTGTATTTTGTACTGGCTTGCAGCTTGGGATGTATAGGCAGTCCTTCCTGAGTTGGTACAGCATGTTTTCCCATGCCCCACAATTCTTCTGCTGTTCTCTCTTCTGGCACCCCTCCACAGTTGACTGTTCAGCCATTGCCCCTTTTTCAGGGTCAGCCCAGCTCTGACCCCTAATGCTCCCCTCCGAAGTGGGTGAGATATTTGGCAGTCCTTGAAAGGATGCTGCCATCGGTCTGTGAGGAGACCCACTGTGACTCTGCCCCTGCATAAGCAGGTCACGCTGGAGCACTGCTCCCCATCCGCTCCTGGAACGGTTGTCTTCAGGTCCGGACCCAGCCGAGTCAACGGTCCTGTCCGACTTCCGGTTAGTTAGCCGCCGACCGCGGTGCACCTGCGGTCTGTAGCGGCGAGAAGTCGGGAGCTGCTGGCAGCACCTGCAGCTCTGGAGAGACGGCACGCTGCTGGCTGTTTCCACAGCAGCGGTATTAGCCGCTGCGTTCCCTTACGCGACTCCATGGTGCTTCCTCCTCTGAAAAAGAAATACACCGAGTCGCCACGCTCACCAGAAAAGGTAAGACTTACCTTCAGTAAGTTTTGAAAACTTAGGCTGGAGGAGCGGCGCTCCTCCCGACTGTCGCTTCCGTGACTCCGAAGTAAAATTGTAGCTTTCGGTTGCACTTCCGTTCTATTTCTTGTGATCATCACTCTGTTGATCGATATCAAATGTAAGCAGGATAGCATTGTTAACCATGACAATAATCCTTCGAGTCGTTGTTACAAATTCGGAGATTCTCAAGATACGTTTAACCGAGGACCTGCATTGGAGGAGACCTTGCGCTTCCAGGGGATTAGCCGTATAGTCCATGTTCCAGATGCACAGCATTATTCGGTTTGTCTATCAGGAAGAGCGATTTTCTCTTTATAAAGCCATGCGCCGTTCTTATATCTGAATTTATGTCACAATAAATCGAGGGTCAATTTATTGGCGGTCTTATTATTTATCCAACAGCGTGACCCTAGCGAGTGAAATATTTGTTACTGTTCCCTTTGTCTGTTATTTTTGTTTTCTTCCCGGTTAGCGATTGAGTCTTAAGAGGGGTCGAGACCCTACACGTCTCTGATCAATGTTCTCCAGGGATGCTGACTGGCCTGCTGAGTTAGTCCAGAACTTCGAATATTTTTTTGTTTATTGTCCTTGTTTCTGCATCTTCCTCAGTATTTGGAATGATAAATAGTTTTTTTAAAAATCGAATGACTGGAATACACGTGTCTCAATTTTGCATCTCTTCAATGTGAAGAGATGCAAAATGTGAAGAGATCCGCCGACCAGTCGTTGACTACTATCAGAAACCTGTTGGTCCAATTGCGCAAAGGATCTTGGCATAGGGATCCAGTTTTCGGTGTTATAGTATTAACATACTGAACCAAAGACATCGAAATACACGGATAGGACTGGTTTAGAGGGATATGGCTCAAACGTAAAACGTAAGCAAGTCGGACTAGTGTAGATATGACATATTAGTCGGTGTGGGCAAGTGGGAACAAAGGACACGTTTCCACACTGTATGCTTCTATGACACTAACTCGCGCGAAAAACACGCCATAAGTAATACTTAGAATTTATACCTGGCGTGATTAAATACAAACCTGGATTAGGTTGCGAAATTGTCCAGGCTGCACCTACATGTAGGTGGATGATTAATATAAAAAATAAAGATGGGACTGTAAAGGTCATTATATTAGATGTTGTTGATGCGCTCATCGCCAACGATACAAAAAAGATCACAATCAAACCACAGGTCACTTGGTAGAATAGATTCATTTTTTTTTATTTGACCTCACATAAATCTAGTGCCATCACTCCTGACCTTTTTTAGTACACTACTAACGATAAAGTATCAGGTTTAATATGAAATATAAACTGATTATTGATATATGTTGGGAAACATGTAATGAGACGGGCAATGGGTCTTATGCACAGAAAATGAACAACAATCAATCTAATATAATTTTCAATGTTCAGTTTTATTGCCAGGAAAACGTTTGGAAGTTCCCTGTTCTTTAAACGAGTCGCTGTGCTCTTTAGACGTGCTATTCAAAAGTCATGCTGGCTGGAATTAAATAGGAGATACCGAACAACAGAATAACAGTAACTAACAACTCAGGATCCTAAAAAAACGTAATCTATCCAAAACTGGAGCATTTCCGGCATGTTTATTTGGCTATCATCTTTATAGATAACGCATTAGCCAATGTGCTTTATTAATTTTGGCTGTAAAGAGAAAGAGGCAGTCATCGTAGATGGCATGCATGCTTTGGACAAGATTGTTGTAATATTGAAAGGTGGAGATTAGGAAACTAAAATTAATCAATTGTACGGAAGTTGAATGCTGACAATTCTTAAAATATTTACCGTGTGTCCATCGTGCATTTCAGAATTATTGTAAACTAAAAAGAGGACGGCATGAAGCAAGGAAAGTTACATTGGGTTATACAATATGTTTGAATATACAATCAATTACTTTGATTTTCTTATTAGAGAAACATTTGCCGAGAAATATGAGCACAAACGAGAAGCAAGCATGATTAGTATCGTCGCTGAACGCTGTCTCAAATTTCGAAACAGTTATCTTACAATTATAATTATTGAAACTCCAATCTGGTTAAATTGAAGTTGTTCACTACTACCCACCCTTCACTTTTTCGTCAAAAATGAGGGCTCGGATATTGCAATGGTCAAGTCTAAACTTCTAGGGACTGGAATCCAGGCCTCTAATTGTGGGTACATTCGGACCTTTAAGATTGTAGCGGTTAAAGAGGGGAGCCCCGCACCACCTTCGCAAGGGCAAGTATACAGTCAATTCAAATCTGACAGCGTGTAAAGCCAGTATTCCTTGCATGGATATTTATCTGTAGACGACCAAAGACCTACGAATGCAACAAGACTCATACATTGGTGGGGGGTGGGGGGGGGGGGGGGGGGGGGGAGCAAGTGTAAGATGTCTTTATATTCTTGTTGTTTATTCCCATTAGTTCCATCTTTAAGCCGCACGGTGGCGCAGCTATTTGCTCACGCTTCAGGAACGGGGTTTTTTTTATCATAAATTTTCCTGCTCTCTGTGCAGAGCTGATCACTTCGCCCTGCCAGAGGTACCGCCAATTAGCGATCTCCATTTGTTCCCCCACATATTTGTTCTTTTGTGATTATGAGTTGATATAAATTACCCCACAATTTACGAAGAAAATACCAAACAGGAGCGCTCATGGACATATGTTGGGAATAAAAAAATACAAGGGGACAGTAAATCAACAGAAGGGGAAATATTACCAATACAATAGACACACAACAGCATCCACTCCCCTCCCTGGGTATCGGCGTGGAACAAGTGGCTTCCGTTTGTGTCGACAAAACACCGTGCGATTGCCTATCAAATCACTCAATCTCGTGCAATTTGGGGTGTGTTCTAAATGCCGCCCATGAAAGGTGCACTCAGCCCTTGAAATTTAAAATATCCAACCATGGCCAACGCAGAATAATTTTGTACAATGAGCAATATTTATCGTCAGCAAAACACCGAGTGCAGGAGGCGTTCAGCTGGCGAGGCAGCATATGTGGAGGGAAATGACAGGCGACGTTTCTCGTCAGAAATTTTTTTCAGACTGAAGTGATCCGTCCATAAAAGTCCGTTATGCCCACAGATGCTGCCTGAGTTATCCTATAATTTTGTGTCTTTCTCAAGATTACAGGATCTGGAGTTCATTTTGTTGTCAATATATATCTCCGTATCTGCCGGCCTTTTTCTAATCTATCGTAAAATGGTAATGGCAATTCCAATTTTATCTTACAATTACAACGTCCCTGAAAAGTTAGATACATAGCCGAGAGAAAGTTGGGACAACAGTGGAAGATCTTCACTACTTTCATTACTATAATCTTTACCCCTTTGTATTTCCTGCAGCCACTGTGGCAGGAGTTGCAGAAAGTTAGAATAATATTTACTTCCCAATCAATCACAATTCATTGCTTTCGGTGTAGTGAACACCAGTTCACCTTGTTATTCGTCTTGAATTGGACCAGCGACCAGAAAGTGTTTTTATTTATTGCGTTTGCATCTGTTTTGTCGTCCTAGAATAAACGGTGAGAAAAGAGGGTCGATATATCACATACGTTCTCTAATCGCTTTTAATGCGCAATATATGTTTATCTGTGATACTCAAAGCATATTCTTTTTGCTAATGCCAACCAGTGGCATTAACTTGATTAGAGAAATTCTCGTTTATAGCCGACTCCGCGATCGTAATCAAATATGATTCGTCTGAGAGATTTTAGTGAAGGAGGTTTCATGGATCAACATTATATTGAAATTATCATGGTGGGAGAACTGATAATTCACCTATTTATGTCCTCCTATAAAAGACATCTGGTCTTTCGGATGTAAATGCTTATGCTGAGTACATGATTTGTGAATGACTATACATTGCAGTTGTACACTCATAAATATTCCCGAGAACAGTTTAGCTTTAAGGATTATCGATGTAGTTTCTGAGAGGGGCTGGTTGTGTCGCTGTGTACCAATAAGAAGCACAGATGAAGAGATGGATCCAGTGCTCCTCCCACATTTCAAAGAAAAAGATCAGAATCGGCGAGAATAGCGAGCAGTACGCGTTTAGATCGTGGAGTCTAGGTGTAAAGGATAACCTCATATAATTGTCCATTCAGAATATTGAATGCTTTTGCCGTAATTCGATGGTACGACCAGTTCCCCGGTTTCGTCGAGCAGAGGCCCGATTTTGGAAAATATTTCAATGCGGAACAATGGCGAATTCGGTGAAAAACAAAGGCGTTGCTTTCAAAACCTTCGCTTTCCTGATTCTGGTATGTACATCAGATTTGTGTGCCGGACAAATCCGCTATTCTATTCCCGAGGAATTGGAAGTAGGGGGTTTTGTTGGGAATATTGCTCAAGATTTGGAGATGAACGTACCGCAGTTGCATGCTCGTAAAATTCGGCTCACTTCCGAGGGCGCTGGACATTACATGAAGGTGAATTTGAATGATGGGATTTTGTCCATTCGTGAAAGAATCGACAGAGAGCAGGTCTGTGGACAAACATACGTCTGTACCATTCCTTTCGAAATAATACTGGAAAATCCTTTGGCATCGCAACGCGGGGAAGTGGAGGTTCTTGATATAAATGACAATTCGCCCAGTTTCAGGGATAGCAGCATTTCCTTACAGATAGCCGAAACGATTGCGCCAGGGGTTCGATTTCGGCTGGTGAGCGCGGAAGATCCTGACATTGGAATAAATACCATCGCTGCTTACACAATCAGTTCCAACGAGCATTTTAGTCTAAAAACGCAAAGAACCGATGACGGTGTTACAATTGCAGAATTACTACTGGAGAAGCGTTTAGACCGAGAGCTGCAGTCATCCTTTCGACTGGCGCTCACCGCAACTGACGGTGGAATCCCTCAGAGATCAGGCACCGCTCAGATTCTTATCACTGTGGTGGACATAAATGATAATCCACCTGTATTCGATCATGAAATTTATCGGGGTAGCGTAAAGGAGAACACACCTCAAGGCACGCTAGTGATGAAAGTCAACGCCATTGATTTGGACGAAGGGCCGAATGCCGAGTTAACATATTATTTTAGCAAGCTGTCCTCAGCAAGAGTTAAAGAATTGTTTACTTTGGACCCGCACACTGGGGAGATTCGGACCAAAGTAGGGCTAGATTTTGAGGAAACAAACAGCTATTCACTCGATATTGAAGCTGTGGACCATGGAGTACCTGCAATTGCTGGACACTCCAAATTCTTTATCGATGTAATTGATGTAAATGACAACGCACCAGAGATAAAGGTGACATCCACAAAACGCAAAATTCAGGAAAATGGTCCCCCAGGCACATTAATAACCTTGATCAATGTTATCGATCGCGATTCTGGAGAAAACGGGCGGTTTCACTGCGAGATACCAAAAAATATCCCATTTAGACTTCGAACGTCGTCCAAAAATCATTATGAGTTGATTACCAGTGAATCACTGGACCGTGAAAGTATCTCTGAGTATAACATACATTTTCTAGCTTGGGACATGGGATCACCGTCACTGTCAACAAATAAAACAATCCAGATTTCAATATCAGATGTAAACGATAACGCCCCACGTTTTGGCGAATCCTCTTACAACGTATATGTGATGGAGAACAATGCTCCGGGTACATCTATTTTCGCAGTGACTGCAAGCGATGTTGACCAGGCCCAGAATTCCTATGTTTCTTACTCCTTTAAGGAAAATCTTCTCCAAGAGTTTCCTGCGTCCAGGTACCTCAGCATCAACTCGATAAACGGCACAATTTACGCACAACGTTCATTTGACTATGAGAAACTTAAACGCTTCCAGATCCATGTTCAAGCCCGTGACGCTGGTGTACCCCCACTAAGCAACAGTGCTACTGTGACTGTGATAATCCTGGATCAAAATGATAACTCTCCGGTAATTGTTTCACCAATACCACAGATGGGATCAGCAGCAGTGGTGATGCTGCCCCAAACAGCGAGCCAAGGGTACTTGATCACCAAGATCATAGCAACAGATGCAGATTCTGGTCAGAACGCACGGCTATCTTATCAGATGCAAAGATCCACCGATCCCAGTTTGTTCAACGTTGGACAAACGTCAGGTGAAATCAGAACTGCCAGACCTATTTTGGAATCAGGTACGACCGCACATTCTCTCGTTATCTTGGTGAAAGACAATGGGCAGCCTTCGCTCTCCAGTACGGTTTCAATTCACATCACAACCGTGGAGAATATCACTGAAATAACTACTGAAAGCAGCAACTTCGTGGCAAAATCAGAATCTTTCTCTGATGCGAATCTTTACTTAATTGTATTTTTCGGTTGTACTTCCGTTTTCTTTCTCGTGGTTATCGTCCTGCTGATTGGCATCATGTGTAAACAGAGTAGAAATACCCTCGAAGAATACAATTCTTCAAGCTGTTGTTCCAGACCTGGAGGTTCTCGAGATGCGTTTCCTTGCAGGCTTGCAATGGATGAAACTTTACGCTATCGCGGGACAGGCCGGGTGCTCTCCGTCCCAGAACCACACCAATACTCGGTCTCTCTGTCTCCAGAATCAGCCAAGAGCGATTTTCTGTTTTTAAAGCCGTACGACGTTTCCACGTCCCAGGCCCCATGTTAAATTAAAGTGGTCGCCTGACATAAAGCAGCAACAAACCATTGCCGGGCAATTTTATATCTAGTCATTTCTATTATATGGAGTGAAACATGTTTGCAAATATTCCGTTTGTTTTTTCCCTGTTAAGAAAAGGAGTTAATTTATGGAAAATGTCGGAAAAAACGACCACCAACATCTGGATTACAGGCATTCGACGCTGGTCACTGTTCACTTCCAAGGAAAACCTACAAATGGTCACCGAGTGTTGCATCATTCCGTTTTTGCTCTGCAAACTACTCAGAAGCATCTCTGCGCCCGCACAATTGTAGACATTGAAAACATTTATCAACAAGAATATGTCGTCAAACTTGTTGAAAAGGATTATGTATGAATCGTTTCAGCCATTTAATCGAATCTGATGGTGATTCTGTTTCGATATGTGTCGATTTTGTTTTAGATAAAAAATGCACGTGATCCTCTTTAAACGCAAGTATATTACATAGAATAAAGGAAAAGCTGTAAGTGTAATTGTTTTATATTATTTTAAAAGTAGCTGCTGAAGTCTTATATTGTGCAGGTTAATCAAATCAGATCCAAGAATAAGAAGTTTCGCTGCAGTTGGCAATAAACATGATTGCACTCTAGATGAGCACTAAATGTACTTTTGATCGTTAATATATCGTTCAAAGTGTTCCGATTTAGATCACTTTACAATTCCATCGCGAATATGAATTCCGTTATATTGTTTGCAGCTGTTTGGGGAGTGATTTCTGGGCGAAAATTGCTGCAATTGACTGGACAAATCACAAGAGGCCGGGGCTAAATTGTCGCTAGCATCACGTTATATCCCAGGGAAGAAGAACGTGGAAAGGGTGCCAAGTGATGTCTGATTGATGTCACCTGAACGAAGTGTCTGCAAGTAGTGAAGGGAGAATATTGGAGTAACACCGTTACCGACAACGTCTGATATTTCAACTTGAGTGATATTACTTTACAGAGTTTTGCATCATTTCTGATGTTCACATTCTCGAGATACTGGATTCTGTAAGGCCGTTTCCACCAAGTGCCAATCGCTGGAAAACCCGTAAATATTTCTGGGCGCACCTTCCGTCGTTCGCTCTCCCTGCACAACACTCAAGAAATCCTGGTTATAGTCCATTCGTCAGTTAACATTCCAATTCCACACCAGTGCGTGGATTATCAACGCGTCACGAGCAGCATGTGATGTGTATACCTGTTCGTGCACGTTTGTGAATTGTGAACATGCTGCTGGCGGGTCGGAGCGTTTGAAATTGTTTGAAATTGTTTGAAATTGCCATGATAGTGCAGAACTCCATGAATGGAAATGTGGACGTGCTTATTTCAATAAGTGAATCACAGCACATTCTAGTTATTTTTTTAAATACATTTCTTACAGAATAAACCATACTCGAATAATCTTTACAACCAGTCTTTTAAATGAGGCATTTGCAAATATCTTCACTAGTTAGCATATTCATTTCAGAATTAATCAATTCCCTTATAGGTTCTCAGATCTTAACATTTCCAGTTCTTACCTTGATTTCCCCTCTCTCTCTCACTCATGATGTACGGAGCAGTAGCGAATGGAAAGACCGACCGTGTGCAGGCAGATTTGAGTAAGTAGATTGGTATCGTGGTGGGCGCATTCATGGTGGACTGAAGGGCCTATCCCAGTTCTGTACTGCTTCATGCTCCATGATTTAATTGCGATATGCTATCGTTCCCCTCGACAGGCAATTGGAAATATGATTTGTAAACATTTGGAAAACAATATTTGGTCCGTTTAATAAGCACTTTCTTTGCATTGTTCCAGACTGCGAACGTCACACCGTCCATTCCCATGGCCAACCAGAAAGGCAAGCTTTCGGCCCAGATTTGCATCGCTGATGTGGCTCCATGATTGATAGATGCGTAAAGAGACTTCTGTGCCAGTTTGCTTATCTTGGAATGCAACAAAAAAAATATTGCCCGCGGTGCTTAGGAGTTATTACATCGAGAATGCAGATCAGGCATTGCAATTATGCCAGCTCCAAAGTTTCAAAGATTGGCAGGTGCGGTGAAGTTTGAAAAGGATATATGTAAAAGCCAAAGTGCCAAATACCTCAGTGGGTCAGACAGCATCTTTGGAGGATATGGATATTCGAAGAGCTCCGTTTGACAATTTTTTTCACGTAGTGGAAATTGAAGAAGCGACATTAAAGGTATCAATTTGAAGTCTCTGAAATTGGGTTTATTGGCGCATTTAACTCTTGAGCTGACAACGTCTCCTGAAAAGTGACACAGTGTTTCTAACAGGAGTGACTCCGATACCCACCATATAGACTCGATGGGCTCAACAGGTCCAGTGTCATAATGAAATATGAAGCATTCTGCGGTTCGTCGGTGCGCTTGTTCACGCTGGATATCGGGGCCAGATCTCGCTTTCAAAGTTCATGGTAGAAAACGAGAGGGGATATGAGATGAAGCATTTGCAGTGAAGGAATGGGTAATTGTGATTGGCTGCATATTTGGCCCATGTGCATTTCTTTACCAAATTCCTAGCATAAGCAGCCCTGCCCGGATCTGTCAGTACCAGGAGTATGAGAACAGGTGGGGACGGGCGGGCAGGCAGCAAGTGACGGGGACGTTGGCCTGGAGTGGGGGCATCATGTACACATTAGCCAGCTCAACTCATACATGTTGGACACATACATGTGGTGCAGCTGCAGGATCAGCAACAGCCATGCAGGACGGTGACTTAGTGGACAGTCACACAGGGATAATAACACCAGGTGCGTGGAGGAGTGCTGCAAACAACGCTACTTTGGTGCCACTGCAGAAGGGATCAGGGGGTATGGAGAGAAGGCAGGTACAGGATACTGAGTTGGATGAACAGCGATTATCATATTGAATGGCGGTGCAGGCTCGAAGGGCTGAATGGCCTACTCCTGCACCTATTTTCTATGTTTCTAAGTTTCTATATAATATATATATATATATATATATATATATATATATATATATATTCTCTCTCTCTCTCTCTCTCTCTCTCTCTCTCTCTCTCTCTCTCTCTCTCTCTCGTTTTATATATAGGCAATATAATAGGCAATATAGTTATATATAGTAGGCAACCCAGGAACCACGCAAAGTATATATACAGCACATGGACATGTGTATATGAGTATATATATATATATATATATAGACATGTCCATGTGCTGTATATATACTTTGCGTGGTTCCTGGGTTGCCTACTGCTGAGTAACTCCACGAGCGGGAGGGGGGGGGGGGGGGGGGGTTGGCGAGTCGGTGAAAATAGAGCTCCAGCTGGAATATAAGAAGAAATAAAACAAAAACACTGAAAGCAAATAGTAACTTAACAGCGGGAAGTAGGACATATGTGTGTGTGTGTGTGCGCGCTACTGAATACTTTCTATCCAGTGTCTCCGCTGCAAATTGCAATGCATACGCGTTTGATATTTAGACAAACTTAATTTTATTTCCAGTTTTGCATTTTTAGTTTGTTCCACACATTTAATTAGTTTTAATCCCTCCAGAAAAAAACCTGGAAGTGGAGATGGTTCTCATACATAAAGCCCAAGAGATGGCTTCTTGATTCTAACGAGTGTTTGGGAAAAATAGACACAAAAAGCTGGAGTAACTCACGGGATAGACAGCATCTCTGGAGAGAAGGGATGGGTGAGGTTGCGGGTTGAGACCCTTCTTCGGACTGTTGTTTGGGAAACGTGGATTAGGTTTGTTTTCGGGGGGCGAGGGGGGGAATACATTCGCCTTTTTCTCTGATTTCAGGAATGAATGCTTGTTGACACACATAACACAGAGAAGGGGGGATCGTTGCGTTTAGGTCTGAGGAGAAGGGAGCCAAGAAGTTCTCGATTTTCCCTAGCGATAGTTTCACTTTTTTTGTATTTTTCCTTCTCTCCTGCCGCCTGTCCCGCTGACTACTTTTTGTGTCAAAGTCGTCTTGTTCAATCTCATTTCATTGCAACTTTCAGCTCTGGATACCCCGCGTTGATCCGCGCGTATTTCAGCATTTATATTTCTCAAGCCTCATTACCTCCCGGAGCCACATGTAACTTAACCACATGTAATTACTCCAGCATTTTGTGACTATCTTTGGTTCAGTCCCTTTAAAGATTATAAGAAAGTTCCCACGATAGACTCACGAGACACTAAGGTAAACGCACGGGCCATTACGTTATTGCAACGAGTTTAAATGTTTCCATTTTTAACTTGAACAGTTAATTTGACTCGTGGAAAAAAATCAAACATGTTTGATTTTTTTCACGAGTTAACAAGTTTCCCGAGTACCTACCGTTAGCGTCACGAGTGGACAAGTTGATCGCGCGAGTTCCGACGTTGCCGCTAGGTTCATCGTACGTGATCACCACGAGTGAAAACTCGGGGTCACTCGTGGGCCAACTCGCAATGTGAGACAGGGTAATAAGCAGGTTATTTGTTACTGAAGTCCATGTGGTGCGATCCACCATTCGCCGACCACAATTGAAGATCATGGATAGACACAAAATGCTGGAGTAACTCAGCGGGTCAGGCAGCATCTCTGGAGAGAAGGAATGGGTGACGTTTCGGGTCGAGACCCGTCAGACTGATGTCAGGGGTGTGAACGGAACAGAGATAGAATGTAGTCGGAGACAGTAAGACGAATGGGAAAATTGGGAAGGGGGAGGGGATGGAGACGGGGGGAAAGCAAGAGCTAATTGAAGTTAGAGAAGTCCATGTTCATACCGCTGGCGTGTAAGCTACCCAAGCGAAATATGAGCGCTGGGCTTCACCACGACAATGGAGGAGGCCCAGGACAGAAAGGTCAGATTTGGAATGGAAGGAGGAGTTAAAGTGCTGAGCAACCGGCAGATCACGAATGTTGAGGCGGACTGAGCGGAGGTATTCAGCGAAACGATCGCCGATGTACTAAAGTTGACACCTGGATTAGCGGATACAATAGATGAGGTTGGAGGAGGTGCAAGCGAACCTCTGCCTGACCTAGATAGACTGTCAGGGTCTTTGGGTGGAGTCGAGTCGGGAAGTAAATGGGCAGATGATGCATCTCCTGCGGTTGCAGTGGAAGGGACGAGTTGACCAACACACACACACACACACACACACACACACACACACGCGCGCACGCACACACACACACACACACACACACACACACACACACACACACACACACGCGCGCACGCACACACACACACACACGCACACACACACACACACACACACACACACACACACATGCTTATATACATATATGCTGTATACGACGGTTGATGGGGTGGAAGGTGAGGACAAGGGGGACTCTGTCCTTAGAAACATAGAAACATAGAAATTAGGTGCAGGAGCAGGCCATTCGGCCCTTCGAGCCTGCAGCGCCATTCAATATGATCATGGCTGATCGTACAACTCAGTATCCTGTGCCTGCCTTCTCTCCATACCCCCTGATCCCTTCAGCCACAAGGGCCACATCCAACTCCCTCTTAAATATGGCCAACGAACTGGCCTCAACTACCTTCTGTGGCAGAGAATTCCACAGATTCACCACTCTCTGTGTGAAAAAACGATTTTCCCATCTCGGTCCTAAAAGACTCCCCCCTTATCCTTAAACTGTGACCCCTTGTCCTGCACTTCCCCAACATCGGGAACAATCTTCCTGCATCTAGCCTGTCCAACCCCTTAAGAATTTTGTAAGTCTCTATGAGATCCCCCCTCAATCTTCTAAATTCGAGCGAGTACGAGCCGAGTCTATCCAATCTTTCTTCATATGGAAGTCGTGCCATCCCAGGAATCAGTCTGGTGAACCTTCTCTGTACTCCCTCTATGGCAAGAATGTCTTTCCTCAGATTAGGAGACCAAAACTGTACGCAATACTCCAGGTGTGGCCTCACCAAGACCCTGTACAACTGCAGTAGAACCTCCCTGCTCTTGTACTCAAATCCTTTTGCTACGAATGCCAACATACCATTCGCTTTCTTCACAGCCTGCTGCACATGCATGTGTACTTTCAATGACTGGTGTACCATGACACCCAGGTCTCGTTGCATCTCCCCTTTTCCTAATCGGTCACCATTCAAATAATAGTCTACTTTCCTGTTTTTGCCACCAAAGTGGATAACCTAACATTTATCCACATTATACTGCATCTGCCATGCATTTTCCCACTCACCCAGTCTATCCACGTCATCCTGCAGCCTCCTAGCATCCTCCTCACAGCTAACACTGCCCCCCAGCTTCGTGTCATCCGCAAACTTCGAGATGTTGCATTTAATTCCCTCGTCCAAATCTTTAATATATATTGTAAATAGCTGGGGTCCCAGCTCTGAGCCTTGCGGCACCCCACTAGTCACTGCCTGCCATCCTGAAAAGGACCCGTTCACTCCTACTCCTTGCTTCCTGTCTGCAGCCAGTTCTCTATCCACATCAATACTGAACCACCAATACCGTGTGCATTAAGTTTGTATACCAATCTCTTGTGTGGGACTTTGTCGAAAGCCTTCTGAAAGTCCAGATATAACACATCCACTGCTTCTCCCTTATCCACTCTACTAGTTACATCCTCAACAAAATCAATAAGATTCGTCAGACATGATTTACCTTGGATCGTAAATCCATGCTGACTTTGTCCAATGATTTCACCACTTTCCAAATGCACTGCTATCCCATCTTTAATAACTGACTCTAGCAGTTTCCCCACTACCGATGTTAGACTAACTGGTCTGTAATTCCCCGTTTTCTCTCTCCCTCCCTTTTTAAAAAGTGGAGTTACATTAGCTACCCTCCAATCCTCAGGAACTACTCCAGAATCTAAAGAGTTTTGAAAAATTATCACTAATGCATCTGCTATTTCTGGGGCTACTTGCTTAAGTACCCTGGGATGCAGCCTATCTGGCCTGGGGATTTATCGGCCTTTAATCCATTCAATTTACCTAACACCACTTTCTGGCTAACCTGGATTTCATTCAGTTCCTCCATCTCATTTGACCCGCGATCCCCTGCTATTTCTGGCAAATTATTTATGTCTTCCTTAGTGAAGACAGAACCAAAGTAGGTATTCAATTGGTCCGCCATGTCCTTGTTCCCCATGATCACCCGTTTCTGACTGCAAGGGACCTACATTTGTTTTAACTAATCTTTTTCGCTTCACATAATGATAAAAACTTTTGCAGTCAGTTTTTATGTTTCCTGCCAGTTTTCTTTCATAATCCATTTTCCCTTTCCTAATTAAGCCCTTTGTCCTCCTCTGTTGGTCTCTGAATTTCTCTCAGTCCCCTGGTAGGTTGCTTTTTCTGGCTAATTTGTATGCTTCTTGTTTTGCTTTGATACTATCCCTGATTTCCCTTGTTATCCACAGATGCGCTACATTCCCTGATTTATTATTTTGCCATACTGGGATGAACAATTGTTGTAGTTCATCCATGCAGTCTTTAAATGCCTTCCGTTGCATGTCCACCGTCAACCCTTCAAGAATCAATTGCCAGTCCATCTTGGCCAATTCACGTCTCATACTCTCAAAGTTACCTTTCTTTAAGTTCAGGACCAGTGTTTCTGAATTAACAATGTCACTCTCCATCCTAATGAAGAACTCAACCATATTATGGTCACTCTTGCCCAAGGGGCCACGTACAACAAGGCTGCTAACTAACCCTTCCTCATTACTCAATATCCAATCTAGAATAGCCTGCTCTCTCGTTGGTTCCTCTACATGTTGGTTTAGAAAACTATCCCGCATACATTCCAAGAAATCCTCTTCCTCAGCATCCCTGCCAATTTGATTCATCCAATCTATATGTAGATTGAAGTCACCCATTATAACGGTTTTACCTTCATTGCACGCATTTCTAATTTCCTGTTTGATGCCATCCCCAACTCCACTACTACTGTTAGGTGGCCTATACACAACACCCACGAGCGTTTTCTGCCCCTTAGTGTTTCGCAGCTCCACCTATATCGATTCCACATCCTCCAAGCTAATGTCCTTCCTTTCTATTGCGTTAATCTCCTCTCTAACCAGCAACACTACCCACCTCCTTTTCCTCTCTGTCTATCCCTCCTGAATATTGAATATCCCTGGATGTTCAGCTCCCAGTCTTAGTCACCCTGGAGGCATGTCTCCGTGATCCCAAATATATCATAATTATTAATAGCTATCTGCACATTCAACTCATCCACCTTATTACGAATGCTCCTCGCATTGACACACAAAGCCTTCAGGCTTGTTTTTACAACGCTCTTGCCCCTTTTACAATTATGTTGAAAACTGGCCCTTTTTGATTTTTGCCTTGGATTTGTCTGTCTGCCACCTTTCACCTTGCTACCTATTGCTCCTATCCTCATTTTACACCCCTCTGTCTCCTTGTTGCGAGTTGGGGGAGGGGGAGCAAGAGTGGAGCTACGCAGTATCGAGGAGACACAAGTGAGAGCCTCATCTATAATGGAAGAGGGGAACCTCCATTTCCTAAAGAATGAGGACATCTCCGATAATCTAGTAAGGAAAACATCATCCTGGGTGCAGATGTGACGTAGACAGATGAACTGAGACTATGGGATAGAGTCTTTACAGGAATCAGGCTTGGAAGAAGTGTATTCTAGATGGCAATGGGAGTCAGTAGGTTTGTAGTAGATGTCGGTGAATAGTCTGTCTCGTGTGATGGCGACGGTGAGATCCAGGAACGGTAGGAAGATGTCGAAGATGGTCCAAGTGAATTTGAGTGCAGGATGGAAATTAGTCGTGAAGTTGATGAAGACAGTGAGTTCTGCATGGGTGCAGCAGGCAGCACCGATGCAGTCGTCAATGTAGCGGAAGTAGAGTTCGGGGATAGGGCCAGTGTAGCCTGGAACAGTGATTGTTCGTCGTACCCTTGGAAGAGCCAGGCAAAGCGAGGGCCCATAGTTACGCCTTGGATCATGAAGATCATGGAGTTAATTTGACGAATTCGAAAGTGACAGACAATTTTGGAATAAGATACTTACCTGGGATATGAATAGATCACTTAACCTCTGCAGCGTTGATACACCTTGTATTTAATCGTGGTGATTGTTAGCATATTATTGAAAATTAATAGCCAAACTAAAGTGCTGAAGATAACCCGCGAGTCAGGCACCATCTATGGTGGGAAAAGACTCAACTTCAGACGGAAGGATTCCGACCCGAAGTGCCGTCTGACTATTTCCCCCGCATAAACAGCCTCACAGGTTCCTCCAGCGCAATCCAACATCTGCAGTTCCTGGCTCCTCGACTCACAGTTGATAACTGTATCAGAGATTTGTGTGTGTGGATGGGCTGTGGCAATGGGTGACTAATTTGCAACTGAAACCGAAGCTGAAGACCTGAAAGCCCAGCCCAGGCCCCAGAAGAAGTAGTAAAAATCTGGTTTCCATGTGCTGTATTTGGTAAGTATTGAAAGATGTTGTCGCTCGCGCGAGGAGTTAGCTGGTCCTCTCATCTGCTGATTCCGGAACATTTAATGTACCATAAAATAAAATGCGATAGCCATGAGCGACTCTGGTTAATCTAGATAATTTAGCTAATAATTCAGTGAGCTGAGTTAAAATCGCACTTTAAAACGATACTTTACTCCCTGCAAATAATGTGGAAATTGTATCTTTAGTGATTACGATTACAAACATATCACAGGGATATAAAATATAATTCGGGTAAGGAAATTTGCCACCAAATAACCAGGAGCCAGAACAAATAATAGTCTGACCCTCTAAGACTGTGGTAATCGTTATGTCACCATCATTTGCTTTCCATGCGACATGGTAGGTACGTCGAACCAATAATCGTGTACCTCCTCGCCCGATTAACAACATCGTAGCCTGTGAATTACTACAGCAATACAGTAGAAGAAAATCCAGATTCTGTTTAGTTGTTCTGGCTCCTAGTTAGATGTTGAAGGGCGCACTTCTTCTCCGTTATGATTGTGTCTCCATTGAAGCCATGGGTGCTCTGTTCGAAAACGTCTTGTGAATTTACAGATTTTTAGGATTTATCTTTGAATACCATAGCCCAATAATGAGCAGACATGTGTATTAATGTTTGAGAAACTGGTGTCAGCATTCAATCCATTTAAGTTTGTAATGAGAGCAAATATATCATGGATAATAACAGAATAGATCTTTAGATCAGAGCAACCAATTGCTTACCCCTGGTCAACTCTGCCTATCAGCCGCATGGTGGCGCGGCAGTTGCTGTTTAGGAAGGTACGGTAGATGCTGGTTTAAACCGAAGATAGACACAAAAGCTGGAGCAACTCAACGGGTCGTGCAGCATCTTTGGAGAAAAGGAAGAGGTGACGTTTCGGGTCGAGAACCTTCTTCAGACTGTTAATGTTGTTGCCTCACGGCTTCAAGGAACCTTGTTACATTGTGACCTCCAGTGCTGTCCGCAAGGTGTTTGGAAATTCTCTCCGTGAAGATGTCCTCCAGATACCCAAAAAGTGTCCGTCTGAGTTAAGTCAATTTTAGCTACCTAACATTGCAGTTTAATGCAGCACAAATATTCAAGTAGGAGCTGATTGACATATGTGAGAGCGAATAAATTGCAGAGATACGGGATATCATGGAATTAGGAAGGAAACATAGAAACATAGAAATTAGGTGCAGGAGTAGGCCATTCAGCCCTTCGAGCCTGCACCGCCATTCAATATGATCATGGCTGATCATCCAACTCAGTATCCCGTACCTGCCTTCTCTCCATACCCTCTGATCCCCTTAGCCACAAGGGCCACATCCAACTCACTCTTAAATATAAGAAATAAGGAAGCGTGACTGATAAAAATGTTCCCCCTCTCCACGAATTCCTTCATCACCAAAAGCCAGTAAGGGCCAAATATTATAAAGATAAGACACAGAACTGTATTTTTAAGTGAAACAACTCAAGGGAAATTGCTAGAAGTTCCATAATTCCCCCAAAATGCCATAGAAAAATCAGAATTTGTAGAGGGAAGACTCGCTCTATACTTATAAAACTCTGATCTTGGATGTGTGTGTATTTGTGTGTGTGTGTGTGTGTGTGTGTGTGTGTGTGTGTGTGCGATGTTCCTGTGCGTTTCACATTTCCTCGAAAACACGACGCGCTAACTGTGACATTTTTTGCATATTCCGATAGAGATTTATGCCATGATGTCAAAATTGCCTTATCTGAAAATGGCATGCATTATTTCTCGAGTTATTTATGAAAATGTTCACAAATCTCAAATAATTTAGAAAACAAACGAGATGGTCTCGCTGATGACGTCACCATGGATCTGACTGCCTGCCTCGCTCGCGAGTGATGTCACCCCGTTCTGTTTTCTGTACTTCTTGGCTTCTTAACTTTCACCTCTTTAAATTCGTCACTTAGGGGTTTTAAACTACTACTCAGGTCGTGCTGCGCGCTCCGCTGGGCTCCTTGCAGTTCTAGAACATGGCTGCGGGCGCGGGGGGCAGGTGGCCGTGGCGGCCATTACTCCCTCTGGGAGAGACCCTCTACGGAGATCTGCGATTCCTCCGTCGATCGCAGGGACTCGGGGAATCGTGACCCCTTTTCCTCGCTGGTGATCCTGATCCCACCTGGCGATCTCTGGCTGTGACGGGGGACGACCTCCTCTCCGTCTCCACCACCCGGTCGTCTGTCACACGGGTGGGTGGGCTTCCCCTCGCGCAAGCAACGATCGGCCGGCCCTCCGCTGCTTTTAACCATCCTCAGATCGCGCCCGCCATCGGCCTCCCTCGCCGTCCGCTCACCCGCAGCCCGCTCGTTCGCAACAGGCTCGCCCGCAGTCCGCTCGCGCGCCCGGTTTACCTCCTCCTCTCCCCTCCTCCTCTCCTCCTCTCCCCTCTCCGTCCCTCCCCCTCCTCCTCTCCCCTCCTCTCCCTCCTCTCCTCCCGCTCTCCCCTCTCCTCCCCCCCCCCCCTCTCCCTCCTCCTTTCTAACCCCCTCCTCTCTCCCCCTCCTCTCTCCCCCTCTCTCCCCTCTACCGCCCTCTCTCCCCCTCTCCCCCCTCCTCGCTCTCTCCCTCTCTCCCCCTCCTCTCTCTCCCCCTTCCCCCCTCTATCCCCCCTCTATCCCCCCTCTCTCCCCCTCTCTCCCCTTCCTCTCTCCCCTCCCCCCTCTGCCCCCCCCCCCCCTCACCCTCCCTCCCCAGTGTATGTAGGGATGGTTAGTGTGTGTGTGACGCCGCAGGCCGCCTCCTGTCCCCCTCCCCCCCTCAACCGCGCGTTGAGGGGACGGGACCCAACAGGTTCCACTTGGTCTAGAATCTATTAAATGGGCAGAATATCGAGTGATAGAATCATTCAATTCCGCAGCACTGAAACAATTCGTTTGTTCCAACTCATCCATATCGACCAAGTTGCACAACAAGTAATCGCACTTGCCTGCACCATGCACTTAATCCTACAAAATGTTTATGTCCTAGTTTTTTCATTGTGTCCACCATACAATTTCCCCTGGCAGCTAGTTCCAGCTGCACACCAAACGCTATAAGAACAATGCCTCTCGTATCCCTTTTAAATCTTTCGCTTCTCATCTTAATCTAATCCCCTTAAAATTTATATTCCCCTACTCCAGGGAAAATCCGGTGGCTATTCACCTTACCTATGCCCATGGTAATTTTCCAGGCTTCTTTCCGTTTTCTTTCAATCCCCTAAACTCCATGTAAAAAAATCCAACCTATCCAGCCTCTCCTTACAATTCAAATATTCCAGTTTCCTTCAGATTTACTGACATCCATCTTATTGCAGGGCGACCAGAACAGTATTCCAATCTCTTGCATAGCTGTAACAGGACGTCCAAATACTTGTCCTCAGTACAGATACAGGCAAGTGTGTCAAACACTTTATTTACGACCCTTTTAGCATATATTTCCACTTTCATGGAACTATATACTTGCATACCTAGATCTCTCTGTGCTGCAGCGCTCCACGTGCCTCCACCATTTCCTCTGTAAATAACGTACAAATAATTGCCTGATCAAAATGCAACATCTCATAATCATCTGCATTACACTGCATTCGACCATTTTGTACTTTTTCTAGACGAGGGAAACACGTTTAACCTACGTCCTTCGTTACAACCATGACCATCCTAAAATATTCCATTAATTATAATACCTGCTGCAGTGTCCTGAATGTCACGATAGCCACATAACTTCCTTAACGTTTCCTCGATTTAAATGGTGAATCACAAATCTTTATCTACTGGGCCTGCGGCATCGTATCTTAGGAGTTCGTATATTCAGAACAGTGTTTATATAGAGTAAATTGCTATGTATTGGTTTTTATTTAGTTATACGTCAGTTCGCAGTGGCTAGAAATTTGAACTTGGCCAGCAGTCAATACTACTTTATATGTTGGATTGCAACACGAGTATATGCTTCGCTGGACGTTAATAAAAATAGACATTGTTCCAAGACATTCATCTGAATGGTTGCCTGGATGACATATTTTAATCCAATATTGAGTTGAAGGTGTATCATAACCAAAGCATATCATTTTTGCTGTGTTACCATCACGATTTTGAATTGTACTCTCTACGGTTAATACACGTGTTAAAAGCGGGAACAATGGCACAACCACACATGCCCCCGCATGCCCGTACGATTCTATTATCTCGGACTGTGGTCGACTTTCAGAGCATCGTTCAAGGGGGTAAATCCACATGACGAGCCCGCTCGGACGATTTACTGGCCGAGTTCTAGAGAATTGACCAATTGGTTGTAGTATTCTAAGATATCTTCAGCCTCTAGCTTTTGCCGCCTGAGGTCCTAGCTGTGTCGAAAGGGCATCTATCATACCGGTTTCCAAGACACCAGAAGTGGCTAAAGAGGGGCCCTGATCTGAATCAACACATATCCCTTTCTCCGGGGATTCTACCTGACCCGCTGAGTTACTCCAGCACTTGGTGCCCTTTTGTATAGACACCATCTGCAGTTCTTTTTTTTTCTACCATGTGAAATCTTACTGGCTTTCCATTCTATATTGTCTATCTGGATAACAGGAATATATACATCATGCTGTTGGCCATTGACTACAGCTCGAAGTACAGCATTACCATCCCTCTCGAAATTCACCACAGTGTTCCACGATTTGCACCTCTGTACCTCCCTTTGTAACTGGATACGTGACTCCCTCAGTGCAGATATCAATTAGTGTGGGTTGATAACGCCATTATCTCCTCACTGACCATCAGCACGGGTTCAACCCAAAGCTGTGTTCTTAGCTACCCGCTTACTTTCCGTACATTCGTGAATCTGCGTTTAAACGAATATCCAGTGTCATCTATAAATTCACAGATGACATAACTGTTGGTGGCCGAATCACGGATGGCATTGCGTCAGCTTACTGGAGAGAGATAAAGCATCTGCTTAAGTGGTGCCAGAACAAAACTTATCACTCAGTTTCAACAACACCAAGGAACTAATCGGTGAGTTCAGATAGGGGGATCAGGAGGAACATATGTAATTTTAATTGGTGGTCGGCGGGGGATATGGTTAGTATCTTGAATTTCAAGAGCGTTCACATTTCAGATGGCCTGACCTGGACCCAGCGCATGGAATAATAGGAAGGCACACCACTGCTTGAGAAAATGTCAAAACATTTAGCACATCAACAAATTCTCTAACAAACCTGCACGGGTTTGCAGTGGAAGGTATCTTGACTGATTGCAACTTCACATGGAATGACAATTCTAACACACAGTGATGCAAGAGGCTGCAGAGAGACAGGAAATGAGATGGCTCCATCATGGGCACAGATCTGCCCACCATCGAAAGGATCCACATGAGGCACTGCCTCATAAAGGTGGAATTCGTCGTCGAGGATCCCCCTCCTATCAGAGCCGTGCTCTCTTATCGTTGCTACCATCATGCAAGAGGTGCAGAGGTCATGAAGTCTCACGCCATGGGCTTCTGGAATTGCCACTTTCCCACTGAGGGGGAGCAAGGGTTGAAGAAGGGCGTCGACCGGAGACGTCATCTATTCCTTTTGTCGTGAGATGCTGCATGACCCGCTGAGTTACCTCAGTATTGCGTATCTACTTTCCTACATACACAGGTTCTTGAACAAACTTGCACAACACTAATCCTATCTCGAGAACGGAATATCGCGGACGACCTCCCGCAGAACCATGGACTTGTTTTTGTTAATCATGAACGATTGTCATGTGCACAGCTATTTTCTACCCTCCATAATTTCTGTTTATCTTATATATAATTTGTGTGTAATTCATATTATTGTGATATTGTCGGTATCTTTGATTCCGTGATGCTGCTGCAAGTAAAATTACCATTATATCTGTACCTCTGTGTACTTGTGCAAATGACAATAAATTCGACTTGTTTTGAAGATGGACCTTGCAAAATAAATTGAATGGCCAATTTGTGAAAGAAGACGCATTATGATTGTTCACTATTAAATATTCACAAGAACAGTCTAGCTTTAAGAAATGTCAATGTAGCTATTGAAAGAGGCTGGTTGTATCGCTGTTTACCAATCAGAATCGCAAACGCAAAGCTAGATCCATTGACCCTCCCACATCCCAGAAATAAAGACAAGAAGAGACGAGGAAAAACTGGCAGTGCGGTTTCAGATTGCAGAAGCTGAGAAGGAGAAAGGTCGCCCATTTATGCATTTAGCATTGCTGGAATTATTTGATGGTAAGGCCTGTCGGAGGTATATTCGAGGAGAAGCTCGGGTTTGAATCGAGTAATTCAACGCGGAATGATGGCGAATTCAGCGCTCGACAACGCCATTGCATTCAATAGGTTCGCTTTGATAATTCTGGCTTGTATAACCGGCTTGATTTTCGGACAAATTCGGTATTCTATTCCCGAAGAAATGAAGATAGGGTCTTTTGTTGGAAATATCGCTGAAGATTTGAGACTAAATGCACCGCAATTGTCGACTCGGAAATTGAGACTCACATCCGATGATGGCGGACAGTACATGAAGGTTAATTTAGAGAATGGGATTTTGTCTGTTCGTGAAAGAATCGACAGGGAGCGTCTTTGTGGACAAACAACAATGTGCATTCTACCTTTTGAAATAATACTGGAGAACCCTTTGGTGGTGTTTCGCGGGGTAGTGGAGATTCTTGATGTAAATGACAATTCCCCTACGTTCCGAGACAGCAGCTTTGTCTTACAAATGTCCGAAGCGATTGCACCCGGTGTACGCTTTCCCCTCGAGAGCGCGGAAGATCCCGATATTGGTAAGAATACTATCGCTGCTTACACAATCAGTTTGAATGAATATTTTACTCTTAAAGCGCAGAGAACTCCGTCCGGTGTTATAAATGCTGAGTTACAGTTAGAAAAAACACTGGACAGGGAACGGCAGGCATTCTTTCAGTTGGTCCTGACGGCGAATGATGGTGGAACACCTCCACGATCTGGCACAACGCAGATTCGTATAACCGTGGTGGACTTTAACGACAATCCACCAGTTTTTCATCGCGAAATTTACAAGGCCAGTTTAAGAGAAGACGCACCACAAGGTACATTGGTACTGCAAGTGAAAGCAAGTGATTTGGACGAAGGTCTGAATGCTGAGCTAACCTATATTTTCAGCAGCTTAGTTCCACCAAAAGTTCTCAAATTGTTCAGTTTGGACCCCTACACCGGGGCCATTCGTGCTGAAGGAGGGCTAGATTACGAAGAAGCAAACATTTATTCGCTGAATGTTCAATCAGTGGACCACGGATCACCTTCAATGACGGGTCGCACCACAGTACTGATTGAGTTAATTGATGTAAACGACAACGCACCCGAAATAAAAGTGACATCTGCTCCGAGCAACATTCCAGAAAATGCTCATCCAGGAACTTTGGTAACTTTGATCAATGTCATTGATCGAGATTCTGGAGAAAATGGACAGTTTCAATGTGACATTCCAAAGCACTTCCCCTTCAGACTTCGAACATCAACTAAAAATCATTATGAGTTGATTACCAGTGAGCCGCTGGACCGTGAATCCGTCGCTGAGTATAATATACAATTTGTAGCTCGGGACTTTGGATCGCCCTCACTGTCGACAAATAAAACCATTCAGATTGCAATATCTGATGTAAACGATAACGCCCCGCGGTTTGGTGAATTGTCCTACAACTTATATGTTATGGAGAATAACGCTCCAGATACGTCTATTTTCACAGTAACAGCAACAGATCCTGATCTGAATCAGAACTCCTATGTTTCTTATTCTTTTCTCGAGGGACTTATTCAGAACTTTCCAGTGTCCAGTTACCTCAGCATTAACTCAATGAATGGCACAATTTACGCCCTGCGCTCCTTTGACTATGAAAACCTCAAGAACTTCCAGATCCACGTACACGCCCGTGACGCTGGTGTACCTCCGCTAAGCAGCAGCGTCACGGTGAATGTGATTATCTTAGATCAAAATGACAACGCGCCGGTAATTGTTTCACCTTCAGAACTGAGTGGATCAGCAGCAGTGGAGACTGTGCCCCTGTCAGCGGGTCAAGGGTACTTGGTCACCAAGATAATAGCAACTGATGCAGATTCCGGTCAAAACGCACGGCTCTTTTATCAGATGGTGAAATCTACTGATCCTACATTGTTCAACGTTGGGCAGAATTCCGGTGAAATCAGAACGGCGCGCAATATTTTTCAGACCGATACTACTGCACAAACTCTTTTATTCTTGGTTAGAGATAATGGCCTGCCAAGCCTCTCCAGTACGGCTACAATGCACGTTAGAGTTTTGGAGAACATCACGGAAAACCTTTCTGAAAGTGATAACTTGTTGAGCAGTTCAAATCATTTCACCGACTTAAATCTTTATTTAATAATCGTTTTCGCTTGCACTTCCGCTCTTTTTCTTGCGATTATAATTCTGTTAATTGCCATTAAATGTAAACAGAACACGAGTGCTTCCCAGGAATATAATTCAAGGCGTTTTTGTTACAATAGTGGGGATTCTCGTGATACATTTACTCGAAGATCTGAAATGGAGGAAACTTTACGGTATCCCGGGACTGGCCGGGTGGTCTGCGTGCCGGAAGCGAACCACTACTCGGTTTGCCTGTCTCCTGAATCAGCGAAGAGCGATTTTCTCTTTTTGAAGCCATGCAGCGCTCCCACGTCTTAGGCGCAATGATGAATTGCAAGGATTTGATAATATGGCGATTGGCGTTTCAGCGAATTCTCTTTTAGATTATTGAGATTTATCACTTTGAGCGGTTTCATACAGTCAACAGCATCCAAACAGTTATTCCGGCTAAACTGGTCCATGACGCCGCAAATGCCTCCCTAAAGGATAATCCCATAAGTCGCGTTTGACCTATGTCCCACTGAAACTTTCCTATCCATACATGTATCTAGTATCTTAGTGTATTTTAGATGTTATTAAAATACCTGTCTCAATTGTCTATTCTGGCAGGTCGATCTGTAAACCGATCACGCTCTGCGTAAAAAAACAAATGTCCCTCAGAATCGTAATAAACCTTCACTTAAAATGCTGTGCAACTCAGCTGGTCAGGAAACGTGTCTTCAGAATATGGATAGGTGATGTATCAGGTCAGGATGCTTCCGAAACTTCACCTATCCATTTTATCCGGAGATTCTACCGGGTAAGCTGAGTTACTCCAGCATTGTATGACTAAATTTGGTATAAAATAGCATCTGCGATTCTTTTTAATTACATTCCTAATTCAACATTCTCCTCTCAACGTAAGCTCATGTCCTTTGCTTCTTGATTGCCTTTCGCTGGGTAAAAGACCGTTGGCACTCACGCTATCTCTTCCCCTCATAATTGTATGCAACTCTATAAGATTAGCACTCAGCCTTCTGGGCTCCGAGTTTGCCCAACCTCTCCCTGGAACATAGGCACTCGAGCCCAGGCAGCAACCTCCTAGATGTTCTCTGCATTCATGTCAGGTGACTAAAATCCTTCGTATGTCATTTCAGGTGAATAACATCCTTCGTATTCAAAGCTGAACACAATACTCCAAATGTGTCCATCATCGACGTCTTATGCAACTCTAGCATAACGCTCCAAAGTTTCTACTGAATAGTATAGGTGATGGAAGCCAATGTACCAAAAGCCTTCTAGAAACATAGAAACATAGAAAATAGGTGCAGGAATAGGCCATTCGGCCCTTCGAGCCTGCACCGCCATTCAATATGATCATGGCTGATCATCCAACTCAGTATCCTGTACCTGCCTTCTCTCCATACCCCCTGACCCCCTTAGCCACAAGGGCCACATCTAACTCCCTCTTAAATATAGCCAATGAACTGGCCTCAACTACCTTCAGTGGCAGATAATTCCAGAGACTCACCACTGTATGAAAAATATTTTCCTCATCTCGGTCCTAAAGGAATTCCCCCTTATCCTTAGACTATGACTCCTTGTTCTGGACCTCCCCAACGTCGGGAACAATCTTCCTGCATCTACCCTCTCCAACCCCTTAAGAATTTTATAAGTTTCTATAAGATCCCCCCTCAGTCTTCTAAATTCTAGCGAGTACAAGCCAAGTCTATCCAGTCTTTCCTCATTTGAAAGTCCTGACATCCCAGGAATCAGTCTGGTGAACATTCTCTGTATCCCTTCTATTACAAGAATGTATTTTCTCAGATTTGGAGACCAAAACTGTACGCAATACTCCAGGTGTGGTCTCACCAAAACCCTGTACAACTGCAGTAGAACCTCCCTGCTCCAGTGACCAACTTTACGGAACTATGTACCTGTCTTTGTAGATCCATCTGCTACATAACACTTCCCAGGACAGCATCAGACATGATATCGATCGTGTCCTGCTCTGACTTCACAAAATGAAACATCTCGCACTTATTGGCATTAGATTTCATTTGCCATACTGCAGCCCATTTTGCCCAGTTGATAAGGAACCTGCTGTAATTTTTGATAACTATCTTTACTATCTACTTTGCCACCTACTTCACTGTCATCTGCATACGTAGTAATTATGCTTAAAAACAATATCCCACCACAAACCTTGCCTTCCTTTCATGAAGCCAATTCTCTATCCAGTCAGCATGATCTATTGGATCCGATGCGTTCTAATCTTCCAAACCAGCTTACCATACGGAACCATATCAAATATATATTTAAGTAAACATGTTCTTTGTGTTTATTTTTGTTTTCTGCAATGGTACGGGTGATTTTTTGTGTATCGGTAACACAATGTACAGTAGAATTCGAACTGATAGTTGTTTACGTGGAATGCACGCAAACCAATAGTTTCTGACTTTCCAACTCAAATGTTTGATATTGTGCCAACTATCCAACTAAATTTAGTACATGAATCTAGTTGTAGTACTTCAACGTTTAACATCACAAGACGAAGCATTCTGAGGATTCATATTCAGTTGAACAGTGAATTTGATGTTGTTTCGCAGTTCGTCCGAAATTGGTGAGATAAACCAGGAAAGTGGCAGCATAATGGTACCGTTTTTAACTGAGCTGTAACGAAATAAATAGGTATTAGGTTACCGGTCATTCTGTTCCTTGATATTTAGAATGCTTGTTATTACATGTTACATATAACATCAGAACTCGAAAGAGGTCACTCGAAGCAGTACATTCTACGTTGTGTGAATGGTGTCCCAAATATCAACGGGCTGCATCTTAGGTTTTATCTCGCATTAGTGTATCACCAAGGTAGACACTTCCTTAACTTTTAAAGCAGATCTTACACCCGTGACAAAATTCGTACAGATTAATTCGGTTACTTTGCATATGTCATTGTATTTGGATTGGACTGCTGTTCTGATAGTTTTACAGCATTTCCTCTGCTTTACGCATGTAATCCACAAACGGAATAAAATAACTGCATTGGAATTTTGCTAGGAAAATGAACGAAAGTCAACTGCAGCCTATTTTTTAATAATTTCCGACAGGAAAGTACTTTTGCGACGCGGAACCAGTCTTCTGCGCCATCTTCCTCTACTCTATACTGCTACACGAACGCCCGCTTCATCGTCTTAACGGCAATGAATAACACTAGTTTTATTCAATGCTGAAATTTAAGAAGATATTAGTGGGACAACAGAAGCACCAATTATCTGGACGCACCACGGGAACCCGGCACTGCACATTCAAGCACATAATGCGAGGTGAGTTAAAGGTATATTTCATCCAATCAGATAGATCAGAGGAAGTGACTAATCAGCACCAACTGTCGGAGTGTACAACATTATAGGATAATGTCTCTATTGGTGCGCCGTCAAGGCCTGAAAATTCAAGATATTTGGTACTATTTTACGCTACTTTAAACATTTCCCGTATGATGCAAAATAACGTTGCATCATACAGGATTTAAATATTTTAAAGGAAATTGATTTTGATAGCCTAAAAAGTCTGAAGCCAACGCCATTTATATTTTCACTCTTCTGGGTGCAACTAGCGAAGTACCGTTTTCCCTTCACACCGTTATCGGATGCTGCTATCGTTCCAAAATGTTCGTGCGCCTGATTCGCTTCAAATGATGAATTATTTTATCCCATCGTACATCATATATACATACTTGTGAAATTCGTAATTATAAGTAGATCTTGACGCTAAACGCGCAATAATGAATTCCAATGCCTAATGTTGCGATGGAAATTGAATAATTGTGTCATGACTATCTTTTACTGTATTACACTGTTAAACATTTGCGACAAGGGTCTTGTTTTCGAGGTCAGTTGTTACGTGAAAATGAATTGCTAATTTAAGAAATACAAAGGTTGTGTATTTGCACACGATTAAGTATTTCACGAGGGCGGTATAACTTTAATTGTTGTCGAAGTTGTTGTTGAATAGGCCAGTTAAGTCACTGTGTACCAGTGAGAATCGCACATATAACGTCCAAGTAAAAAGATCAACAACATGAAACCACGAATTTTACGCGTTTAGATGATATAGCCAGATAACAAGAAGACACCTAAAACATTCTATAATTATTATGCTTTGAAGAGCCTCGTGGACGTATTTACATTTCAAGGTTTTTTTAATGAAAATTTGTAATAACCACTTTTAATTTATACTTGCGTCTAACTTGAAGAGATATAAACGTTGGGAGTTTATACATTCAGAATAGTATTTATGTCCATTCCGTTGCTATTATTGTCGAATATCTACTTAGAATTATGTTGCTGGCATTCTGAATATGACCATCATCAACATGAATTTGTTTGTTGTGTTTCAACAGGAGTATCACCTTCATTGGGAATTATTAATAAAATCAAAATGATTTATGCCTATGTATTTAGTCTGAATGTTGCTTGCAGGATGCTATATCGTTATCCCATATTACGTTGAAGATTGTTCGAGGGTAAAATATTTACCATGTCATCCTCTCAAGTTGATATCATTTGGTTCGAACGCATAATTCAGAAAATAGACTGAAATGGTAATTTAGAAAAGACTACGATTGATAGATGTACCCTGTTCAATGTTCACGAGCGCAGTCCCGCTTTAAGAACTCTAGATGCAGCTATTGAAAATTACTGACTATATCGCTGTTTACCAATCAGTACCTGAAACGAAGAGATGGAGCCATTGACCCTAGCACATTTCAGAAAGAAAGACCAGAATCGACGAGAAACGCAAGCAGTACGCGTTTGGCTTGAGGATTCAAGATGAGAAGGATAAACGTCGTGCCCTTAAGTTTTTAAAAAGTGGATACATTGTTGCAACTATTTGTTGGCAAGTCTTAATCAGCGATTTATTGGAACGGAAGTCCGGGTTTGGAAAATAATTAAATCCGGAAAATGGCGAATCCAGCGATAGACAACGCCATTGCTTTCAGAAGGGTTGCTTTCATAATTCTCAGGTGTATAACGGGGTTGTTACTCGGGCGTATTCGGTATTCTATTCCCGTGGAAATGAACATAGGATCGTTTGTTGGGAATATCGCGGAACTTTCGAGACTGAATGTACCGCAATTGACGGCTCGCAAATTTCGTCTAACCTCTGATGAAGGCGGACAGTATCTGAAGATTAGTGTGGAGAATGGGGTTTTGACTGTTCGTGAAAAAAAAATCGATAATGAACATCTTTGTGGAGAAGCAACTGCATGGAATATACCTTTTGAACTCATTTTGGAAAACCCTTTGATGGTGTATCGCGGGGTAGTGGTAATTCTAGACATAAATGACAATTCCTCAATGTTCCGGGGCTTCAGCTTTGTCTTACAAATGGCCGAAGCGATTTCACCTGGTGTACGCTTTCCTCTCGAGAACGCGGATGACCGCGATATTGGAATAATTACTGTCGCAGCTTACACAATCAGCTTCACTGAATATGTTACCCTGACAGTGCAGAACACTTAGCATGGTGTTGTTAATGTCGAGCTACAATTATAGAAACCATTGGACAGAGAGCGGCAAACAGCCATTCAGCATGTCCTGAACTCCCTCGAGATCCGGCACAACTCAAATTCTCATTACTGTAGTGGATGTAAAGGACAATCTACATGTATTCTCTGAGACCATTTATAAGGGCAGGTTCTGAGAAAACCACACAAGGTACCTTGGTGCTGAAAGTCAAAGCAAGTGACTTGGACGAAGGCTTGAATGCCGAGCAAACATTTTCTTTCAGCAGCTTCGTTCCACCAATGGTTCTCAAATTGTTCCGTTTGGACGGTAACACCGGAGAGATCCGTGTTGATGCATGGATAGATTACGAAAAAACATACAGTTATCCTCTGAACGTTCAGGCTGTGGACCACGGATCACCAACAAAGGTAGGACGATGTACAGTGATGATCACAAGGTCATTGATGAAAAGGAAAATGCACCCCGCATCAAATTGACTTCGGTTATGCCCGCGGTTCCCTAAAATACTCCACAGGGATCTTTGTAAATTGAATCAATAGTATTGATCGCGATTCTGCAGAAAACGGACAGTTTCAATGTGACTTTCCGAAAAATACACCCGTTAGTCTTCGAACATCATCGAAAAATCATTCTGAGTTGATTACCAATGAGCCACTGGACCGTGAAGCTTTCGCTCAGTATGAAATAAATGCTTGGGATTTTGGGTCGATATCGCTGTCCAGAAATGAAACCACCATGATTACAATATCTGATGTAAACGATAACACCCCGCAGTTGGCTGAATTATTTTACAACAGTGATGGAGAATACCGCTCTGTGTGCCTCTATTTTCGCAGTAACAGCAACGGCTCCTGAATTGAACCAGAATTCCTATGTTTCATGCTCTTTTCTGGAGGGACTTATCCGGGACTTGCCAGTGTCCAGTTACCTCAGCATAAAGTCAATGAACGGCACAGTTTAAGCGCTGCATACCTTTGACTATGAGAAACTCTAAAAATTCCCGATCCATGTACAAGCTCGTGATGCCGGGTGTTGCACGAGCATTTTCGTGAATAGTCAGTAACGCATACCGCTGTGGCCATAGCGCTATGTTTAAAGTCGATAGCGCTATGGTTAAAACCCACAGCGCTGTGGCTGGTAGCGCTATGTTTAAAACCCACAGCGCTGTGGTAGGTAGCGCTATATTTACACCACATAACGCCACATCCATTAGCGCTTTATTTAGAGCCCAGAGCGCTGCAGCCGACAGCTCTTTGTTTACATTTCCATATACGGACAACGCTCTGTTTAACCCTTTACGGCAGCGCAGAGAAAGGCGGCAGAAGCGCGGCTGTCGAGGCTAAGGCTAAATAAATGCCCACACAGACCGGCACTACCCAGCATCTTCCTGACGAACGCCCGATCGCTCAGCAACAAGATGGACGAGCTGGAGCTGATCAACGAGAAACACACAGCTGTGCAAACCTGATCGATTATGGTGATAACCGAGACTTGGCATCACGCTGGGATCCCGGACGAGGCCATCAGTCTGGCAGGCCGCACAGCGCACCGAGCCGACAGGAGCAGTAACTCTGGTAAGAGCAGAGGGGGGGTGGGGGGGGGGGGGGGGGGGGGGGGGGGGGGGGGGGGTTTATGCCAAAATGATGCACAAATGCAGTTGTCGTTGAGAGACACTGTTCAACAGACTTGCAGTTTATAACACTGAAATGCCGACCCTTCTATCTGCGCGGGTGTTCACAGCTGTTGTTACTATGGTTGTTTATAGTCCACCAAGCGAAGGCCTTAAGCTAGCACTGAACACCCTGCTAACAACCATCAACAAACTACAGACTGCACACCCTGGTGGGATTTTCATCGTGGCTGGAGATTCAATCAGGGAAATCTAAAAGCTGTTCTCCCTAAATTCCACCAGCATGTCACATGTCCGACGAGAGGTCAAAATACATTGGATCATGTATACAGCAACATCAAGGATGGATGCAAAGCCTCCCCCTCCCTCACCTCGGCCAGTCTGACCACCAATCCATCTTTTTCACCCCAGCATACAGACCTCTCATCGTGAAAACTAAGCCCGATTTGAGGTGAGTAAGGCAGAGCCTGCGCCTGCAGCCGCATCCAGCACTGACAACCTGGTACTCGCTGTGAGCACAGAGGATGTCAGAAGAGTACTCCGGAGTGTCAACCCCAGGAAAGCTGCTGCCCCAGATGGCATCCCAGGGAGAGTACTGCTGTGCAGACCAGTTGGCGGAAGTATTTAGCGACATCTTTAACCTTTCTCTCTCAACATGCACTGTCCCTAAATGCTTCAAGGCTGCCACCATTGTGCCTGTTCCCAAAAAAAATCTATCACCAGCTTGAACGACTACAGACCTGTTACTCTCACTTCAACTGTGATGAAGTGCTTTGAGAAACTGGTCCTGGCCCACATTAAATCCTCACTCCACCCACCCTGGATCAACATCAGTTTACATACAGAGCCAACAGGTCAACAGAAGACACCATCAACATGGCTCTACATTCTGCACTGACTCATCTGGAGCACCCCAGCTCATATGTGAAGATGTTGTTTGTAGATTTCAGTTCTGCATTCAACACCATCATCCCCAGCAGAATGGTGGACAAACTGTTTGACCTGGGTGTAAATGGCAACACATGCAGATGGATCAAGGACTTCTTAACATGCCACCCACAGACTGTCAGGATGGGGTCCAATCATTCCCCAGTCCTGATGTCGCTAAATACCTCCGCCAGCTGGTCTGCACAGTCCAGCAGTACTCATTCCCTAGTCCTGACGCTCAGCACAGGAGCGCCACAAGGCTGTATGCTGAGTCCTATTCTCTACACAATATACACTCATGACTGCACACCGACACACAGCACAGACCGGATCATTACGTTTGCAGATGACACGACTGTGCTAGGGCTGATAAATTACAATGACGAGTCTGCCTACAGAGATGAAGTCCAAAAACTGACTGTCTGGTGCACTAAAAATAGCCTGGTACTCGACCTAACCAAAACAAAATAACTGGTTATTGACTTCAGGAGGAGGAGAGAGGAACTTGCTCCTCTTTACATCAAAGGAGACATGGTGAAGAGAGTCACTGACTTTAACCTCCTGGGCACATACATCTCCCAAGACCTCACATGGACAGTGTACACCATCACTCTCGTAAAGAAGTCACAGCAGCGGCTATATTTCCTGAGGATTCTGTGGAGAGCAAACGTCTCACAGCAGCTGCTGCTGTCCTTCTACCAGTGCACCGTGGAAAGCATCCTCTCCTATGGCATGCAGGTGTGGTTTGCTAGCTGCACTGTGGCTGGAAGGAAGGCACTACAGAGAGTTATTAAAACAGCACAGAGCATCACAAACGCTCAACTACCCTCCCTGGCAGACATTTACAAGGCCCGATGTTTACGTCGGGCCACAAACATCACACAAGACTCATCCCACCCTGCCAACCACCTTTTCACCCACACTTGCAGACTAACTAACAGTTTCTACCCTCGTGCCATTAAAGAACTTAACTCAAACAGATAACACCACGGGCAAAACAACACAATTCGGGGTGCGTTATATAAAAAATTGTCTGCTGGAGTGTGCAATATAATGTGCATCACTTTTATTATATATTGCTTATTTTATGCATTGATCTTGCGGTAAATGTAAATGTGAGAGTAAATGGTTGATTGTGTAATTGTGTTTTTGTTTTTTTTAAATCTTTTTATCTTGTGTATTTTATTGTATACCACTGAAGGAGATGCACATGAAATTTTGTTGTACAGTTGCTGTGCAATGACAATAAAACGTATTTGATTTGATTTGATTTGATAGTGCCAAACAGGCAGCGCTGTATTACCTTTACGCACCAAGTCTGCAGCGCTGTGTGCATTATAATGCGCGCCATCTGTGCTGCTGTGCATTGCCTTACACGCCAGTCTGCGGCTGATAGCGCTTTTTTCCCGGGGGGGGTGGATTTACATTACTCACACACAGTGATTAGGATCCAGACTTTTATTAGCAATTCAGCATAGGTTACTTCATCTTAATACAGCTCAAAACTGAGAGAAAGGGAAAAAACCTTTCTATTAAACCTGTGGGCGGAGCCACTGTATGATATAACATGAGTGACACTGATCTACATCCTCCCTCTTAAAGAACTAAATGTAAATACAAAACTATTGACTAAATAAGGCATGCATAGTGAATGATAAAAGCTGAAGGAAAGTCAAACTTAGCGGACAAAGGACTGGACAAGCTAGATGCAGGAAAAATGTTCCCAATGTTGGGCGAGTCCAGAACCAGAACCACAGTTTTAGAATAAAGGGGAGGTAATTTAAGACTGAGGTGAGAGAAAACGTTTTCACTCATAGAGTTGTGAATTTGTAGAATTATCTGCCACAGAAGGCAGCGAAGGCCAAATCACTGGATGGATTTAAGAGAGAGTTAAATAGAGCTCAAGGGGCTAGTGGAATCAAGAGATATGGGGAGAAGACAGGCACGGGTTATTAAAGTTACAAGTTGTAGTCAGATAACAAACAGAAGCACTGATAGTGACCAGTCCCTGGTCGTGACTAGTCTCTGGTTTTCGTATTATCTTCAATTCAGATAAAGACATCATGTTACCCCGAGCATCTGTGTCGATTTTCAGAAAATAATTCTTGCCATTAACGAGCAAAGCGACCTTGGGATCTTGAAGTTTTGAGGCAAGTCAGAGAGGGAATGTGCATCCATATCAAGATCCTCGTTAGCAGACAGCAAGTCCCTGGGAGCCGTTTGAGCACTCAGAGTCCATGTTCCCATGGTCGAGTGAATTGACAGATTGTCTTGTTTGAAAGCTGTTGCTACACGAGCGGCAGTATCGGAAAAATGGTTGCATTTTTTACAGAAGTGACAAAGCTTTCCATAAGCTGGGCAATGGTCATGGACAGAAACATGCGAACCCCCACAATAACACATTTGTTTTTTAGTTTAATGGCAGACCTGTTGGGCACTTGAGGAAATTGGCGAGAAGCTTGGCAAAGTGCGCCAACAACTTAAACATCGTGGGCTGTGTGGGGGCCATGTCTCAAGATTTTAGCATCAGCTATTTTAGCAATGCGACAGCTGTTTTCAGCAGTCACCAGAGTAAGTTCGGTATCGCGTATCAGCTCATCGCGTAATTTATCATTCAGTATACCATAGACGAGATGATCACGAACTAAACTGTCACATAAATCACCAAAGGCACATCTACTGGCAATGTATTTCAAAGCACTGACGTATGTTTCAACAGACTTGCCATTCCTTTGGCTTCACGAAATATATATATATGTCTCTCCATTACTAGATTAGTAGGTAACTGACATAACTGTCAGAATTTGTTTAGCAGGCAGTCGGGGTCCCGGATGGACTGAGCGGTAGCAATCTGGATACCAGCCAGATCAAATCTAACTGGTTGATAATGAAATCTTCTGGCACGTTGAGCAGCTTCTGTGCCCGCTAGGTTGAGGAGAATAGAGGCACGAACATTTGGAGCAGCAACCGGGTGAGCCGCATGTATATAAATGGTGAAATCTTCTTTAAATATGCGCCACCATTTGGCAAGGTCTTCATCAAACACAAAATATTCTGGTTTTCTGAGAAAAGAGGACATGGTAAAACATGTACTGGGCAAAAAAAAAAAAACTAAAATAAATGCAATATAATTAGGCAAGGAGTGAGTCCGACTTCTCTGACACCATGTTGGATTGACATAACTCACACACAGTGAATAGGATCCAAAGACCTTTGTTAGCAATTCGGCACAGGTAATGTCATCTTAACATACAGTTCAAGACTGAGAGAGAAAGGGAAAAAGGCTTTATATTAAACCTGTGGGCAGAGCCACAGTATGACTCATAACATGAGTGACACGGACCTCCAAGTGGGAGGGGGAGGGGGGGGGGGGGTTGCTGTGATGCAGTCCCCTGCCATTTGTTATAGTTTGAATTTGGGAGCAGCACTATTGGCCAGGATTTACCGGCGGTTATTTCAACACCTGATTTCTTACCCGTATAAAGGCAGGCGCAAGTAAGCCAGAAGTTAGTTCAAGTTCATGTACGAGAGGGGTTCACCGCCAGGCTGAGTCGCGATCAGCGCTGCGGATGGAGGCCGAGAGAGAGAGAGCGAGAGAGAGAGAGAGAGAGAGAGAGGAGAGAGAGAGAGAGAGAGAAAGAGACGTGCGCTGCTGTAAAACGGACCCCGCGCCCACCAAGACAAGTATTATTTTTGTTCTCTCTCTTGCCAATAAATCTGATGTGTTAATGTACGAGAGGGGCTCCCCGACAGTCGGAGGCTCGAGGATCGCTTGAAGCCATGAGTTCTGGGCTGCTGCGGGCTGTGCCAATCGGGTGTCCTCACCAAGCTGTTCATGGATATGGTGTCTCCGGAGGAATCCGCAATCACCAGGTTGTGTGAAGCGGGGTGAACCGGCCCAGGTCGGATACGGAGCAGGTCAAAGCCCCCATGTGCCCATCAGTAATCGGCAGGATCTGACGAATAGAATAGAAAATATTTGGTTAAAAGTAACAGCAAACAAGATGGCGCTGTTCCAGGCCAAGCACCCCCGCAACAAGCTGCAGCCGTTCGGCGCTTTGGCATCAACAGACAACACATCAGCAGTGTGGAACAGTGAAACTGGTGAAAGAATCAAGCGTCTTAAAGTCACACATCCTTTGTGAGTACATATTATCCAACCCAACGGGGACAACAGTCGGTCTGTACAGGAAGCAACGACGAAACATTGAAGTTAGGGGACATTCGGAAGAAGGCTGTAATCCATAACTTTCAAAACACGCACCAAGTACTGGCAGCGCCATTTAATGACACAAACGATCAAATTATCTCTGGTGGTATTGATGACGGCATTAAGGATTGGGACCTCAGACAAAACAAGTTAATTTCTACCATGCGTGGTCATATAGACTCGGTGACTGGTTTGACCCTGAGTGGGGTTAAAGGGAGCATCACCAACCTCGCTGACCATTAGTACATACCATTACGACTATGTATGTGCGGACTGGCATCACGATCGCGTGGAGTTTATTACAACCTTTGGGCTGGATGTGACGGTAACAAGACTGATCGTGGGGTGGAATGTTATGCGAGAATTTTCCTGAACAGTCTGTGGCCCATAGCGCTGTGGCAACAACGCTATTTTATAGCCCAGAGCGCTATGTTTAAAGCCCACGGCGCCGTGGCTGGTAGCGCTATATTTAAACCCCATAGAGCTGCAGCCACTAGCGCTATATTTAGAGCCCATAGCGCTACAGCCGACAGCTCTGTTTAAATTCCCATGCGTTAAGCCGACAGCGGTCTACGCGCCACACCGGCAGCGCTGTGAGTATTACCTTTACGCGCCAAGTTTGTAACACTGTATGTATTGTAATGCGCGCCAAGTCTGTTGCGCTGTGTATTGCTGGGATGCAGTCCCCTGTCATTGGTTACAGTTTGAAGAGAGAGAGAGAGAGAGAGAGAGAGAGAGAGAGAGAGAGAGAGAGAGATTACCATGACAAGTATTGTTTTTGTCCTCACTTGCCCATAAAACGGATTTGCAACTAAACGGGCGAGTGAGCCTTTGTCTGTTCTTCTAGTCAGATCCCTGAACCTGTTCCCTTGTATCACCGGTTTGCCTCCACGGTGAATGTGATCGTCCTGGATCAAAATAACATCAGGTCGGTAATTGTTTCACCAGGACAGTGTGGGTCAGCAGCAGTGGAAGGCGTTCCCCAGTCCGCCTGTCAAGGGTACTTGGTCACCAAGATAATGGCAAATGATGGAGACCCTGGTCAGGACGCAAGCTATTTTATCAGATAGTGAAATTATACCGATCCCACTTTGTTGAACGTTGGGCAACATTCCGGTGAAATCAGAACAGTGCAGTATTTTCCAGTCCGATTCTACTACGCAAGCGTTGTTAATCTTCGTTAAAGTTTATGGGCAGCCAAGCCTCCCCAGCACGGCTACAGTACACATTGCAGTTTTGAAGTACATCACAGAGAGACAGAGAGAGAGAGAGTGAGAGTGAGAGAGAGAGAGAGAGAGAGAGAGAGAGAGAGAGAGAGAGAGAGAGAGAGAGTGAGAGAGGTCACTGGTCGGCGCGGACTCGGTGGGTCGAAGGGCTGGATTCCGCACTGTATCTCAAAATTATACTAGAAGGTGTAACAAAGCAAAGAGTAATTCGGCTACCCGACCATTCTGCTGCATTATATTAATTGATGTACTCATTTATTACACATGAAATATCATACCCGGAAATAAGGCAACACGGTGCAGTTTCTTGATGTTCCCTCAGTATCTGTTTCCACCAATCCTGATGTTCTCTCTGCATCACCGCTTATATAATTTGATGCAACCTATTTAAATTGGCTATACTGTATATGGAAACAGATTTTTTTTAATGCTCTGCACGACCGAGGTTTAAATGGACTATTTAAAAACAAATGTCTCGACTGTACCAATTTTCGCATGCCATCGGCATATCATTTCGCCTATTTTAGTTTAGTTTAATAAACTGCTGCAGTAAATAAACTTTTTTTGTCGCGTGCTATCCGGCAGCGGAAGAACTGTACATTGTTGCATTCAAGCCGCTCACAATGTACAAACACAAGAGAAAGGGAAGACATTTGTGTGCTCGATAAAGTCCAGACAAGTCCGATTAAAGATAATCCTCTTCAGTGAACACTTTACTGGAGTTCATATTGTATTTGATTTTTGTAGTTTGCTGTCTTTATATGTGTGACGATATATGGAATTGCTGGTTGTAGCCTTGTGTTCGACATCATCATTGTAACGCTAAAGTGCGGAAAATGAAATTTGATGTGAAACGAATTAATTGCAACGTCGGCTATTGCCAAAAATAAATCTAACGCATTGCGTGGACACAGCGTGATCTGCACTAAACAATTACGCAGTAGGATTATGCACTCCCATTTAGGTTTCATGTCTTGGTTTTTGCTGGAAAGGTGAAATCCATCGATTCCTTCGTCGGGTGAATGCAGTATCAACTATCAATATGACACTCCTTAGGTTTTAGCTAGCATTATGAAGCACCACCTTATCTTCTTTCGCATGATAAATTCGTGCACATTCATTTAATTTATTTATAGGTGTAACTGTGTTTGCATTGTACAGCTGTTCTGACAGTTTTGCAGCATTCTGTCATATGTACGCATGTGGTCTACAAGCGGATTTAAATAACTGCATTCCAATTATGCAATGAAAATTAATTATTGTGAACTACAGACCCTACTTAATATGTTTCGACAGCAAGGTAATTCGAGGATCCGAATTGCGAACAGAAAACGGTCTTCTCCGTCGTCATCTTATATTGTATAGTGTTGCACCGTCGCCCGCTTCAGCTTCGTGTCGGCATTACCCTCGTTATTGATTACCGTCGTTATTGATTAGTGCAATTCAAAAAAAACATTTGCGAGAAAATAAGATACAATGTTCTAGGCGGACCACGGGAATCCGGCACTGTGCATGTCACACCCATAATGCGAGGCGTGCCAAATGAAATAATCATCCAGTAAGATCGATCAGTGGAAGAGACGAAATTGAATCAACCGTCAGAGGACACAACAGTACCTGACTACAAGGCATAGCATAGCAGGATGTCTGCATTGCTAAGCCGAAAAGGCCGGAATATTCAAGACAGCCTATTATATAACACTTTAAAATCATATTTGATATAAATATTCTTGAATAAATTGTTTCTATTAGCCTGAAACGTCTGAGTTGCCAATGACATGTATATTTTCAGTTCTTCTGCATGCTACATGCGAAGTACCGCTTTCCACTACATGGCCAGCGGATTATGTTGTGCTATCGTGCGCCTGATTCTCCTCAATTGATGAAGTGTTTTGGTCCAATTGTACATCATATATATTTGTGGCGAGGTTCCTCATTTTACGTAGATGTTGACGCTAAACCGACAACCATGAGTTTCAAAGGCTGATGTTGCGATGAAAATTGAATAGTGTCATGAATATATGTTATAGTTATACACTGTTAAACATTTGCGAGAACTTTCGAGGCCAGCTGTTGCAAATTAAAATGAATTGTTAATTTAAGAAAGACCAGGTTTTGTATTTGTACCCTATTAAATAATTCACGAGGGCACTGTTGCTTTAAGTATTGCCGACGTAGTTGTTGGAAAGACAAGTTACATAGCAAAAAGATCAACATCCAAGGCAACGGCTAATTTTACTCGTTTCGATGATAGTCATATAAGTCGAACATTCTATAATTATAATGCCGTGAATAGCCTCGTGGGCCTCACGGTAGCATCGCAACACCTTCTTAGATGTAACTTTTGATTATCACTTTTAATGTATATTTCTTGCATCCAACGTGAGGATACATAAAATGTTGGGAGTTGTTATATTTATAGGTATCCTCATATCAATTCGGTTGCTATCAATTGCCTTATATCTATATGTGTTCAAATTCTGAAAACGACCATCTGCAACATGATTTTATTGATTGTGTTTCAGCAGGGGTATAACCTTCATTGGAAATTATTAATTAAATCAAAATGATATAGGCCCAAGCCTTTAGTCTGAATGATTGCTTGCAAGTGGTGAAATATATTTAACCCATATTGCGTTGGAGACTCTTCAAGGCCAACATTTGTGTTATGTCATCCTCTCAAGTTTGTTTCAAAAGGTTAGAACACAAAACTTGGAAAGTAGATTGAATCGCTAATTTGGCTACGAATAGGAATTTAGGTTCCACACTTTAAATGTTCACGAGAGCAGTCCAGCTTTAAGAAATGTACATGCAGTTATTGAAAAGGACTGGCTGTGTCGCTGTTTACCAATCAGAACGTGAAACGCAGAGATGGATCCATTGACCCTCCCACATCCCACAGAGAAAAACCATAATCGCGGAGAAACGCAAGCAGTACGCGTTTAGCTTGTGAGTCCATGAAAAGAAAGATAAACGTTGTGCATTTAAGCTTTTAAAAAGTGCATACATTGTTGAATTGTTTACTGGTAAGTCGTACTGAGCAGTTTATTGAAGCTGATGCACGGGTTTGGGAAAATATTTGAACGCGGAAAATGGCGAATCCGGAATTCGTCAACGCCATTGCGCTCAGTCGGACTGCCTTCATGATTCTGGGGTATGTAACGGGATTGATTCTTGGGCAGATTCGGTACTCCATTCCAGAGGAAATTAATATAGGGTCGTTTATTGGGAATATCGCCGAAGATTTGAGACTGAATTTCCCGCAATTGTCGGCTCGTGAATTGCGTCTAACCTCCGATGATGGCGAACAGTATCTGAACGTTAACGTGGAGAATGGGATTTTGTCTGTTCGTGAAAGAATCGACAGGGAGCATATTTGTGGAGAAGCAACCGTGTGCAATATACCTTTTGAAATCATACTGGAAAACCCTGTGATGGTGTATCACGGGGTTGTGGAAATTGTTGACGTGAATGACAATTCCCCCACGTTTCGGGACACCAGCTTTGTCTTACAAATATCGGAGGCGATGACGCCTGGTTTACGCTTCCCCCTCGAAAACGCACAGGATCGCGATATTGGTATAAATACCGTGGCTGCTTACACAATCAGTTCCAATGAATACTTTAGCCTAAACGCGCAGAGAACTGAGTATGGTGTTATAAATGTGGAGCTACAGTTAGATAAACCATTGGACAGAGAGCTGCAGTCAGCCTTTCAGCTTGTTCTCACAGCGAACGACGGCGGAAACCCTCAGCGATCCGGCACAACTCAAATTCACATCACTGTGGTGGATGTGAACGATAATCCACCTGTATTCTTTCATGAAATTTATAAAGCTAGATTGAGAGAAGACGCACCCCAAAGTACCTTGGTGTTGAAAGTCAAAGCAAGTGACTTGGATGAAGGTTTAAATGCTGAGCTAACCTATTCTTTCAGCAGCTTAGTTCCACCGAGATTTCTCCAATTTTTCAGTTTGAACCCTCATACTGGGGAGATTCGTGTTGAAGGAGAATTAGATTATGAACAAGCAAACAGCTATTCTCTGAATATTCAAGCTGAGGATCACGGATCACCCGCAGTTATTGGGCACTCCATGGTCTTAATCGAGGTAACTGATGTAAACGACAATGCACCAGAGATAAAAGTGAAACCATTTAAGAATACAATTCCGGAAAATGTTCCACCGGGAACGATGATAACTTTGATTAATGTCATTGATCGCGACTCTGGTGAAAACGGACAGTTTCTATGTGACATTCCGAAAAATACACCTTTCAGTCTTCGAACGTCATCAAAAAATTATTACGAGTTGATTACCAGTGAGCCGCTGGACCGTGAAGCCGTTGCTGAGTATAATATACAATTTGTAGCTCGGGACTTTGGGTTGCCTTCACTGTCAAGAAATAAAACCATCCAGATTGCAATATCTGATGTAAACGATAACGCACCACGGTTTAGTGAATTATCCTACAACGCATATGTTATGGAGAATAACGCTCCGGGTACCTCTACTTTCGCAGTAACTGCAACAGATCCTGATTTGAAACAGAATTCTTATGTTTCTTACGCCTTTCAGGAGGATCTTATCCAGAACTTTCCAGTGTCCAGTTATCTCAGCATTAACTCAATTAACGGCACAATTTACGCGCTGCGTTCCTTTGACTATGAGAAACTCAAGAGCTTCCAGATCCATGTACAAGCCCGTGACGCCGGGGCGCCTCCCCTAAGCAGCAGCGCCACGGTGAATGTGATCATCTTGGATCAAAATGACAACGCGCCGGTAATTGTTTCACCTTCAGAAAAGAGTGGATCGGAAGCAACGGAGATCGTGCCCCACTCAGCGGGTGAAGGGTACTTAGTCACCAAGATAATGGCAACTGATGCAGATTCTGGTCAGAACGCACGGCTCTTTTATCAAATAGTGAAATCTACCGATCCCACTTTGTTCAAGGTTGGACAAAATTCCGGTGAAATTAGAACAGCGCGCAGTATTTCTCAGTCCGATTCTATTACGCAAACGCTGTTAATCTTGGTTAAAGATAATGGGCAGCCAACTCTCTCCAGCACAACAACAATGCATATTACGGTTTTGGAGAACATCACTGAAAACGTTTCTGAAAATGATCAGTTATTGAGAAGCTCAGTTCATTTCAACGACTTAAATTTTTATTTGATAATCATGTTCGGTTGCACTTCCGCTCTCTTTCTAATGATTATCATTATGCTCATTGGCATTAAATGCAAGCAGAGCATGAGTGTCTCTCGGGAATATAATTCAAGGCGTTTTTGTTACAATGGCGGGGATTCTCGCGACACCTTTACTCGAAGATCTGGAATGGAAGAAACGTTACGGTATCCTGGTACGGGCCCGATGGTCCGCGTACCGGAAGCCAACCATTATTCAGTTTGTTTGTCTCCTGAATCAGCGAAGAGCGATTTTCTCTTTTTGAAGCCATGCAGCGCTCCGATAGCTCAGGCGCATTGATAAATTGCAAAGATCCTGTTACATCGCGATTTGATTTTTGGCCAACTCCCTTTGTTTTCGAAATGCATTAATGTGGATCTCTTCGACCGGTGTATCAGAGTCATAGAGCACGGAAGCAAGCTCTTTGGGCAAACTTATCCACGCCAAACAAACAACGCATCTGAAATAATTCCATTTGCTCGTGTTTGGATTGTATCGCCCTAAACCTTTCCTATCCATGTACCCATCTAAGCGTGTTTTAAAAGCTGTTTAGATATATGCCCCAAATACCACTTCTGGAAGTTCCTTCCATATATCCAACACCCTCTGAATGAAAAAAATACCCCTCAAGTTAAAAACTTTAAAACCTTTCCCCTCCCATCAAACCGAGGTTTCGGTTTAGCTTTTTCATTGTTGTTATGTGGGTAAAAGACTCTGTGCATTCACGCTATATATCCCCATCATAATTGTATGCATCTCTGCGAGATCACCATTTCACCTCCTAACTCCAAGGAATACATTCATAGTTTCCCAAACGTTTCCTTATAACTTAAGCCTTCGCCGCTAGCTGTATCCTCATTAAAGTTCTTTACACTCTTTCCAGATTATTGACATCCTTCCCATGGCACAGGGACCAAAAACTGAACACAATGCTGCAAAGCTAGCCACATAGACGTCTTGTACAACTGTATCATAACGTCACAACTAATCTATTCAATACACTGGGTAATGAAGGGCAAGTGACCTAAAACTTTATTTTCATGTACTGGCACTTCAAAGAACCATATATGTCTATTCCTAGATCCATTAGCTCTACACCAGGACCAGGACCGTATCCGTCACCGTGTAGATCCTGCCATAGTTTGACTTCGTAAATGCAAACCGTACACTTCTCTGCATTAAATTGCATTAGCCAATCCTCAGCTCATTTGCCCAGTTCATCAGGATTCTTGTGTGAAATTTGATAAGCATCTTCACTGTCTACAGTGCCACACGCTATCTTCATATGTAGTAAATATGCCTTGTGCAATCTCATCCACATCGTCGATATAAATCACAAAACCAATTAGCCCAGCACCGATCACTGATGAACACCGATCCCTGTGGCCTCCGGTCTGAGAAACAACATTCCACAATCACCTTCCCCTTCCTTCCATGATATCATTTTTCTCTCGAGTCAGCTTGCTCTCCTTGGATCCCATGCGATCTAACCTTCCAGAGAGATTTACCATGCGGAACCTTATCAAATTATAACTAGCTAAATATGTTCTTTCTCTGCGTTTGTTTTTGTTTTATGCGGTAGCTGGTGTAAATTGTTGTGTATCGATAATAAAATCCGCTGTAACTAGAAATCGAACATTTTTTTTGTTTATGTTGATGCGATGCTTACAATTAGTTTCTGAACTTCCAACTCAAATCTTGATTTTGCGTCAATTTGCAAATTAATTGTGCATTACTGGCCATATACTTCGATACACAATATTTGAATTGGCTCTAGATTAAAGAACATTTTTTTTATGGTGTGCATGAGTGAGGTCCTAGAGTACTCTTTAATGGACTACTTAAAAATCTTGTTGCACGACACAAAATTGGAAAGGTTGAAGTCTCCGATAACTGCAATTTCCCAGTCACTAGTATAAATAAGCGGTTAGTTTAATTGCACCCAGTTATGGCATGCGTTCGGCCAACTTTGTGGAGTTATTCAATTTGTTTTTGGTACTTTGCTGCCTTACGTGCGTGGAAGAAGTTTGAAACTGTGGGTTGGAGCCTTGTATTCGACGTCATTGTTGTAACACTGAAATGCGGAAATTGGAAATTGAAGGGAATTAATTGCTCAGACGGCTAACGCCAGCAATGGAAGTAATGCATTACGGGGACGCAGTATGATCTGGCTTAACCAATTACGCAGCAGGATTATACATTCGGATTCAGATTTAATGTCTTGTTTTTTACTGGAAATGTGAAACGCACGGATTCGTACATCGATTGAATGCAGTCTCAAATATACACATGATACTTAGGTTTTAGCTCGCATTATTGAATCACCATGGTACACACTCCTGAATCTTTTTAAATAGATCTTCCACTCGGGAGCATATTCGTGCATATAAATTTAACGTCTTAGCTTGTGCCATTGTATTTCCATTGGACTGCTGTTCTCATAGTTTTGCAGCATTCGGTCATTTTTACGCACGTGGTCCACAAGCGAAATAAACGAACTGAATTCGAATTATTCTATGAAAATGAATGAATGTGAACTACAGCCGCTTTTCAATAATTTTTGGTACAAAAACGTTCGCATATTAGAATTACGAAGAGAAAACAGCCTTCTCCTCCATCATCCCATAGTGTTACACGGTGGCCCGCTTCGTTGCTTGACAGCAATTAATTTTACCGGAGTTATTGATTGCTGCACTTTGAGAAGATATTGTGCAACAAAATAAGTTACATTGCACTGGACTCACAGGCGAATTCGGCAGTGCACAGTCAACCACATTAATGTGAGGTGTGTCAAAGAAAATGTTAATCCAGGAAGAAATTTTCGAGGATGCGCCCAATCAGTATCAGCCGTCAGAGTGCACTAAAGTACTTAACTGTAAGGCATAGTACAGATGTATTTCTGCACTGGCAAGCCCGGGAATTTGATGTTCGGCGGTATTATTTTATACTTTTTCGCGTGATGCTTGATATGAGTGTTCTGGAAGAAATGTGTATCAATGGCCCGAAATATCTGACACGCCAATTGCGTGTATCTTCTTTTGGAAGTTCATTTCTTCTATCACATATTTTGGAAGGAACGTGAGAAGTACCCCTTTAAGGTTCCACGGTTATGGAATTCTACTGTGGTCCCAAAACGTTCATTTGCCGATTATCTTAAATTGATTAAATGTTTTGTTCCCCAAGTACATCATAGTTATGTTTGTTTAGAACTGCGTAATTTTAGGTCGGTGTTGATTCTAATCTGATAATCATGAGGTTTGAAAAATTATGTTGCGCAATAAATTGAATAGTTGAGTCATGACAATGGTTTGTAGTTATAAACTGTTAAACATTTGTTAGAACGGTCTAACTTTCGAGGGCTGCGTTGCGAAGGAAAATGAATTGTTAACTTAAGAAAGACTAGGTTTTGTATTTGTACACGATTAAATATTTAACAGTCTTGCTTTATCCACAGTCGAAGTACTTATGGAAAAGAGCAGTTGTGCCACAGTGTACCAATGGGAATATCAAATAGAATGATGCATCCATTGGTCCTGCCACTGCGCATAAAAAAATGTCAACAGATAACGGAACGCCAAATTTTACGCGTTTAGATGATCGTCAGTGTACAAGTACATACTTAAAACATCCTTGATTACAGTAATTTCAAGAGGTTTGTAAGGGTCACGATAGTAATACAATTCAGTTCCGTTTTCTAAAAGGAAATTTTTAATAAGCAAGTTTAATTTATATTGATTGCATCCAATGTGAAGATACTTAATATATTGAGATATCATACGTTCATTTGGCACATTTCCTAATATCTACTTCGACCTGTTGACAGCTGCTGGAGTTATGAAAGTTGGCATAATTCACTTGATTTAATTTGGTTGTAAAGCAGCAGTAGTATAGGTTTCATTGGAAATCATTAATAAAAACAAAATGATATATATCCAAACCGTGTGTATGGCAGGTTGCTTGCATTGGATGAAATATTCGTAATCCCATAGTACGCCGAAGGCGCATCGACACCAAAGGGTATTATTTTAGCTACATTATCCTCTAAAGTTAATATCATTAATGTTGAGGGCATAACTTGCAAAATAGATTGAAAAGCGAATTTTTCAGGAACTACAATTTCTGGTTGTACACTCTGAAATCTTCGCGAGCACAGTCCAGCTTTAAGAAATGTAGATGCAGTTATTAAAAGGGACTAGCTGTGTCGCTGTTTACCAATCAGAATCTGAAACGCAGAGATGGATCTATTGACCCTCCCACATTCGAGCAAGAAAGAGCAGAATCAACGCGAGAAGTGAGCAGTGCGGGTTCAGCTTGTGGACTCCTGGTGAGCAGGATACTCGTCGCGGTTTTATGCATTTAGACAGTATACACACTGTTGAAGTATTCTGGTGGTGAGATCCGTTGTTCAGTTTATTTGAGCAGACGCCCGGGTTTAGAAAATAATTCATCGCGGAATAATGGCGAATCTGGCGCTCGGCAGCGCCATTACGTTCAGTAGGTTTGCTTTCTTTATTTTGGGATGTACCACTGGTCTTAATTTCGGACAAATTCGCTATTCTATTTCTGAGGAAATGAAGATAGGTGCTTTTGTTGGGAAAATCGCTGAAGATTTGAGCTTGAATGTATTGCAATTGTCGGCTCGTAAATTGCGCCTAACCTCCGATGATGGCGGACATTATCTGAAGGTTAATTTGGAGAACGGGATGTTGTCTGTTCGTGAACGAATCGACAGGGAACTTCTTTGTGACCAAAAACCTTTGTGCACTATACCTTTTCAACTAATATTGGAATCCCCTATGGTGGTGTATCGTGGGGAAGTGGAGATTCTTGATGTAAATGACAATTCTCCCACATTCCAGGATAGCACCATTGCCTTGCAGATATCCGAAGCGATTTCACCTGGTGCACGCTTTCCCCTTAAGAGCGCTATTGATCCAGATATTGGACTAAATACTGTCGTTTCTTACACGATCAGTTCCAACGAATACTTTATTCTAAAATCACAGAGAATTGCGCCCGGTGTGGTAAACGCTGAGTTACAGTTAGAGAAACCATTGGACAGGGAGCTGCAGGCAGACTTACATCTAGTACTGACGGCGATTGATGGCGGGACACCTGAGAGATCTGGCACAACTCAGATTCTCATTACTGTAGGGGACGTGAACGATAACCCACCAGTATTTCAGCATGAAATTAACAAGGTCACCTTAAGAGAAAACGCGGCCCAAGGTACCGTGGTACTGAAAATCAGAGCAATTGATTTGTCGAAGGTTTGAATGCTGAATTAAGATATTCTTTCAGCAACGTTGCTTCAGCAAGAGATCTCAAATCGTTTCGTTTGGATCCTTATACAGGGGAGATTAGGGTTCAAGGAGGAATAGATTTTGAAGAAACAAACAGTTATTCTCTGAATGTGCAAGCTGTGGACCACGGATCACCTGCAATCAGCGGGCACTGTCAAGTCTTGATCGAGGTAATTGATGAAAACGACAATGCACCCGAGATAAAACTGACATCGGTTGTGAGCAATGTCCCAGAAAATGCTCCACCGGGAACTTTAGTAACTTTGATCAATGTTATTGATCGCGACTCTGGAGAAAACGGCCAGTTTCAATGTAATATCGCGAAAAATACTCCCTTTAGACTTCGAACATCATCGAAAAAGCATTATGAGTTGATAACAAGTGAACCGTTGGATCGTGAAGCTGTCGCTGAGTATAAAGTACATTTTATTGCTCAGGATTTTGGGTCGCCTTCCCTATCAAGAAATAAAACCACCCAGATTGCAATATCTGATGTAAACGATATTAACATTTAAAAGTAAAGTGGATAGGTATATGGACGTGAAGGGAATGGAGGGGTATGGTCTGAGTGCAGGTAGATGGGACTAGGGGAAAACAAATGGTCGGCACGGACTGGAAGGGCCGAGAGGGCCTGTCTCCGTGCTGTAATTGTTATATGGTTATATGGTTATATGATAACGCCCCGCGTTTTGCTGAACTTTCCTACAACTTATACGTAATGGAGAATAACGCTCCGGGTGCTTCTATTTTCGCAATATCTGCATCGGATCCAGATCTGGACCAGAATTCTTATGTTTCATATTCCTTGCAGGGCGATATTATATTGGAATTGCCTGTGTCCACTTACCTCAGCATTAACGCAATTAACGGCACAATTTACGGGCTGCGCTCTTTTGACTACGAAAAACGAAAAAACTTCCAGATCCATGTACAAGCCCGTGACGCCGGGATGCCTCCATTAAGCAGCAGCGTCACGGTGAATGTGGTCATCCTGGATCAAAATGACAACCCTCCGGTAATTGTTTCACCTTCTGAACAGAGTGGATCAGCAGTAGCAGAGATCGTGCCCCAGTCAGCTGGCCAAGGGTACTTGGTCACCAAGATAATGGCAACCGATGCAGATTCTGGTCAGAACGCACGGCTCTTTTATCAGATAGTGAAATCAACTGCTCCCAATTTGTTCAATGTTGGGCAAAACTCCGGTGAAATCAGAATTGCGCGCAATATTTTGCAGTCCGATACCATTGCTCAAACGCTCGTTATCTTGGTTAAAGATAACGGGCAGCCAAGCCTATCAAGCACGGCTACAATTTACATTACAGTTTTGGAGAACATCACTGAAAACGTGTTTGGAAGTGACAACTTATTAAGAAGATCAGATCAATTCACTGACTTAAATATTTATTTAATAATTATTTTCGGTTGTACTACCGCTCTCTTTCTAGTAATCATCATTCTACTCATTGGCATTAAATGTAAAGAGAACATGAGTATCCCCCAACAATATAATTCAAGACGCTTTTGTTACAACCGTGGAGAATCGCACGATACATTTCTCAGAGCCCCTGTCATGGATGAAACTTTGCGCTATCCTACGACTGGTCGGGTGGTCCGCGTTTCTGAGGCGAGCCCTTATTCGGTTTGTCTGTCTCCAGAGTCGGCCAAGAGCGATTTTCTCTTTTTGAAGCCATGCAGCATTCCTCCGTCTCAGGCCCAATGCTAATTTACAACGGTATGGTCACATCATAAAAGACCTATTGGCGAACTTTTCTTTATTATCGATATCCATAAATGTGGATCGTTATGTGAGATGGCTTTTAGTGGAATTTTGATACTGTGAGATTTGTTGTTTTGATCTCTGTAATAGATGGGCTGAATCTTTCCATGTCAAAAAATAAAATCACCCGTAATTGAAAGCAGAGTGCCTGAGAATATTTGAAATACTTTAAACTTATCTCGACACCCTAGCAACTTCACTCATCTGAAAAATGTAAGATAAGACACAGTTTCTCCTGCAACAGCCCCAACAATAAAAATAAACCCTTACCTTCTTTCTTCCTTGCAGCTGGCACTTTTGTCCCTGTCTTTTGAATTGCTCCTTATTGTTGACTTCTGGTTCGCATGGCCACTGTACAATTCCCCTTGTTACTAGCCATATTGGATTTAACTTGGCCTACCTGTGTGAAACAGCGAAGAATCAAATTAGTGGCATTCAGCCCCTCAAGCCAGTTCCTCCATTCAACATGTTGAATGGATGTGGACCAAAAGGCCATGAATTTCTTGCGAAAGTCTGGGTTTCTGGGTCAGATTCCAAAGGAAAAATGGAGCATAGATCCAGTAAGGGTACTTCAAGAATTAGCTTTACACGGAGCTGCACATCGGTAGACTATAATCCACCAAAGTCAGGGACAGTATAACAATAATAGAGAAGAAGTACATCAAAGCAAAGATGAGCGGGAAGCAAGAGGATTGGGTAGTGTTTAAAGATCAACAGAAGATAACTAAAAATGCTATACGGGGAGAAATTATGAGGTACGAAGGTAAGCTAACCAAGAGTATTAAGGAGGATAGTAAAAGATTGTTTAGGTATGTGAAGAGGAAAACATTAGTTAAGACCAAAGTTGGACCCTTGAAGACTGTAAAAGGTGAATTTATTATGGGGAACAAGGAAATGGCAGAAGAGTTGAACAGGTCATTGTCTCCGTCTTCACTAAGGAGGACACAGACAAACTTCCTGATGTTCTAGTGGCCAGGGGATCTGGGGTGGTGGAGGAACTGAAGGAAATCCACATTAGGCAGGAAATGGTATCGGGTAGACTGATGGGACTGAAGGCTGATACATCCCCAGGGTCTGATGGTCTGCATCCCAGGGTATTTATGGAAGTGGCTCTAGAAATCGTGGGCGTATTGGTGTTATTTTTCCAATGCTCTATAGATTCAGGATCAGTTCCTGTAGCTAATGTTATCCCACTTTTTAAGAAATGCGGGAGAGAGAAAACCGGGAATTATAGACCTGATAGTCTGATATCAGTGGTGGGGAAGATGCTGGTCAATCATAAAAGATGAAATAGCGACGCAGTTACAGGATTGGTCTAAGTCAGATGGAAAATGGGGGAGGGGGGCAGTGGATGTAGTTTACCTGGACTTTCAGAAAGCATTTGATAAGGTCCCACATAGGAGATTAGTGGGCAAAATTGTGGAACATGGTATTGGGGGTAGAGTGCTGACATGGATAGAAAATTGGTTGGCAGTCAGGAAACAAAGAGTAGGGATGGCAGGCAGTGACAAGTGGGGTACCACAAGGCTCGGTGCTGGGACCGCAGCTATTTACAATATACATCACTGATCTAGATGAAGGGATTCAAATTAACGTTAGCAAATTTGTAGACGACACAAGGCTTGGTGGCTGTGTGTACTGTGAGGAGGATGCAAGGTGACGTGGACAGGTTTGATGAGTGGACAGGTTAGATGCAGTTTAATGTGGATAAATTTGAGGTTATCCACTTAGGTAGCAAAAACAGGAAGGCAGATTATTATCTAAATGGTGTAAAGTTGAGAAAAGGGGAAGTATAACGAGATCTGGGGGGTCATTGTTCATCAGTCAATGAAAGTAAGCATGCAGATGCAGCAGGCTGTGAAGAAAGCGAATGGCATGTTGGCCTTCATAACAAGAGAAGTTGAGTATAGGAGCAAATAATGTCCTTCTGCAGATGTATAAGGCCTTAGTGAGACCACGCCTGGAGTATTGTGTGCAGTTTTGGTCCTCTAATTTGAGGAAGGACATTCTTACTATTGAGGGAGTGCAGCGTATGTTCACAAAGTTAATTCCCGGGATGGCGGGACTGAGAGAATTGAATGGCTGTGCTTGTATACTCTGGAATTTATAAGTCTGAGGGGGGATCTTATTGTAACATATAACATTATTAAGGGTTTGGACACGCTAGAGCCAGAAAAGATGTTCCCGATGTTGGGGGAGTCCAGAACCTGGGGCCACAGTTTAAGATTAAGGGGCAATCCATTTAGAACGGAAATGAGGAAAAACCTTTTCACACAGAGAGTTGCGAGTCCGTGGAATTCTCTGCCTCAGAAGGCGGTGGAGGCCGGCTCTCTGGATAGAGAGAGAGAGGGGGGTGAGGGAGAGGGGGAGAGGGGGAGAGGGGGAGAAGGAGAGAGGGAGAGAGGAGAGAGAGGGAGAGAGAGTGAGGGAGGAGAGAGGGAGAGGAGAGGGAAGAGAAAGAAGAGAGGAGAGAGAGAGAGAGAGAGAGGAGGGGGGGGCGAGGGATAGAGGGGGAGGGGAGAGAGAGGGGGAGAGAGAGGGAGATAGAGGCATGGGAGAGGGATAGAGAGAGAGAGGGGGGAGAGAGAGAGAGAAGGAGTGGTAGAGAGAGAGAGAGATGAGAGAGAGAGAGAGAGAGAGAGAGAGGGGGAGAGGGGGATAGAGGGAGAGAGAGAGAGGGAGAGAGGGGGAGAGAGGGAGGAGAGATAGGGAGAGAATGAAAGAAAGAGAGAGAGAGGGGGGGGAGAGAGAGCAAGATAAAGAGTGATTCCAACCTCTTAACGCTTCCTCAGGCCATGGGGAAACGTTGCTACCAAATGACTTTCAATGATAAACTTATGGACAAATGCAAGAAAGCGGCTATGACATATAATGCACAATAAACTGTATCACAATTACACAATAAATAAATGATGCATTCATGTACTCTTACATGGGTCTGACCCGACCAGTCGGCGCTCGCACTCCGTCATCCTGCGTGCCCAGAGTAAAAGATTTGTCATTGTCAAATGTTGGCAGGTATGCTATTGTCTATTGTCAAATTAGTTCGGAATTGAATGCTACTTCGTAATTCGTCCTACATTATTCTGGAAAGAACAGGAAGCGGTAGCATGTGCTGCCAATTCGTAAGTGCCGTCAGTATGACAAAGCAAACACCTATTAGGCTATTCCGTGACATATTAAGAATACAATATTTGAGCCAAAAAGATGCAGTGTACCAATCAAAGCAAGTTGTTGTTTTTTAGCTCCGCGCATGACTGTTGTGCACTATACATGGATTGTTAACTTGTTGGGTGGCAGTAAAAATGGTGACACAGCATCGCATGGTCATTGCCATTTATCGTCCACGCTCATTTTTGGCGTGCATCCGGCAGATTCATTTTTGGTTGCTTTCGAAGATTTCTTATTGTATTTGTAGTTGGTGCATTACTGTCTTCGGAGGAAAGACATTGCAGAAATTGTGAGTTGTAGCCGTGTTTTGAACAACATTATTTTAATGCTGGAATGTTGTAATTGGAATTTGAAATGAAATATATCAATTGCACAAAGTTTCATATCAACAATGGAAGTAATGCATTGAGTGGAGCAGCAAGCTTTGAATGTATCAATGACATGGGATGATTATTCATTTGAATACATTAAGTGTAATGTCTTGTTACGTTCTGGAGATATGAGACTACATGATTATTTCGCAGTGCAATGCCAAATATTAACGAGGTCCTTTTTTACTTTCGGTCGCAATAATGAATCACCAACGTGGTCACATTAGAAACTTTTAACGCAGAGCTTCTTTCACGTAATAAACTCGTGCGCATTCTTCTTTCCCTGTGATATTGCAATTGCAGTGGGTTGCCGTTCTAGTAGTTTCACGTGCCTTCTGTCACCTGTACGAATGTTGTTTGCGGGTGGAATAAAAGAGCTGAATGCAAACTCTAGGATATATACTTGACTAAGTGGGACCCGTTGGGTCCCAGCTTCACATGGGAGGGCTGGACCCCCCAGTGCAATATTCCACCTCTCCACCAATTCCAATATTGCTGGCCAGTGGGGGGGGGGGGTCTTTCTGGAGCGCTAGTATGTGCGTTGTGGATCAAAGGGACTGGTTTCCAGAGGGCTAGTATGGACATTGTGGGCCGAATGGATTATTGGGCTGGCAGCTAAGGCACTCTGGCCAGGCAGCTTAGGCACTCTGGCCAAGCAGCATTTTAGAACCAATAGAGACAGTTTTTGCAAGCATTTTAGAACCAATAGAGACATTATTTGCAAGCATTTTCGAACCAACAGAGACACTTTTTGCAAGCATTATCGAACCAATAGACACTTTTTGTAAGCATTTTAGAACGAATAGACACTTTTTGCAAACATTTTGGAACCAATAGACACTCTGTGCAAGCATTTTAGAACCAATAGACACTCTTTGCAAGCATTTTAGAACCAATAGACACTATTTGCAAGCATTTTGGAACCAATAGACACTCTTTCAGCAAGCATTTTAGAACCAATAGACACTCCTTCAGCAAGCATTTTAGAACCAATAGACACTCTTTCAGCAAGCATTTTAGAACCAATAGACACCTTCTGCAAGCATTTTAGAACCAATAGACACCTCTGGAAGCATTTTAGAACCAATAGAGATACTCTTTCAGCAAACATTTTAGAACCAATAGAGACACTCTTTCAGCAAGCATTTTAGAACCAATAGAGACACTCTTTCAGCAAGCATTTTAGAACCAATAGAGACACTCTTTCAGCAAGCATTTTAGACCCAATAGACACTTTCTGCAACCAATTTAGGCCCAATAGACACTTTTTGCAACCACTTAGACACAATAGACACTTCTTGCAACCATTTAGAACCAATCGACACTTTTTTGCAAGCATTTAGAACCAATAGACACTTTTTGCAAGCATGTTAGAACCAATAGACACTTTCTGCAAGCATTTTAGAACCAATAGACACTTTCTGCAAGCATTTTAGAACCAATAGACATTTTCTGCAAGCATTTTAGACCCAAGAGACATTCTGCAAGCATTTTAGAACCAATAGAGACACTATTTGCAAACATTTTAGAACCAATAGAGACACAATTTGCAAGCATTTTAGAACGAATAGCGACATTTTTTGCAATTTAGAAGCAATAGATACACTTTTTGCAAGCAATTTAGAACCAGTAGACACTTTTTGCAAGCATTGTAGAACCAATAGACCTTTTTTGCAACCATTTTAGAACCAAAAACACTTTTTGCAAGCATTTCAGATCCAATAGAGACACTTTTTGCAAGCATTTTAGAAACAATAGAGACATTTTGCAAGGATTTTTGAACCAATAGAGACAATTTTTGCAAGCATTTATGAACCAACAGACAGTTTTTGCAAGCATTGTAGAAACAATAGAGACGCTTTGTGAAAACGTTTTAGAACCAAAAAAGACACTTTTTGCAAGCATTTTAGAACCAATAGAGACACTTTTTGCAAACATTTTAGAACCAATAGAGACATTTTTTGCAAGCAATTTAGAACCAGAAGAGACACTTTTTGCAACCATTTTAGAATCAATAGAAACACTTTTTGCAACCATTTTAGAACCAATAGACCCTTTTTTGCAACCATTTTAGAACCAAAAAATAAACTTTTTGCAACCAATTTAGAACCAATAGACATTTTTGCAAGCTTTCTAGAACCACATTAAGGGCACTCACAGTTGAGTAGACATGTGTTCAGTGCTATTCAGAGCTCAGAGAGATTGAGTGAAGCACACCACTGGCTTCCTCCATCTTGCAGAGACTGAGTGAGGCACACCACTTCCTGGATTTATAGTCCCTTCCCCTCCCTTCAGCAGGGGCAGCAGAGAGAATGGGGAATATTTAAAAAACAGTAATATCTCTCTGATTTTTCATCGATGAGAAAAATCGTCTGGTCCTGGAAGGCGGAGGAGGGCTCTGAGGTGGTCAAAAATTACGGCCGTAGGTGGCGGTGTTCTCTCGGAAATCACAGCACACCGAGCCAAAAGCGGTCAAGATCAGACGTTTAGTAATATAGATGTGGCCTAGAGGTCGAAGTTGACCAAAGAGCTTTCCCAGAATTGACTTGCAAGCACAACATAGCCTTATTCGCGAGCATCCTATACTCCATACAGTTATACATTTGCCTACTTTCTGGACGTGCGCCATGGCGAGTGTATTAAACATGTCGTGGTGCTGGATGACAGAGCCACCGAGTGGTAGTCATTAAGGCAAATAACACGCGTTTACCTTTTTCTTTTCCTCGCTCTTTGTGTGGATGTGTGTTTTGGTTGGGGGATAACAACGACTATGAATATAAGGGAGTGTGGGAACATAAATCCAGATATAATTTTGTATTAGCACCGTATAATTTGAATGAATCTTCATAAATGCAAAGGTCGATTCGTTTTAGTTAGTATGGGAAACAGGGTCTAGTAAATTGTTTCACGATAAATATTATGAAATTAAACTGTATCTCAGGAACCATTCCACCATTAAGATACTGTCTCAGTTCAAAGTAACATAAATTAAACTCAGTGTTCAGCCCTCCGCCTGTCGAAAACAAGCACCTCTCTTAAATCTTCCAAGATGTCAGCCTATAGATTAGCCAGAAACGTAGGTTAAAGGTAAATAGAGGACGCACATGGACATGAATGGACATTACGTCAGTCATGAGTGGACATGTGTGAGATCCAATAGCTCTAGCTCTCAAGCAAATGCAAGGGCTCAAGGGCGTAAGTAGGGAAATGAGGAGGGTGGAATTGACTTCCCCACCCATATCAAAGGATTGGAGTACATATCAAGTAATCGCCTGCAGCAACTATTTAAGACGCCGAAAAGGAAAAGGAAATCATTCACTTGGGGGACGCATTGGAGTGGAATAGCTGCTTGCCTCGCGATTTTTTTCCAGATACCGAAAAATCCTCCAGAGCATCGCGATGTTCCGGCAGTAAAGGAATTATTTCAAAATGTAGATAAAAAGATAAAGATAAAAAATAGTACAATGTAATCCAAGCTAGAAATGTAAAAGCAAATAGTTAAGGTTTCTATCGATATATGAGAGTGAGAAAGGTCAGGTAGTCTGGAAACGTAATAAAGAAAAAAAAACAGGAGCCTTTGCTGGACTCGAGGGCCTGCGCTATTTTTATTTTTCCCACGGTAGGAGATTAAATCGCTTTGCTTTATGGTGAGAGGAAATAGATTTAATAAGAAAGTGAGCGGCAACTTTTTCACACAAGGAGTGGTGAGTATTCCAGAGGAAGCAGTTGAGCCAGCCACACTGACAGTCGGTTAGCTACACGAATAAAAAAGAATTAGAGGGATACGAACTAACGTGGGTAAATGGGACTAGTTCAGTTAGGGGATCTTCTACAGAACTTCCCACTTCAGAACGAAAAGATCAAAATCGCCAGAAAAAAAGGAGCAATATGGACATGTTCCGCCTCAGCTTGTTTCCGAGCTGTAAGGTTCTACAGGACAAGTATTCAATTAGCTACAACTCGTTCCAGAGCCTCTTGAAACTCGATGCACTCGATACACAGTCAGTGTATCTGTTTACTATATATTGTCTTCGCTGCATTTGACCCACAGTCAGATGGATGTCACACCAAGGCGTTCTTCTGTCTTACTGGATGGAGTCAAAAAACTGTTTTGCTCCCATATTGTGAATTTATGAATTAATGGCAATGCTCCCTGTTTTAACTTTAATTGTTATCTGAAGTTGGCATCATGACTATCGAGAATGGATGTTCCACATGAAATTGAATCGCTAATATATTAAAGACCGCGTTTTATGCCTGCACAGTACTAAATAGCTACCAGAACAGTTCAGCTTTAAGAACTGCCGGTGTAGTTGTTGAACGGGATTGGTTGTGTCGTTGTATACCAATAAGAATCTCAAACGCAGCGATAGATCCATTGCCCCTCCCACTTCAGAACGAAAAGATCAAAATCGCCAGAAAAAAAAGGAGCAACGCACGCTCTGATTGCGGATTCAAGCCGAGAAGAATGAACTTTATGTTTTTATGCATTCACGATGGAGATTTTGCTCCAATAATTTTGTGGTAAGACCTGTTTTAAAGTCTAATCGAGCAGAGGCCTGCTTTTGGAAAATAATTCAGCGCGGAACAATGGCGAATTCGGATATCAGCAACGCCATTGCTTTCAAAACGTTTACTTTCGTGATGCTGGTGTGTGCACCAAGTCTAAATTTCGGGCAAATTCGCTATTCTATTCCCGAGGAAATTAACAAAGGCGAGTTTGTCGGGAATATCGCTCAAGATTTGGGATTGAATGCATAACAATTGTGCGCACGCCATTTTCGGCTATCCCCTGTTGACGGAGCGCAGTATATAAAGGTAAATTTAGATAATGCGATATTGTCTATTCATGAAATCATCGACATGAAGCATATTTGCGGACAAGCTGCTGTATGTATCATTCATTTTAAAATCATACTGGAAAAACCTTTGGAAGTATATCGCGCGGAAGTGGAGATTCTGGACGTAAATGATAATACTCCCACTTTTCCGGAGGGCAGCATTATACTGCAGATGTCTGAAGCGATTGCGCCAGGCGTCCACTTCCCCCTGGACAATGCGCAAGATCCGGACGTTGGTATCAATACGATCGCTGCTTACACACTCAGCTCAAATGAGTACTTTAGTTTAGAAACGCAGAGAACGGAGGATGGTATTCTAATTGCCAAGTTACATCTGGAAAAACCTTTGGATCGAGAATTACACTCGTCTTTTCAGCTGACGCTGACAGCGACTGATGGTGGAAAGCCTCAGAGATCCGGCACAGCACAGATTTTAATTACCGTAATGGACATCAATGATAACCCCCCTATATTCGATCGCGAAATTTATAGAGTCAGTTTAAATGAAGATACGCCTCCTGGTACCTTAGTGATGAAAGTTAAAGCCACTGACTTGGACGAAGGGTTGAATGCTGATCTAACATATTCTTTCAACAAATTAACCTCACCAAGAATTCGCGAACTGTTTATTTTGGACCGCGACATCGGGGAGATTCGAACTAAAGAAGAGCTGGATTTTGAAGAAGCAAACAGTTATTCAATTTATATTCAAGCCATGGATCACGGTTCTCCTACAATTACCGGGCACTGCAAGGTGTTGATCAAGGTAATTGATGTAAACGACCACGCACCCGAGATAAAAGTGACATCAAACACGAACAACGTTCCGGAAAATGCACAGGTGGGAACGTTAATAACTTTGATTAATGTTATTGATCAGGATTCTGATGAAAACGGAGAGGTGCGCTGTGAGATACCAAGTAACATCCCATTCACACTTCAAATGTCGTCGGAGAATCATTTCGAGTTGATTACTAGTGAACTATTGGACCGTGAATCCGTTCCCGAATATAGAATACACTTTGTAGCTTGTGACTTCGGATCACCCTCACTGTCTAGCAATAAAACCATACATGTTTTAATTTCTGATATAAATGATAACGCATCCGCGGTTTTCCGAACCCTCATACCGCATATATGTTATGGAAAACAACACTCCAGGGGTATCTATTTTTGCCGTGACTGCTTCGGATCTTGACCTGGATCAGAATTCCTATGTTTCCTACTCCTTCCTTCAGAATGTTGTCCAAGAATTCCCAGTGCCCAGCTACCTAGACATCAATTCGATGACTGGCGCCATTTACATACTGCGCTCTTTTGACTATGAGAAACTCAAAAATGTGAAGATTTATGTTCAAGCCCGTGACGCTGGTGTACCTCCGCAAAGCAGCAGTGTTGCAGTGAATGTGATCATTCTGGATCAAAATGATAACGCTCCAGTAATAATTTCACCTTCAGCGCCGAATTCGTCAGCATTATTGGAGATCCTGCCACAGTCAGCGGCCCAAGGGGACTTGGTCACGAAGATAATGGCAACTGATGCCGATTCCGGACAGAACGCACGCTGTTTTATCAGATGCAGAGTTCAAGTGATCCCAGTTGATTCAATGTCGGTAAAATCTCAGTTGAAATCAGAACAGCGCGGCACATCATCCAGTCCGATACCACAACACAAACTGTCAGCATCGTGGCGAAGGACAATGGGCAGCCGAGTCTCTCCAGCATGGTGACAATCCAAATTGCAATTTTGGCGAATATCACTGAGAGAATCGCCGAAAGTAATAAGTTGGAATCTAATCGCCAGAATTACGCTGACCTGCATCTTTACTTAATCGTTATTTTCGTCTGCACGTCCGTTCTCTTTCTTGTAATCATAATTCTACTGATTAGCATCAAATGTAAACAGGATATAAATGTTATCCAAGAGTATAATTCGCCCAGTTACTGTCACAAACTTGGAGAGTCTAACGATACGTTCAATCCAAGACCTGCAATGGAGGAAACTTTACGTTATCCTGGGACTGGCCGGATGATGCAAGAGCCTCAAGTGCAGAGCTATTCAGTCTGTCTATCGCTAGTCAGCAAAAAGCGATTTTCTTTATTTGAACCCATGCGTCGCTCCCACCTCTCAATCGTAATGTTACATTACGGAGCAATTACCGGGCAGTAAAAGCAATTACCGGGCATTACTCGCAGCAGAAAAAGTTGGCCGACTTGTTTGCTACTCATATTTTCATCCAGCGGTGTGGGTCGCTGCGAATTATGCATTCAAGAAAATACTCCACGTGTGTGTGTTTTAGTTTAGTTCGAAAAATACATTTCCAGTGGTATAAAATAAAATAATCGGTGTGTGGATTCGATGTGTGTGAAATTTGTGCCACTTCACTCTTAAGGAGACAAACGACTGGTCACGAAATGACCATCGTATTTTGGTTGTTGTTAGATCAGCCACACAAAACATGCATCTATCTACCGATCCAGAAGAACTAACATTGAAACATTACGAATTAACGTTTTGTTATAGCAAAGAATATTATTCTGTTTGAAGTAATGGGAATTTGTTACCATAACTAACCTTGCATGCAGCAGAATTTTTAAACTCAAGAATAATAGGTCGTGTGAAGAGGGAGCTATTAAGTTTAATTTGCTCTATTTATATTGGAAATGATTGATACTTCTCCACAGAAATGGCTAAATTCTTGCCAACCTCTGATTTCTGGCCAAATATTTTAACTTATTCACTCCGTTGGTATCCACGGTAACGTGGTAGTTTTGATCCGGAACTGGGTTATCCATAGAGGTCAAAGGGCAGTGGTGATAAATGTGAGGTAGACAAAAATGCTGGGGAAACTCAGCGGATGAGGCAGCATCTATGAAGAGAAGGAAATGGGCAACATTTCGGGGCGAAACCCTTCTTCAGATTGACAAATGTGTGTTGTTCTAGCTGAAGGTATGTGACCAGTGGTGTCCACAGAAATCAATATAGGGCCAACCTTTGCTATATACATTGAAGAAAATGTACGCGCATTTGTTAGCACGTTTCAAGACCGCAAACATTTATAAAGTTGCAGACAGCAACAAATGTTGTCAATTTGAACATCAATTGCATACATGGGGGAGATGGCCTGGGTGGAATTTAATCTGGGCACTTGTGAGGCGTGGCACTTCCGGGGGTGAAATGTCCCAGGGAAAAGATGTCGTTAATGACTGAACACTTAACATCATTGATGTACAGAGTGCGCTTGGAGTCCATTTCGATAGCTTTCTGAAAGTAGCAACACTAACAGATAGAGTGTTAAGGAAAACGTATCGTGTTCACCGGACTGATTCCTGGGATGGCACGACTTCCATATGAAGAAAGACTGGATAGACTTGGCTTGTACTCGCTGGAATTTAGAAGATTGAAGGGTGATCTCATAGAGACTTACAAAATTCTTAAGGGGTTGGACAGGCTAGATGCAGGAGGATTGTTCCCATGTTGGGGAAGTCCAGGACAAGGGGTCACATTTTAAGGATAAGGGGGAAGTCTTTTAGACGAGATGAGAAAATCGTTTTTCACACAGAGAGTGGTGAATCTGTGGAATTCTCTGCCACAGAAGGTAGTTGAGCCAGTTCGTTTGCCATATTTATGAGGGAGTTGGATGTGGCCCTTGTGGCGGAAGGGATCAGGGGGTATGGAGAGAAGGCAGGTACAGGATACTTAGTTGGATGATCAGCCATGATCATATTGAATGGCGATGCAGGCTCGAAGGCCGAGCCTCTGCACCTAATTTCTATGTTTCTGTGTTTCTATATGTGCTTGTTTTTATCGCTCGGCGCATGGAGAATAATAGTCAGGAGGTCATGATGCCGCTTTATAAAATGTTGACAGCTGCGTTTGAAGAATGTGTGCAGTACTGTTCGTGTCCGGACTGGAATGCACAATTTTGAAAAGCGCAGGAAGTTACCAGAATGCTGCTCGAATAAGGAGGCAATAGCTATAATACGATGTTTCACAGACTTGGATGTTTTTTTTGCGTAGGATAAACAGAATCCGGATAGAACTTTACAAAATTACTGGAGACACAGATGGGATGGACAGTCCGAACGTTGTTCCAAACGTGCAAATATCGAATAGTATAGGCCTTAGCTTTAATGTGAGAGGAGAACAGTTTAAAGGAGATGTTTTGGGAAATGTTTATTTTCATAGTGTGATAGGTGTCAAAAATGACGTAGGAACCAAATATGTTTTGTACTATATATTCAATTTAATTTTACACCCTGATTACCCTGTAGTAGCCAGTGCAGTAGTTCATAAGTACCACAGTGTAGGTAGTAACTGGGCATCATCTCTTAGAACTAGACGCATCTTCATGTTGATTGTGAGGAAATCTGGAAAAGGGGAGAGGCGTTCCAGGTCATCATAGCCGAGGGGAAGGGTTTGATGAGCAGATGGGTGGGAAAAATGACAGATATAGAAATATAATGTGTGAAATAGATTTAAATATTTGTATATTCTGAAGTTAGGTTGATGAAAGTAGCATGAAGTGGTGGTGGTGGGGAGGGGGAGTCCAGGTGGGTACTGAGGAGTGATGCGTGGGAGATGGGTGGTGGTTTGGGGGTTAGTTAGAGATCTCCTAAATTGGAGAATCAAATGTTAATTGAGCTGTAAACTACCCAAAGGGAATTTAAGGTGTGTTCCTCATTTTGTGTATGGCCTCACTCAGGAACTTTGTCTCATTTTGTGTATTTAGCAGCATCTGCATTTCTTTGTTGCTATGGGTAAGCAGTGTTTAAATTAATTTCTGGTTCCCGTATAAGTGTTCGATCATGGCAGCATCTGCTTCACTCGTTGGTGTACAAACACGTAGTCATATCACATCTCATACCTTTGATATCTTTAAGACCTAAGACGTCTCATACCTTTGATAAGGCCAAGGGTTTAAAAAAAATGAATATTGCATTAACATTGCCAACTATTCAACAGCATTATATACAGGAGTGGCAGCTCGGAGCAGCAACTCCGTGCACTTAGATTGCAGCGAGACAAAAGGTGTATAGCAAAGATGAGCGAATTTCGAGAGAAACCAAACGACTGTCTCTCTGATCAATTGTATCAATGAGTTGCAGAGTGGTGCAGCAGTTAATGCCGTTACATCACAATTCCAAGGATACGGTTCGATACTAACCCCTAATATAGTCTGTGTTGATGTTCACATAATCATGTGAATGTTATATCCGAATCTCATTTCTTTCCCCAGCCGAATGATGAAGTCGCAGGTTAACTCATATGCTGCAGTTCAACAGGAAATGCACGTTATTGGCAAATAGAAGCTGCACATGGAAGCTGATGACCCTATGTTGGAGTCACTAAGATGCACAAGTAAATTATATTAACGAGACAGGAAAATTGGAGGAATGAATCCCCACAATTCCCCCTCACACGCCCGCAGTTGGCATGGAATTAATGGAATTGGTCTCCGTGGCTGAAGTACATTGATATTCCCCGGTAATTCGCTCAATTCAGTACTTTAAGAGTGGACAACAAATGTAGTATTTGTGTCATGACGCTGAATGATAAACGAGTTTATATTTTTGAAGGCATCTTGAATATACTACCTTGGTGCCGTAAGCACCAACTCCCAAGTAATGCTGCCTTGCTGCTTCCCAGTGAAGGGAATCGTGCAATCGGATTTGCAATAACACAACTGTGATGTTCAGGAGAAGTAATTAATTACTTGTAACCTTCTTTTGAGCCCCGTGAATGCACAACGAACATTGGAACTCCGCTAAAATATTTTCGCAGCAAATCTGTAATCCCTAGTTTCCCGCATCCACTGCAAAAGAGGTATGATATGTTAGGGGTTGATATACGAACTATTGCCATTTACATTACGTAGTTTAACTTATATTCCAATTCTTCGCAGTCTTAAAGCGGCCGTTGATCGCAATGGTTATATTTATTGTGCTGTAACGCGAGTTTACAACGGTCCTTTAGTTGTTGAATAGAACGTGATGAAAGATCTATATTTCGCTCATTATTACTGGATTCCTGTATATCAGTGTTAATCAATGACATTGTTTCCCCTGTGGTCAAATAGTTAGTGATAGTTTGTGGAGTCCGTCAAACGTATTTATTAATGCTGCTCTCACCGTGGTTGAGCAATACCTGGAAGAATGCCACCTCAAGAATGTGCCTTTCCTCATTCTTGAGATAAATGAACTGGTTTACTCGCAGATTTTATTGGTTTGGAGTTTTATGTCACCCACAGAGAGTGTCAAGACTTTCGAAAATAGATATGGCGAAAGGATTTGAATAGTGGACATGTCAATGACAAAGGTTGGTGGTTGTGCGCCATTAAACGATTAACAGAGCAGTCTAGCTTTAAGAAATGTCGATGTAATTTTAGAAAAGGACTGGTTGTGTCGCTGTGTACCAATAAGAACCTACAACGCAGCGATGGATCCATTAGCCCGCCCCCATCATAGCCAAAGATCAGAATTGACGAGAAACAGGAGCAATTCGCGGTTAGACCGCGGCGTTCAGTGGACAAAGATAAAATAAATACACTTATTCGTTCATGACCGAAAAATATTGCTGCAACAATTGTAGGCAAGGCCAGGTTGCCTTGTTTAATCGACCAGTACGCGATTTGGCAAAGCAGTTCATTGTTGAGCAATGGCGATTTCGGCGATCAACAACGTCGCTGGCTTCATAATTCTGGTATGTATGACGGGACTGATTTCGGGACAAATTCGCTATTCTGTTCACGAGGAAATGGAGGAAGGGGCTTTGGTCGGGAATATCGCTCAAGATTTGGGACTGAGTATTACCGCAATTGTCTGCTCGTAAATTTCGGCTGATTTCTGATGACGGAGAAGAGTATATGAAGATGAACGTGGAAAATGGGATATTGTCTATGCGTGAAAAAATCGACAGAGAACGTATGTGTGGGCAAGCAACAATATGTACAATTCCCTTTAAAATAATACTGGAAAATCCTTTAGCGGTGCATCGCGGGGAAGTGGAGATACTTGATGTAAACGACAATGCCCCCGCATTCAGGGGAGGAACGATCGCCTTACAGATTGTCGAAACGATGGACACCCGGGGTCGCCTACCCTCTGGAGAGCGCGGAAGACCCGGACGTTGGAATAAATACAATCGCCTCTTACACTATCAGTTCCAGTGACTACTTTAATTTAAAGACACAGAGAACGGATGATGGAATTATAATTGCTGAGTTGGTGTTAGAGAAACCTCTGGACCGAGAGCTGCACTCCTCCTTTCAGTTGGTTCTGACAGCGACTGATGGTGGGACCCCACAGAGAACCGGCACAGCTCAGATCCTTATTACTGTAGTGGACAACAACGACAATCCTCCTGTATTCGATCAGAATATTTATAGGAGCAACCTCAGAGAAAACACACCCCTTGGTACCCTGGTGGCGCACGTTGAAGCCAATGACCTGGATGAAGGGTTAAATGCTGAGCTGACATATTCTTTCAGCAAACTAACTTCACAAAGAGTTCGCGATTTGTTCAGCTTGGACCCCGACAGCGGGGAAATTCGAACTGAAGGAGATCTTGACTTTGAGGAAGCAAAGGGCTATTCACTCAATATCCAAGCTGTAGACCACGGTTCTCCTGCCGCTACAGGGCATGCCAAAGTGTTAGTCAAGATAATTGACGAAAACGACAATGCACCAGAGGTAAAAGTGATGTCTACCACGAACACAGTTCCGGAAAATGCTTCGCCAGGAACTTTAATAACATTGGTCAATGTTATAGACGGCGACACTGGAGAAAATGGGCAGGTTTCCTGCGAGATACCAAAGAACATCCCATTCATTCTTCAAACATCGTCGAAGAATCATTATGAGTTAATTACAAGTGAACCGTTGGATCGTGAATCTATCCCCGTGTATCAAATAAACATTGAAGCCTGGGACCTGGGGTCGCCTTCATTATCGACAAATAAAACTATTCAGATTGTAATTGCTGATATAAATGATAACGTACCACGATTTTCTGAACCATCCTACAACATATATGTGATGGAAAACAATGCTCCGGGGACTTCGATTTTCGCAGTGACCGCGATAGATAGGGATCTGAACCAGAATTCATATGTTTCTTACTACTTATTGGAAAATCGTATCCAAGACATGCCACTGTCCACTCAGGTCAGCATTAACTCGATGAACGGCACTATATATGCACTGCGCTCTTTTGACTATGAGAAACTCAAAAACTTCCAGTTCCATGTTCAAGCCCGTGACGCCGGGGTGCCTCCGCTGAGTAGCAGCACCACGGTGAATGTGATCATCCTGGATCAAAATGACAACGCACCGGTAATTGGTTCACCAACAGAACAAAGTGGGTCAGCAGCAGTGGTGATCCTGCCCCAGTCGGCTGCCGCTGGGTACCTGGTCACGAAGGTAATGGCAAATGATGCAGATTCAGGTCAGAACGCGAGGCTACTTTATCATATACAGAGTTCAAGTGATCCCAGTGTGTTCAACGTTGGGAAAAATTCTGGCGAAATCAGAACCGCGCGTAAACTACTGGAGTCCGATGCCACCATACAAACTCTCGTCATCTTAGTAAATGATAATGGACAACCGAGCCTTTCCAGTATGGTTAAAATCCAAGTTACAATTCTGGAGAATATCACTGAAAGAATCACCGTGAGTGAAAATTTGGTGACAAATCGCGAATATTTCTCTGATCTGAATCTTCATTTAATCGTCATTTTCGGTTGCACTTCTGTTCTCTTTCTCGTGATCATCATTCTGCTGATCAGCATCAAATGTAAACAAGATGGAAATAGGAACCAAGAGTATAATTCTACCAGTTGTTGCTACAAACCTGGAAATTCTGACGATGCATTTGCTCGGAGGGCTGCACTGGAGGAAACGTTACGCTATCCAGGGACTGGCCGGCTATCCCGCGTGCCAGAAGCGCATAATTACTCGGTCTGCCTGTCCCCAGAATCGGCCAAAAGTGATTTTCTCTTCTTGAAGCCTTGCGGACCTCCGATGTCTGGCCTCAATCCTAATTTTTCTTAATGCCAATATATAACATAATCCTTGCCAAATGTTCTCAAGTTTATGTTCTAGGGGCAGAATTAGGTCAATTGGCCCATCAAGTGTACTCTGCCATTCAATTATGGTTGATCTATCTTCACCTCTGAATCCCATTCTCGCGTTTTCTTCCCATAACCTTTCTGATCAAGCATGTGTCCATTTCCACCATAGAAATATCTATTGGCTTGCCCTCCACAGCCGTTTGTGGCAATTACTTTCACGGATTCACCACACTCTGACAAAATGAATTAAAACGAAATCTCAGTGTGGGAATGATTATTCGTGAATTATTCAAGAAAGTATCCTCTTTGGTATGCCTTTTGTTTTCGGTTAAAATGAGTGGATGTCAGTAGTAATAGTAATGATCATAAATAAATTATCTAGTAAATTGTATTCACACGTCTGAAGCTTGTTCTGTACACACTGAAGGTAAATATTCGCTTAGGTACATAACTTGCAAATGTGGTTCATCTCTGTGTAAACACCACAACATATTTGGCGGGCAGACAATTTATGTAGACGGATTGTAGCAGAGTGTAAAGAAGGAAGAAAATGGCCTAAAAAGGATTAAATCATTATGCTGAATAAGGTGAAAATTACAGCTATTGACAGCAGATCCACGCACTGCATGAGCTCCCCTCTCCCCCCCCCCCCCCCCCCCCCCCCCCCCCCCCCCACCCTTCCCCCGACTCCCCCACCATTATCAAGTCATGTTCTATTCCTCAATTAATAATGCGTCCGTTTAATTAATCTTAGTAGATCTGCCCTATTTGTGTTCAGCATTCCATTTGGGAGCGAACCCTATTATCGTACACACAGAAACGGTTTGCACCTACAACTTGCCCAGTTTTGTTTTTGCTCAACCCCTTCCAATCGCCTCCCTTTACCAGATTCCTCCCTTTACCGAATGAGCCATCTATCCATTTCCCTCTACAGATATTACCTGACACGCTGTGTTCCTCCAGAACACTATAGTATGGAAATTCGAGATCATCCCCATTAATTTCGGCATAGATTAGCACCCTGCTTCGATATGCACTAGAAAACTGTTTTCCTTTGTGTGGCAGTGTATCTTGTTCCAATTTTAAATGTAATTGATCCGAAAGAATCGTGTACAAATTTCAGCAGGTTACTTATTTTTTTACATGGGCGATACAGTCATGCATTGGCGAAATCGCCAATAGCACAATCCCAAGGAAGCATCCGGGGTAGTCAATGTCTTTGATTGTACTCCGCGTGTGCCTGTTTCTGTCACTCGTCATATATTTATCTGCGCTCGCTACGCATTACATAATACAGAAAAAAAAATATTTGGTTAAGTACGAAGTATGGACGAATTCAAACCGTGGGCCACAGTGACCGCTGCGCATTTAGACTGAAATATAATGTTAAACAAAACATATCTCAGCGCTATTTGTAATCAGGAGGTTTAGATCCGATAAATATGTGGGTCTTTCGACCTGCTCTATAACGTGAGATGTTGTCCTTTATACCATATGTATTAAAATCATTGCGCTGGAGCAACTCAGCGGATCAGGCAGCATCTGTGGATGAAATGGGCAGGTGACAGTTCAGGTCTAGACCCATTCTTCAATCTGATGACCCAAAATGTCGCCTGTCCACTCCCTCTTCATATACTGCCTGGCCCATTGAGTTCCTCAAGCACTTTGATATTTGCTCATCATTCCAACATCTGTAGGTTCTTGTGTCTCTTTGGGAATCACACAGGCTAAAGCGCAAATTAACCACAGCGTTCTTGGAATTCTCTGCCTTCAATCAAAATCTCATCCTTTGTTGCAATACTGCTGGGATATTCGTTTAGTTGTCCATTAGTTGCTAACGTGCTTTCTGTAGATGCTGTATTGCCTTTCTTTGGGTATTAATGGTGTGGTTAAATATTTAAGTTGTTGGTAATCGTTGGCTGTGCGCTTGTGTATAACACGATTATCTTAATATGCAAATGACAAAAGTAAAAATTTGAAGGGAAATTAATAATTATACAGACGTATTAATTAAGAACGAAAACTGCGCCGTATATTATAAAAGTTATGATATGTTATACAGAAGGCGATACGATGTAACCGATGTCACAGATGGGTTATATGTTTTAATTGATGCAACAAATCTCTAACTATATTATTAGATGCAACTTACGACAAAGAACCTCACCGCAGATTTATAAGAGGTATGATTCATTCAATGGTTTAATGGAGTCTCGCCAACTGTCGCCCTTCAGAATAAGGCCGCAATTATTGAGTGACGGAGGCGGTTATTACAGAACTTTAATCAAATAGTTTTTGTTTCCTGTGAGAATGGAATAATTTCCATGACGGTGCGGTCGAAATTCCACGTGTATTTTGATCTGCCCCCTACAAAACGGCTTAATTGCCGATTATATTCCAAAGGTGAGGTAAAACAGATCAAGTCAACGTTTAAGTCAGATGTAATGCATTTGACATCGATTTTTTTGGGGCGAAGAAAGCAGTAGTTGTGTGGACAAATTAAAAGATACGAGACGACAGTATCAGCAGCATAATGCAAAATACTTCAGGGGAATGGAGACATTTGGTATATCACAAGGAGATGTGGAATTAATATTAATTTATCAAATGCACAAAATGCACAAAACTAGGATAGCAACATAAAACGGTGCTCCAATGGAAGCAATGATCCGCAGCGGACCTGTAATTTTAAAGTGTACTATCTTATTATTTTCCTACGTTTCTGGTCGTGTTGGCTACATATTCTGGATGATAGATACAAATGCTGGTGTATCTCTGCGGGTCAGGCCACATCTCTGGAGAAAAGGAATAGGTGTCATTTCTCGTCCAGACCCTTCTGAACCTGAAACGTCATCTCTTCCAGAGATTCTGCCTGACCCGCTGAATTACTCTAGCATTTAGTGTCTATCTTCGGTGTAGATCAGCAGCTGCAGTTCCTTACGACACAATATTGTGGATGAATCTGGCTCCTGCCTACCAGTTATTCCAAAACACCGGATCCCAGCAATCTCATAATTAACGATGCAACATCAGCAGCGGCGCGCAATCCGTACCGAAATCCGAATATGCAATCTTCCCGATTTATCCTAATAAAATTCAGGAGTGTCGAGACTAATTATATCATAACAAAGAACACGTGTGCGAAATCATCCTGTGTATATGACATCATTCAACTACATACCCAAAATCGGAATTAATGTAATTGCTTCTGCCCTTGATATTACGCTACACGAGATGCCAAATGCATTGTTCGAAATGGATTGTGTTTCTGTTTAATAGCTTTCTGTTCCTTCTATGTCCCAGACAAAGGTAAACGTGACGTTTCTTCGCAGGGGCCCCTTGAAGAAGTACCCTCCTGCCCAAGAGCAGTTCACGTGCGCCAATTCGTGTCGACAGTAGAAGAGTCCAACATTGAAACACGAGTTGTGATGACTGTTTGTAGAATGAAATCCGTGGAAGATTGCGACACTGCTCTGTTTACGCATCGGAAAATGGGTGAGGGGGCGCCTGTGTCATTTTGCCCGCCTCCTCAGAAACATACCATCGGTTGATAAGACTCGCATTAGTTGTGAATGTGAACGATGGCTTTAAATTCTACACATGGGGGATGTCAGCTTAGAAACTGCGGTTTGGCTCTTCTGCCAAATGCGTTGTGAGTGAATTTGGTAAATGGGTTGATACAGAATAGGTCAGAAAACTAACGCTTCCATGAGTTCTTAATTTTGACGCTGAAATGGAAGACCTGTTGGACTTAGTATTCACCTAGTATTCAACTGGTGTCAAAAACACAAATGTTCAGTAATTGCTTCATGAAGGTGACCAGCTGTAGTAACGGTGGTGGTTCAGGCAGCGGACAGGGGAATAATTCAGCAAAATTATTTCAACGGAAATAGATTCCGATCCGCTTCACCAAACTATGAGAGCAACTGACTTCAATTGTTAAATTGGGCACACAATGAGACGTTGAACGAAGAATTGACCTCAACACAGACAGGAAAATCGTGGAGCAAAATTCATTCTCGCAATGTCTCCTTATCTTGAACATTAATTAACACTCTCATCTGCTCAATTTCTTCATTGCCGCATGGTGGCGCAGCGGTCAATGATCTTGTCACACAGCTGCGGGTCGCAAGTTCGATCCTGAATTCGAATGACAACTGCAAGGGACGTGCACGATACATCTGTGAGACATTCCACGACATGATGCGGTGCCCCCCCCCCCCCCCCCCCCCCCCCCCACACACACACACACCTCAACAAATGTGATGGTCATTTAAGTGGCAACTGCAAATCAGAGATTGTGTAGATTAATGGATGAAATTGAGCAAAATGGAATTGATGGAAAAACTCGATAGAATATCTGCAGGACTACAGAATATAAGGAGACATAGAAACATAGAACAATAGAAAATAGGCGCAGGAGTGGGCCATTCAGCTCTTCGAGCCTGCACCGCAACACTCTATATGATCATGGCTGATCATCCAACTCAGTATCCTGTACCTGCCTTCTCTCCATACCCTCTGATCCCTTTAGCCACAAGGGCTACATCTATCTCCCTCTTAAATATAGCCAATGAACTGGCCTCAACTACCTTCCGTGGCAGAGAATTGCACAGGTTCACCACTCTCTGTGTGAAAAATGATTTTCTCATCTCGGTCCTAAAAGACTTCCCCCTCATCCTTAAACTGTGACCCTTGTCCTGGACTTCCCCAACATCTGGAACAATCTTCCCGCATCTAGCCTGTCCAACCCCTTAAAAATTGTGTAAGTCTCTATAAGATCCCCCCCTCAATCTTCTAAATTCTAGCGAGTACAAGTCGAGTCTATCCAGTCTTTCTTCGTATGAATATCCTGTCACCCCAGGAATCAGTCTGGTGAACCTTCTCTGTACTCCCTCTATGGCAAGATTGTCTTTCCTCAGATTAGGAGACCAAAACTGTACGCAATACTCCAGGTGTGGCCTCACCAAGACCCTGTACCACTGCAGTAGAACCTACCTGTTCTTATACGATGGAATCATGCTGATAGATTTGATTGTCTACGAACACATTGCCGGAGGAACCGCTGTGTGAACACCACCCGAGGAATTAGTACAGCGTTTCGTGTTGGGATCCTTCATCGGGGCTCCTCTTGATACAGATAAAGCGTCCCGACTCGAATCATCGACTCCCCATTTTCTTTCACAGATAATGTTCGACTTGCTAGGTTCAATCAGACTGCCTTTTGCTCCAGACAACCGCAGTTTCTTGTGTCTTCATTTCAGTACTCTTCTGCGAAGCCGCTTCAAGGTATATTCGCCTTGATAATGTCCTCCACTTCTCTGACACGGATATCTGTGAAACCTATTCTCGCTGTTCCCTATAATTTGTACTGTTCCCCTGGTCATCGACCGCGTTCTTATCCAGACTCGCTATCATAAGCACGAGTCCTTCGTTAGAAAGAATGCTTGGCCAATGCTCCATATGACCCCATTTTGTATGTATAAGAAAAGACTGAAATTGAATTAAGGTGAAACCTGACAAGGCAAGAATGCTGGTCATGCCAGTGACGCCCAGCTTGCCTAAAATGAACTTATACAAGTTTGAAAGATGAACATGTTATATTAATTTTAATCTTTGAGCAACATTTATCCCCAAATCATTTACTCATACCGCAACCGTATTTCTCATTGTTATTTCTTGTCCAGTATAAATTGGTTAAAGGTTTTCCCACATTACAACTTTGACATTGCTTAAAACAGGTCTAATACTTGAATCGTGCTGGAACCTGTAAAAGTCTCTACAGCAATGAAAACTATTCAAAATGTCCTCGGGTTCCTTCATGTAAATCGCCAAAGTGCAAATTTCTATTCCCTGCAACCTTTGGAAACGAGAGAGATGTCGTCCGTAAAGGTTTGATAATCATGAGTTTCGATGATAGATGCTGAGCAGCGAAGTGAGTGATTGGGTCATCTATGATTATGATTTATAGTGCTTCATTGTTAAATATTTGCGAGAACTATCTAGCTTTCGAAGATATGTGTGGAAACGTGGTAAATACCAGCATAAAAAACATTGAAAAATAAAATTATACCATCTATTGGGAGCTGTTCAAGTGAATATTTAAGACCACTTAAAAGTAATTTAATCAGCTTTTACCTGTATGGGTCACCCTGTTTATAATTGCCATGAACATACTTTACATACAATGTGCTGTGCAAGTTGATATGTCCAGTAGGCGTATGTCGTTGTTGACGTTCCACCCGAAATTCCCCCATAATAACATTACCTATCCCGAGCAGTGCATTGTTTAACATGTACACGAATGCACACGGGTTGATACAAATGGTAATTTTAAATCGAGTTCAAGACCGAATGGAGATGTTACTCTTCTGAAGTAATTATGCGATGTATCATCAGATGAAAGATGGGAGTTTCAGTTTATGTTCATTAGATGTCGTTTTACTGCACATTAATTTGCGTTGACAAAATTCTCGTCGGTTATTACAGGCAGAACAAATGTGAGCCCCGACGGCTGTGGTATATTTGAATTTGAACGTTCGATGATACAAAATGTACTCACGGGATTTGGGCAATATGTTCCTAGGACGCACGTTGACATTGAAGCACTTTATTTGTTATAATGCAGGTGCTGGTGCATTTTCTTTTCCATAACGGAATCTTCCTAAACGATACCGAATCACCTCTACCGAATATATTCCCTCTTGCGCTTCTCAAACGTCACCCAGATTTTGACTTCATTGACTACATCATCAGCACAAATTTCAGCTAGCAATATATAACATATAACATATCAAAACTCTTTAGATTCTGGAGTAGTTCCTGAGGATTGGCGGGTAGCAAACGTAACACCTCTTTTTAAGAAGGGAGGGAGAGAGAAAACGGGGAATTACAGACCAGTTAGTCTAACATCGGTAGTGGTGAAACTGCTAGAGTCAGTTATTACAGATGGGATAGCAGCACATTTGGAAAGTGGTGAAATCATTGGACAAAGTCAGCATGGATTTACGAAAGGTAAATCCTGTCTGACGAATCTTGTGGAATTTTTCGAGAATGTAACTAGTAGCATGGATAAGGGAGAACCAGTGGATGTGGTATATCTGGACTTCCAGAAGGCGTTCGACAAGGTCCCACATAAGAGATTAGTATACAAACTTAAATCATACGGCATTAGGGGTTCAGTATTGATGTGGATAGAGAACTGCCTGGCAAGCAGGAAGCAAAGAGTAGGAGTAAACGGGTCCTTTTCACAATGGCAGGCAGTGACTAGTGGGGTACCGCAGGGCTCAGTGCTGGGACCCCAGCTATTTACAATATATATTAATGATCTGGATGAGGGAATTGAAGGCAATATCTCCAAGTTTGCGGATGACACTAAGCTGGGGGCAGTGCTAGCTGTGAGGAGGATGCTAGGAGACTGCAAGGTGACTTGGATAGGCTGGGTGAATTGGCAAATGTTTGGCAGATGCAGTATAATGTGGATAAATGTGAGGTTATCCACTTTGGTGTGGAAAAACAGGAAAGCAGACTATTAACTAAATGGTGGCCGATTAGGAAAAGGGGAAATGCAGCGAGACCTGGGTGTCATGGTACACCAGTCATTGAAAGTAGGCATGCAGGTGCAGCAGTGAAAAAAGCGAATGGTATGTTGGCGTTCATAGCAAAAGGATTTGAGTATAGGAGCAGGGAGGTTCTACTTCAGTTGTACAGGGTCTTGGTGAGACCACACCTGGAGTATTGCGTACAGTTTTGGTCTCCTAATCTGAGGAAGGACATTATTGCCATAGAGGGAGTGCAGAGAAGGTTCACCAGACTTATTCCTGGGATGTCAAGACTGTCTTATGAAAAACTGGATAGACTCGGTTTATACTCTCTAGAATTTAGGAGATTGAGAGGGAATCTTATAGAAACTTATGAAATTCTTAAGGGGTTGGACAGGCTAGATGCAGGAAGATTATTCCCGATGTTGGGGAAGTCCAGGACAAGGGGTCACAGCTTAAGGATAAGGGGGAAATCCTTTAAGACCGAGATGAGGAAGACATTTTTCACACAGAGTGGTGAGTCTCTGGAACTCTCTGCCACAGAGGGTAGTTGAGGCCAGTTCATTGGCTATATTTAAGAGGGAGTTAGATGTGGCCCTTGTGGCTAAGGGGATCAGATGGTATGGATAGAAGGCTGGTACGGGATACTGAGTTGGATGATCAGCCATGATCATATTGAATGGCGGTGCAGGCTCGAATGGTCGAATGGCCTACTCCTGCACCTAATTTCTATGTTTCTATGTTTCTATGTTTATTATTATGGCGTCTCCCACGTCCACAATTTTCTAAAAGCTTACTCCTTTTCATTTATTTCATTGAGTGGTGCACACTCTGCTATCACTATATTACTGCCTCGTGTGTCTTTGTTCATCATGCGGGGATTCGTGGGTGGAAGTCTACGTCAACTACATGTTGAACAGGTACTTTGGGTCTGTCTTCACGAAGGAAGACACAAACAATCTCCAAGATGTACGATTGTTCAGAGGACCTAGGGTGACGGAGGAACTGAAGGAAATTCACATAAGGCAGAAAATTGTGTTGGATAGACAGATGGAACTGAAGGCTGATAAATCCCCAGGGCCTGATGGTCTGCATCCCAGGGTACCTAAGGAAGTGGTTCTAGAAATCGTGGACGGATTGGTGATCATTTTCCACTGTTCTATAGATTCAGGATCAGTTCCTGTGGATTGGAAGGTAACTCATGTTATCCCACTTTTTAAGAAAGGCGGGAGAGATAAAACAGGGACCAGTTAGCCTGACATCGGTGGTGGGGAAGAGTCAAATACTAAAGATTCTTCTCATCGAGTCCACACACAAGATAAGTAGTTGTTCAGTCAGAGATGAACACACTTCTGGGCATTTGCATACAATGGTCTCTATCTTGCCGCTTCTTGTGCTTCTTGTGCATGGTGGTGGGATGCTTGGTAGAAACAGGACCGCGACGTAAACGTTCTTTCCTTGACCCCATTATAAAAGATGAAATAGCGGTACTTTTGGATAGCAGTAACATGATCGGTCAGAGTCAGCATGGATTTACGACGGGGAAATCATGCTTAATTAATCTTCTGAATTTTTTTGAGGATGTAACTACGAAAATGGACAAGGGGGAGCCAGTGGATGTAGTGTACCTGGACTTTCAGAAAGCCTTTGATGAGGTTCCACATAGGACATTAGTGGGCAAAATTAGAGCACGTGGTATTTGGGGTAGGGTACTGCCATGTATAGAAAATTGGTTGGCAGAGAGGAAATAAAGAGTAGGGATTAACGGGTCCCTTCCAGAATTGCAGGCAGTGACCAGTGGGGTACCGCAAGGCTCGGTGCTGTGACCGCAGCTATTTACAATATACATTATTGATTAAGACGAAGGGATTAAAAGTAACATTAGCATGTTTGCAGATGACACAAAGCTGGCTGGCAGTGCGAATTATGAAGAGGCTGCTGTGAGGATGCAGGGTGACTTGGACGGATTGGGTGAGTGGGCAGATGCACTTTAATGTGGGTAAATGTGAGGTTATCCACTTTGGTAGCAAAAACAGGAAGGCAGATTATTATCTGAATGGTGTATTTTGCAAAAGGGGAGGTGCAATGAGATCTAGGGGTCCTTGTTCATCAATCACTGAAAGGAAGCATGCAGGTACAGCCGGCAATGAATAAAGCTAATTTGGCCTTCATAACAAGAGGAGTTGAGTATAGGGCAAAGTGGTCCTTCTGCAGTTGTACAGGGCCCTGGTGAGACCACACCTGGAGTACTTTGTGCAGTTTTAGCCTCCAATTTTGACGAAGGGCATTCTTCCTCTTGAGGGAGTGCAGCGTAGATTCACAAGGTTAATTCCCGGGATGGAGGGACTGTCATATGTTGAGACAATGGAGGGACTAGGCTGGTATACACTGGAATGTAGAAGGATGAAAGGGTAGCTTATTGAAACATAAAAGATTATTAAGGGAGTGGACAGGCTAGAGGCAGGAAACGTGTTCCCGATGTTGGGGGAGTCCAGAACCAGGGGCCACCGTTTAAAAATAAGGTGTAGGCCATTCTGAACGGAGATAAGGATAAACGTTTTCACCCAGAAGGTTGTGAATCTGTGGAATTCTCTGCCTCAGAAATCAGTGGAGGCCAATTTTCTGGATGCTTTCAAGAGAAAGTTAGATAGAGCTCTTAAAGATAGCGGAGTCAAGGGGTATGGGGGGAAGGCAGGAACGGGTTACTGATTGTAGATCAGCCATGATCACAGAGAATAGCGGTGCTGGCTATGAGGGACGAATGACCTACTCCTGCACCTATTGTCTATTGTCTAAAATGACGGAGGCCTTCTAATTAACCTACCTGATCTACCGGTTGCTCAGCACATTAACTCCTCGTCCCATTCCCAATCTGACCTTTCTGTCCTGGGTCTCCTCCATTGTCAGAGTAAGGCCTAGCGTAAATTGGAGGAGCAGCCCCTCATATTCCGCTTGCGCAGCTTACACCCCAGCGGTATTAACATTGACTTCTCTAACTTCAAATAGCCCTCGCGTCCCCTCTCTCTCCATTCCCTTCCCTTCCCAGTTCTCCCACCAGTCTTACTGTCCCCGAGTATATTCTATCTCTGTCCCTCCCACTCCCCTGACATCAGTCTAAAGAAGGGTCTCGACCCGAAATGTCGCCCAATCCTTCTCTCCAGAGACACTGCCTGTCCCGCCGAGTCACTCCAGCATTTGCGTTTACCTTCGAATTTGTTTGCTGAACAAACGCCATTTCTTGACATTCAATTTCTTATTCTGTTCACTGTCTATAACCTGAATACGACTTTCGCAAGGTTGGTGCATGTATGACTCCCGTTTGCGCTGGGGTCTCCAGGTTTTAAGACGGTTACTTATTCTTCACATTATTTGATTAGCTTTTGCCCCACATGTTAATGGTTGCAGCAAACATCTTTCCGATTTGTTACTTCCTGGTAGTTATACCAACCAGCCTCCCTCACTCTGCTCTGCGTAAAGCTGAGTTAATCTAAATCATCGGCTTCCTGGTGTTACCACTCACCACATTCCCTTTATTGAAGCTTCTTTGCTTGCCAATCCATGCAGTTTATGTTAGCTTGTTATATTGAGACGAAATATCATTTCATTTATATTTTCAGATCCCGCCATGGTCATGTCACATTTACAGCCATCAGCAAAGTTGCGTTGGAAACCGTTCCATTAGCTCCCATTCATTTTATATTACATCGTTCGTGAAACTGTTTGAACAAATCTACTCGAGTTCGATCATTTATATTTCCCCTTATGATTCCACTATTGCATTCTTTATTTAGAGATACTGCTGCAAAGCTCTTTCAAATTGATACGAGAATGCTATGTATATAATAGTTCTTGCGCTTAGGCGGGCATATGGTCAGTTCACTTAGTGCATGAGTGGAGCGTAATGTCAAGTTCCGATCGTTGTTCTATGAGAGATCATGGGGCACTTAAAAGCAACTCACATTCTCGAGGCAACTATGAGAACTTTGCAGCAACGTCTCCCAAATATATTGTTAATAATGCTGTTACAAGTTAAGAGTAAATAAAATGAATGGCTTTTACAGAGATAACAGGAAATATTTATTTGTAGTGTTTTGGAGCTTTTTCATTATGATGTTCTAATTACTTGTTGATTGCACCTGAAAGCTGGAATAGAGATTCATTTCATTTATTTGTATGGAACAGTACCGTGTTCAGGTATTGAGAATTCGTGGACTGAGCATAGCCTATTGTGGCATTCTGAATCCGCCTCTAGCTTTCGATTGCAATCAGCGGGTAGTTAGGTCATCATCGTTAAAAATCGCAAGACAAATACATATTTCCGAACATTTCCCTAAAATCCATTCACTTCTATTTACTGTTAACTTGCAACATTATTGTTGAAAGTTTGCTTGCGTTTGTTTATTCCAGAGGAGGTCGCGCAATCCAACTTCAGGGAAATAATGCACAAATTAACATAGTAGCTTCTTCTTCTTCTTTCGTGTGGCGTGCACAGCCTAAAATTGTTCGACAACTTGTTTTGTTTGATCTTCCGTTTGTACACGTCGAGTTGATTGCATTAGTCGAAACAGGGCGGACCACGTGAAGGTTGCAATCTTCCACCCCATCATAGTAACTGAATACTAGGCGTAGTGACGCCCCACGACGATTAGGACTACAGTAATCATGTGTGGCATTATTTAATCACGCGTTGCTGTGTTGGGAGTGCTTGTCCCTCCAAACCCCACGACTACCTTTACACTCCTCTAAACATTTCTCACCGGGGTCAATCTGCCTTTGTCCCTGTCTGCTTACACCTATTATCGACTTGTCCTGGCTCCCAACTCCAGCACTCACCGACCCCCCACTTGCTCCTTTGCTTACTAACCCCCAATGCTCCTCGGTCCACCTATCACCTAACGGCCCCTGCCGCATCGTCCTCGGTCCCCTTTATACCAGCCATCGTCCGTCAGTACTCAGTCCTGTATCAGTACCTTGACACGAAATGTTGACAATTCAGTACTCTCCTCTCCCTCCATGTTATTGCATGATCCGTTGAGTTCCTTTGGCAGTCATGTTTGTTAGTACTGACACCAAACGTCGTTTACCCGTCACCTCGCTTAACACCAGTGCTGTATCTAAATGATATGACCGTTTGTTGCACTTTTAACTTTTTCCAGGCAAACAGCGAAAGACAAACGCCATCATCTTCAATACTCTGCACAGATTAAACTCCACAATGACTGATTTCTGTCACATTAATTAACAAGTATCATACTTTAAACAAGCGATCCTTGGAGAACTTTATTGACATTTCATCCCAAATGCTGCTGTTATTAAATTCTAACTGGCTACTCAATTATAAGTAAGCCTGTAAAGCATAGATACTGCTTTACAAGACAATATGATCATGCGTATCCAGTTTACGCAGCTACGTACCCGTTACTCCCATTATTCAACATCAGTGAAATTTTACCGGAACACTAAAATAATGTTTGTGGATTGGAACAAGCAGATTGTTATTGTTCTGCAACAATAGCAGTGGGGCTTACGAAGTATTAATTATTTTATTGATTCACTGAAGTAGAAAAATGTTCATCAATTCACCGCAAAATCATGTAAACATCTAAAGTATCCTATAGAGCCTAATCTCCCAAGCTGTATTATGCTCTCGGATAATTGTTTATAGCTCTTTAAACAAGTATAATTAGCAAATGGTTACTTCGTGATTTTGGTTGGTGGGTTGTGCGATCGGTTCACATAATCGTTTTGTTTTAAATGTCAAATCTGCTCATATCCTGCGGTTTTAAAAGTAATTGGTTATTGTCTTTCTCCCGCCTCCATTCGTTACGGGACAATCTGCAGAATCATTCGACAGAAACAACTTTAAAGGAATGTATTTCCCGTTAAATGAGAGGCATAAATGCTGCCTCACCGGTTGAGTTTCTCCAGCATTTTTGTCTACCTTCGATCTTTCCAGCATCTGCAGTTCTTTCTTAAACAATAAATTCGAGGCAGAACGTTTGGCTAACCCTTTGAATTATTGCGAGTGATATCTGAATGGTTATTTTAACAGTACATTACCCTGATTTTATCATTGGGTCAGGAATATAACTATTTGTTCCACACGCGCTGTAGATGGGATTTTCAGTTGTCCACAAATATTTATAACTGTGCCTAAAGATGTTGGAGCAGTCTCGCTTTAAGAGCGGCTGCTGCAATTATTGGTTGAGGCTCATCGTGTCGCTGTCTACCAATAAGCAGCCGATGTGTTGCCAGTGATCCACCCACCCATTCAGTGGAACGCAGAACAGAAGCGAAGAGACAGACGGCGTCTGGGTTTGTGGTGAACGGCCGTATGTAGCAAAACAACTCCGGTTTGATCTTTGCTTTTCGCAGTTCAATACGTAGGGAAAAATACGACGACTTGTGCTAGCGCAGGCGATGTTGATAATAACCTTTGGGTAATATTCTTGGACGCTTTTACAGTGAATTCTACTGAGAACAATGGCGCTTGCAATTTGCAATTTATTCCTGCTTTTTGCATCGGGCCTGGTTTCGGGGCACATTGACTATTCGATTCCCGAGGAGCAGGCGCCTGGAACAACTGTGGGAATTATAGCCGAGGATTTGAAATTGAACATTTGGGAATTATCGGCACGAATGTTTCGGCTTGTCTGTGAAGGAAGCAAGAAATATATGGAGGTAAATCAGAAGAATGGGATTTTATTTGTGAATGAAAGAATTGATAGGGAAGAAATATGTAAGCAAAGCTTTGTCTGTATCCTGATTTACAAGATAATCCTCGACGATCCTTTTGAAATGCATCAGATTGCAGTGGAGATACTAGATATAAATGACAATTCTCCCGTATTTCCGAAAGTAGAATTATCCTTGCAGATGAATGAATTGATTGCGACAGGAGCGCGCTTTCCTCTCGAGAGCGCGTATGACCCTGACGTGGGCTCAAACACAATCATTATCTACCATGTTAGTTCAAATGAACACTTCGGTCTCAAGATGCAGACGAGAACAGATGGGAGCAAAAAATGCCCTGCTGGTATTAGAGAAAGGCTTAGATCGTGAGCAACAATCGACCTATCATTTGATACTGACCGCAATTGATGGTGGCAAGCCTCAAAGATCTGGCACAACTCAAATAAACATTGCTGTGGTGGACGTCAATGATAATGCACCTATTTTTGATCGTGACGTTTATCGTGTGCACGTAGTTGAAAACGTCGCAGTAGGAACATTATTAACCAGAATTAACGCTGTTGATTTGGATGAAGGGGTGAACGCAGAGCTAACATATTCTTTCACAAGTTATGTGCCCCCAAATATACGCGAGTTGTTTAAATTAGACCAGATAACTGGGGAGATTAGAGTTAACGGTGCATTCGATTATGAAGAAACAAATGTGCACGAACTTGATGTACAAGCTGTAGACAATGGTTCAGCGGGCATGACAGGAAATGCCAAAGTTATAGTAGAAATTACTAGATACGAATGATAACGTTCCCACAATTGATGTGACTGTGGTGACTGGCGCAGTGCATGAAGATGCCCCTGTCGGTACAGTGACATCAATGATTAGCGTAGCAGATTTAGATTCTGGCGAATATGGGGAAGTTCAATGTCAGGTTCCAGAGCATCTTCCATTTAAATTGGTTAAGACTTCGAGGACAAACTACAAATTAGTCACGAATGGTGTTTTTGAATCGCGAAATTGTCCCGATATATAACATCACTATTTCAGCTTGGGATGGTGGTTCTCCTCCACTTTCCACAAATAAAACTGTTTTTGTTTCTATAGCTGATATAAATGATAACATCCCAAGATTACCCAATCTTCCTATAGTGCGTATGTAGCGGAGAACAATACACCGGGCGCTTCCATATTTACTGTAACGGCTTCAGATACAGACTTAAATCAGAACGGGGAAGTCTCCTACTCTGTTCTTGAGAATCACATGCAAGGGTTTACCGCATCTCCGTATGTTACTATTAACTCAAGAAGTGGCATTATTTACGCATTGCATTCCTTTGACTATGAGGAACGGAAACATTTCCAGATCAAAGTTCAAGCCCAGGATGCTGGGACTCCTGCACTAAGTTCCGCAGTTATCGTGAATATTATTATCTTGGACCAAAATGATAACGCTCCCGTTATCATTTCACCTTTAACATGGAACAGCACTGCATCTGTGGAGATAGACCCACAGTTAACATTTCCAGAATATGTGATCACAAAAGTAATCGCGACAGACGCCGATTCCGGTCAGAACTCTCGCCTGCGGTATCAAATATTGGAAGCCAGTGACCCCAGTCTGTTTACGTTGGATCTTCTCTCTGGAGAAATAAGAGCAACGCGAAGTTTAAGAAAGAAAGACGTAAGTTCGGATAGACTGCTCATCTGCGTAAATGACAATGGTGAGCCGATCCTCTCAGTACGATCACAATCACATTTTCAATTGTATCCAATGTCACTGAAAAAATTCAAACGAACAGATAACGACAGGCGTTCCACCGATTTTCACCAGTGAATCACTACTTAATAATCGTTTTAGGATCATCTTCCTTTGTGTTTCTTGTCATCATAATTCTCCTGGTCGTGTTGAAGCTTAAAACATGGTTCAGAAAGACGTGCTGCCGTAAGTGTACCTACAACAAATAATTATTTCAATTATTCGGATGTTCGTCAAAACGACGGCTAATCATTATACAGTCTGCTTATGTCCAGAGTCATCGAAGAGTGATTTTTTGTTTCTTAAGCCTTGTCATGATACCTTACCTTTCAATGATTTGGATGTTCCGAATACCGGCGCAGTGAAAATAATTCGTATGGCATTCAAAGGAGTGTCATGCCGATAAACTGACGTTGCTAAATACTTAATATTTTTTGATACACATTTTCAAAAACTAACTAGCCGTTCGTTAGGTTATCATCGAGAACATTTTTTTCGGTGCAATAATGTGTGAATCTGCTAACAAAAACACATGCAAGTTGTATTAACCTATTTTAAGCTGTTTTGCATTTCTGGCTTGCTGGTCTGCACAGCATGAGCATGTCTTTCTTTCACCCCCACCACTGATATATTGAAATTAATCGAATGTATATAATATTTGGCAAGCAACAACGAACTATAATATTAGGCCTTTGCCAGTATTTAAGTGTGTTATGTACTGTAAGATATTGTACAATGAATCTTCCAAAAGGAATTAAAATAGTTTCAATACTATATACCATGCAAATTAATGTGCTTAAAATAAATATATTTGGTTGGAATAGGGTATATAGTGTATATTATCCCAGGTTACTCCCAGGTTACTCCAAGTTTACCCGCGAAGAAATTACGCTGATTATGTTGAAGATATCTTATACCTGAGTCTTCCTCTGTACTTGGAAAAAAGTAGATTAGACACGTAATTTGTTTTCCATTAAATAAGGAAAATTGACACGAGTTTGTATTTTCTGTTTCTGAAAACGACAATCCAAAAAAATTGCCTTGCGGGAGTTCATAGAATCATAGAATCATAGAATCATAGAAAATAGGTGCAGGAGTAGGTCATTCGGCCCTTCGTGCCTGCACCGCCATTCAATAAGATCATGGCTGATCATCCAACTCAGTATCCTGTACCTGCCTTCTCTCCATACCCACTGATCCCTTTAGCCACAAGGGCCACATCTAACTCCCTCTTAAATATAGCCAATGAACTGGCCTCAAACTACCTTCTGTGGCAGAGAATTCCACAGACTCACCACTGTACGAAAAATTATCTTCTCATTCTCGGTCCAAAAAGACTTCCCCCTTATCCTTAAACTGTGACCGCTTGTTCTGGAGTTCCCCAACATCGGGAGAAATCTGCCTGCATCTAGCCTGTCCAACCCATTAAGAATTTTGCAAGTCTCTATGAGATCCCCCCTCAATCTCCTAACTTCCAGCGAGTACAAGCCGAGTCTATCCAATCTTTCTTCATATGGAAGTCCTGCCATCCTTAGAACATTTCCCTAAAATCCATTCACTTCTATTTACTGTTAACTTGCAACATTATTGTTGAAAGTTTGCTTGCGTTTGTTTATTCCAGAGGAGGTCGCGCAATCCAACTTCAGGGAAATAATGCACAAATTAACATAGTAGCTTCTTCTTCTTCTTTCGTGTGGCGTGCACAGCCTAAAATTGTTCGACAACTTGTTTTGTTTGATCTTCCGTTTGTACACGTCGAGTTGATTGCATTAGTCGAAACAGGGCGGACCACGTGAAGGTTGCAATCTTCCACCCCATCATAGTAACTGAATACTAGGCGTAGTGACCGCCCACGACGATAGGACTACAGTAATCATGTGTGGCATTATTTAATCACGCGTTGCTGTGTTGGGAGTGCTTGTCCCTCCAAACCCCACGACTACCTTTACACTCCTCTAAACTTTTCTCACCGGGGTCAATCTGCCTTTGTCCCTGTCTGCTTACACCTATTATCGACTTGCCCTGGCTCCCAACTCCAGCACTCACCGACCCCCCACTTGCTCCTTTGCTTACTAACCCCCAATGCTCCTCGGTCCACCTATCACCTAACGGCCCCTGCCGCATCGTCCTCGGTCCCCTTTATACCAGCCATCGTCCGTCAGTACTCAGTCCTGTATCAGTACCTTGACACGAAATGTTGACAATTCAGTACTCTCCTCTCCCCTCCATGTTATTGCATGATCCGTTGAGTTCCTTTGGCAGTCATGTTTGTTAGTACTGACACCAAACGTCGTTTACCCGTCACCTCGCTTAACACCAGTGCTGTATCTAAATGATATGACCGTTTGTTGCACTTTTAACTTTTTCCAGGCAAACAGCGAAAGACAAACGCCATCATCTTCAATACTCTGCACAGATTAAACTCCACAATGACTGATTCTGTCACATTAATTAACAAGTATCATACTTTAAACAAGCGATCCTTGGAGAACTTTATTGACATTTCATCCCAAATGCTGCTGTTATTAAATTCTAACTGGCTACTCAATTATAAGTAAGCCTGGAAAGCATAGATACTGCTTTACAAGACAATATGATCATGCGTATCCAGTTACGCAGCTACGTACCCGTTACTCCCATTATTCAACATCAGTGAAATTTTACCGGAACACTAAAATAATGTTTGTGGATTGGAACAAGCAGATTGTTATTGTTCTGCAACAATAGCAGTGGGGCTTACGAAGTATTAATTATTTTATTGATTCACTGAAGTAGAAAAATGTTCATCAATTCACCGCAAAATCATGTAAACATCTAAAGTATCCTATAGAGCCTAATCTCCCAAGCTGTATTATGCTCTCGGATAATTGTTTATAGCTCTTTAAACAAGTATAATTAGCAAATGGTTACTTCGTGATTTTGGTTGGTGGGTTGTGCGATCGGTTCACATAATCGTTTTGTTTTAAATGTCAAATCTGCTCATATCCTGCGGTTAAAAGTAATTGGTTATTGTCTTTCTCCCGCCTCCATTCGTTACGGACAATCTGCAGAATCATTCGACAGAAACAACTTTAAAGGAGTGTATTTCCCGTTAAATGAGAGGCATAAATGCTGCCTCACCGGTTGAGTTTCTCCAGCATTTTTGTCTACCTTCGATCTTTCCAGCATCTGCAGTTCTTTCTTAAACATTAAATTCGAGGCAGAACATTTGGCTAACCCTTTGAATTATTGCGAGTGATATCTGAATGGTTATTTTAACAGTACATTACCCTGATTTTATCATTGGGTCAGGAATATAACTATTGTTCCACACGCGCTGTAGATGGGATTTTCAGTTGTCCACAAATATTTATAACTGTGCCTAAAGATGTTGGAGCAGTCTCGCTTTAAGAGCGGCTGCTGCAATTATTGGTTGAGGCTCATCGTGTCGCTGTCTACCAATAAGCAGCCGATGTGTTGCCAGTGATCCACCCACCCATTCAGTGGAACGCAGAACAGAAGCGAAGAGACAGACGGCGTCTGGGTTTGTGGTGAACGGCCGTATGTAGCAAAACAACTCCGGTTTGATCTTTGCTTTTCGCAGTTCAATACGTAGGGAAAAATACGACGACTTGTGCTAGCGCAGGCGATGTTGATAATAACCTTTGGGTAATATTCTTGGACGCTTTACAGTGAATTCTACTGAGAACAATGGCGCTTGCAATTTGCAATTTCTTCCTGCTTTTTGCATCGGGCCTGGTTTCGGGGCACATTGACTATTCGATTCCCGAGGAGCAGGCGCCTGGAACAACTGTGGGAATTATAGCCGAGGATTTGAAATTGAACATTTGGGAATTATCGGCACGAATGTTTCGGCTTGTCTGTGAAGGAAGCAAGAAATATATGGAGGTAAATCAGAAGAATGGGATTTTATTTGTGAATGAAAGAATTGATAGGGAAGAAATATGTAAGCAAAGCTTTGTCTGTATCCTGATTTACAAGATAATCCTCGACGATCCTTTTGAAATGCATCAGATTGCAGTGGAGATACTAGATATAAATGACAATTCTCCCGTATTTCCGAAAGTAGAATTATCCTTGCAGATGAATGAATTGATTGCGACAGGAGCGCGCTTTCCTCTCGAGAGCGCGTATGACCCTGACGTGGGCTCAAACACAATCATTATCTACCATGTTAGTTCAAATGAACACTTCGGTCTCAAGATGCAGACGAGAACAGATGGGAGCAAAAATGCCCTGCTGGTATTAGAGAAAGGGCTTAGATCGTGAGCAACAATCTACCTATCATTTGATACTGACCGCAATTGATGGTGGCAAGCCTCAAAGATCTGGCACAACTCAAATAAACATTGCTGTGGTGGACGTCAATGATAATGCACCTATTTTTGATCGTGACGTTTATCGTGTGCACGTAGTTGAAAACGTCGCAGTAGGAACATTATTAACCAGAATTAACGCTGTTGATTTGGATGAAGGGGTGAACGCAGAGCTAACATATTCTTTCACAAGTTATGTGCCCCCAAATATACGCGAGTTGTTTAAATTAGACCAGATAACTGGGGAGATTAGAGTTAACGGTGCATTCGATTATGAAGAAACAAATGTGCACGAACTTGATGTACAAGCTGTAGACAATGGTTCAGCGGGCATGACAGGAAATGCCAAAGTTATAGTAGAATTACTAGATACGAATGATAACGTTCCCACAATTGATGTGACTGTGGTGACTGGCGCAGTGCATGAAGATGCCCCTGTCGGTACAGTGACATCAATGATTAGCGTAGCAGATTTAGATTCTGGCGAATATGGGGAAGTTCAATGTCAGGTTCCAGAGCATCTTCCATTTAAATTGGTTAAGACTTCGAGGACAAACTACAAATTAGTCACGAATGGTGTTTTGAATCGCGAAATTGTCCCGATATATAACATCACTATTTCAGCTTGGGATGGTGGTTCTCCTCCACTTTCCACAAATAAAACTGTTTTTGTTTCTATAGCTGATATAAATGATAACATCCCAAGATTTACCCAATCTTCCTATAGTGCGTATGTAGCGGAGAACAATACACCGGGCGCTTCCATATTTACTGTAACGGCTTCAGATACAGACTTAAATCAGAACGGGGAAGTCTCCTACTCTGTTCTTGAGAATCACATGCAAGGGTTTACCGCATCTCCGTATGTTACTATTAACTCAAGAAGTGGCATTATTTACGCATTGCATTCCTTTGACTATGAGGAACGGAAACATTTCCAGATCAAAGTTCAAGCCCAGGATGCTGGGACTCCTGCACTAAGTTCCGCAGTTATCGTGAATATTATTATCTTGGACCAAAATGATAACGCTCCCGTTATCATTTCACCTTTAACATGGAACAGCACTGCATCTGTGGAGATAGACCCACAGTTAACATTTCCAGAATATGTGATCACAAAAGTAATCGCGACAGACGCCGATTCCGGTCAGAACTCTCGCCTGCGGTATCAAATATTGGAAGCCAGTGACCCCAGTCTGTTTACGTTGGATCTTCTCTCTGGAGAAATAAGAGCAACGCGAAGTTTAAGAAAGAAAGACGTAAGTTCGGATAGACTGCTCATCTGCGTAAAAGACAATGGTGAGCCGATCCTCTCAAGTACGGTCACAATCACATTTTCAATTGTATCCAATGTCACTGAAAAAAAATTCAAACGAACAGATAACGACAGGCGTTCCACCCGATTTTCACCAGTGAATCACTACTTAATAATCGTTTTAGGATCATCTTCCTTTGTGTTTCTTGTCATCATAATTCTCCTGGTCGTGTTGAAGCTTAAACATGGTTCAGAAAGACGTGCTGCCGTAAGTGTACCTACAACAAATAATTATTTCAATTATTCGGATGTTCGTCAAAACGACGGCTATCATTATACAGTCTGCTTATCTCCAGAGTCATCGAAGAGTGATTTTTTGTTTCTTAAGCCTTGTCATGATACCTTACCTTTCAATGATTTGGATGTTCCGAATACCGGCGCAGTGAAATAATTCGTATGGCATTCAAAGGAGTGTCATGCCGATAACTGACGTTGCTAATACTTAATATTTTTTGATACACATTTTCAACTAACTAGCCGTTCGTTAGGTTATCATCGAGAACATTTTATTTCGGTGCAATAATGTGTGAATCTGCTAACAAAAACACATGCAAGTTGTATTAACCTATTTTAAGCTGTTTTGCATTTCTGGCTTGCTGGTCTGCACAGCATGAGCATGTCTTTCTTTCACCCCCACCACTGATATATTGAAATTAATCGAATGTATATAATATTTGCAAGCAACAACGAACTATAATATTAGGCCTTTGCCAGTATTTAAGTGTGTTATGTACTGTAAGATATTGTACAATGAATCTTCCAAAAGGAATTAAAATAGTTTCAATACTATATACCATGCAAATTAATGTGCTTAAAATAAATATATTTGGTTGGAATAGGGTATATAGTGTATATTATCCCAGGTTACTCCCAGGTTACTCCAAGTTTACCCGCGAAGAAATTACGCTGATTATGTTGAAGATATCTTATACCTGAGTCTTCCTCTGTACTTGGAAACAAGTAGATTAGACACGTAATTTGTTTTCCATTAAATAAGGAAAATTGACACGAGTTTGTATTTTCTGTTTCTGAAAACGACAATCCAAAAAAATTGCCTTGCGGGAGTTCATAGAATCATAGAATCATAGAATCATAGAAAATAGGTGCAGGAGTAGGTCATTCGGCCCTTCGTGCCTGCACCGCCATTCAATATGATCATGGCTGATCATCCAACTCAGTATCCTGTACCTGCCTTCTCTCCATACCCACTGATCCCTTTAGCCACAAGGGCCACATCTAACTCCCTCTTAAATATAGCCAATGAACTGGCCTCAACTACCTTCTGTGGCAGAGAATTCCACAGACTCACCACTCTCTGTACGAAAAATTATCTTCTCATCTCGGTCCAAAAAGACTTCCCCCTTATCCTTAAACTGTGACCGCTTGTTCTGGAGTTCCCCAACATCGGGAGAAATCTGCCTGCATCTAGCCTGTCCAACCCATTAAGAATTTTGCAAGTCTCTATGAGATCCCCCCTCAATCTCCTAACTTCCAGCGAGTACAAGCCGAGTCTATCCAATCTTTCTTCATATGGAAGTCCTGCCATCCTAGGAATCAGTCTGGTGAACATTCTCTGTACTCCCTCCATGGCAAGAATGTTTTTCCTCAGATTAGGAGACCAAAATTGTACGCAATACTCCAATGGTGGCCTCACCAAGATCCTGTACAACTGCAGTAGAACCTCCCTGCTCTTGTACTCAAATCCTTTTTCTATGAATGCCAACATACCATTCGCTTTCTTTACAGCCTACTGCACCTGCGTGCCTACTTTCAATGACTGGTGTACCATGACACCCAGGTATCGTTGCATCTCCCCGTTTCCTAATCGGCCATAGTTCAGATAATAGTCTACCCTCCTGTTTTTGCCGCCAAAGTGGACAACCTCACATATATCCACATTATACTACATCTGCCATGCATTTGCCCACTCACCCAACCTATCCAAGTCACCTTGCAGCCTCCTAGCATCCTCCTCACAGCTAACACTGTCCCCCAGCTTCGTGTCATCCGCAAACTTGGAGATATTGCCTTCAATTCCCTCATCCAGATCATTACTATATATTGTAAATAGCTGGGGTCCCAGCTCTGAGCCTTGCAGTACCCCACTTGTCACTGCCTGCCATTGTGAAAAGGACCCGTTTACTCCTACTCTTTGCTTCCTGTCTGCCAGCCAGTTCTCTATCCACACCAACACTGAACCCCCAATACAGTGTGCTTTAAATTTGAATGCTAATCTCTTAAGTGGGACCTTGTCGAAAGCCTTCTGACAGTCCAGATATAACACATCCACAGGTTCTCCCTTATCCACTCTACTAGTTACATCCTCGAAAAATTTTATAAGATTCGTCAGACATGATTTACCTTTCATAAATCCATGCTGACTTTGTCCAATGATTTCACCACTTTCCAAATGTGCTGCTATCCCATCTTTAATAACTGACTCCAGCATTTTCCCCACTACCGATGTTAGACTAACTGGTCTGTAATTCTCCGTTTTCTCTCTCCCTCCCTTTTTAAAAAGTGGGGTTACATTAGCTACCCTCCAATCCTCAGGAACTACTCCAGAATCTAAAGAGTTTTGAAAAATTATCACAACCATCCACTATTTCTGGGGCTACTTCCTTAAGTACTCTGGGATGCAGCCTATCTGGCCCAGGGGTTTTATCGGCCTTTAATCCATTCAATTTACCTAATACCACTTCCCGGCTAACGTGGATTTCACTCAGTTCCTCCATCTCATTTGACCCCCCTGAGTTGCTCCTTCTGGGAACACATGTAAGGTTACGAACCTGGAGTTGGACAGGGACTTTGAGGAATACAAAGTAAGCAGGAGGGAACCCCAGCAAAGAAACAGGTGAGCCAAAAAGGCCCACTAAATTTCCCTGGCGAGTACAAATATGTAATCCCAAGGCATTTTCACTATACATTAAAACGACATCATAAAATGGGAGCAGGTGGGACTACTCAAAGACCGACGAGTAACATTTTGCGTGGAGACAGGGGAAATGGGCCAGGTATTGAACAAACATTTCACATCCGTAATCACCAAGCAGAAGGACGTGAAGGAAAGCAAAAGCAGGGGCTGATATGCTGTTATGCAATGACAGGTTTATATCATAAAGGAAGAAGTATTGGATCTCTTGAATGACATTAAAGGTAAGTACGATCCCAGAGCCTAATGAGATATATCCTGGGTTAGTGCCAGACGCAAGAGAGGAGATACCTGGAGCTTTCATGTACATATTTGATTCCTCTTCAGCCACAGACGTTGCACACGGAGATTTGAAATCAGCTACTGTTGGTCCTCTGATTGAGAACATCAATAAAATCGAACTAATAAATTATAGGCTGCTTAGTCAGTGGGGGCAGTGAAAATAATGGAGAATAATCTCAGAGATAGGATCTACTCACATTAGAAAACAACAGACGTATTAACCCATGTGACTTAGTTGTTGCCGTGAAAAAAATGATTAATGGAGTGGTGGCTGTGTATTATTCTCACACTTGTTGATTAGCCGAATAGTAACATGGAATGTGACACAAAGACTGGTGGAATTGTGGATAGTGAGGAAGATGCTGAGAACATTCAGCAGGATATAGACGAATTGGAAATGTGGACAGAGAAATGGGACCTGGGGTTTAAGCTGTGAAGTAGGGTAAGAGAAAGGTACATAGTAAGCGAGGCAGGCCGCTTAAGAGGATGAGCATACAGATCAATTTAAGATGCAAACCCATAGTTCACGGAAAGTTGCAACCTGTGTAAATAGGGAAGCAAAGAATGCGAACGGCATATAACCCTTCATTCGTCGAGGTGTTACATATTGAAGGCGGGAGCATTTAATTTAGTAAAGCCAAATGTTTCCATTATTGTGTGAAGTTGTTGTCGCTGCAATTGCAGAAGGCGGCGGAGGCGTTGGGGAAGATACAGAAGCTCAGCAGGATGAACCATGTATGAGATAGTATTAGCTGTGAGGGGAGGTTGGATACTTTTAAACGTTGTCTCTGGAGCGTAGAAGGCTGAGGGGGGAGACTTGGTAAAATGTTTAGAATATAAACGGTGAAGATGGGATGGATAGTTAGAGTCTTGTTGTAGGGAAGAAATGTTAAATGCTGGACGTAAAATAGGAGGCGATAAAAAAACGTGGCCGTAAGATAAGAAGCGAAACGTAAAGGATACTTACCTAGTACGTTGTATTTTACGCAAATAGTGGGAGGGGAATACTGAAAGCAAATAAGATATCAAGACTGGTCCATATTCAAGAATTCTACTACTAATCTAGATGATTATGTCACTGCTGCCACAGAGCCTACCAGCAAGTTTATAGAGGACTGTTTACCAAAGAAGACGATACACCTATTTCCCGAACACAGCCTTTGGATAAACTACATTGTCCACACCCATGTGATGTCCAAGACTTCAACATTCAATTTGAATTTGAACGGTGCAAATAATCTATCTACCGCATTTGAAGAGCCAATAAGATGTCAGTCGGGAATGCCGGATCAAGTTGAAATCTCAAGGTAATTACACGGATGCCGGTAGATTGTAGTAAGGCTTGCACGCTACAACGCACTAAGAAATCAAGGGAGGTAGCATCGCTGGCAGGAATACGTCCCTACCGATGAACTCAAGAGCATACTATGCCTGCTTGGAAAAGAGGTCGATGGAGGAAAACTATCCACCCCGTAAGTATCGGAGTGCCTACAGCAATGGTTGCTCACGTAGATGTAACATGAGCCTTCCTGCAGGTGAAGTACCTGGCATCCGTTGGTCATGTGTAGATCAACTGGCAGAGATATTCACAGAAATTTTTATCCACTCACTACTCCATTCTGAGATCTGCTACAGTGAGATTATTATAACCCCAGCGCTAAAGATAAAGTTAGATCATATGGATAACTAACGACCATCCATGCCTCAGACAGCGATCATTGAAATGCGTCAAGGGACTGGTAATGAGACACATTAACTCCAGTCTCCCAGCCAGTCTAGACCCACTTTCAACACTTTAGTCCCAGCCAAACTCATCTCAAAACTGCCAGGCAACGAAATTAGCACCTGCCCTCTCCCACAGTATCCTCGACCTTCTAAACAACAGACACAAATCCGTGAGGATATGTGACAAGATACCCTCCATAATAATGATCGACAACGGTGCCCCGCAAGGATGCGTTCTCTGTTCCCGCACAATACTCTCTATACACTGATAACTGTACGGGCAAATTCAGCTCTAACTCCATCTGCAGCACCATGATGGGTCGGGTCACAAACAATGACAATGCAGACACAGGAAGGAGAAGATGAACTTAGTAACATGTCATCATGACAACACCCACTCCCGCAATGACAGGTAGAGGAAGGAGCTAGCTATCGGCCTCAGGTATCATGGTGGAGTACGTCCCAGTCAGCATTAGCCGAAGAATAAATGGTTGACAGCTTAAAATTCCTTGATGTTTTGTATTATTAACGACCTGTCGTGGATCAATTACATTGACGTGGCAGCCACTGATGTCTCGATTTGCAGAGGAAATTACAGAAATTCTGCATGGACCAATTATTCTTACAAGCGCTACAGATGCACCAAAAAAACAAATAAAACTTGCTTGGGAACACACAACCCCAAGACCACAACAAATACCAGAGCGCAGCAGATGTATCCCAGTCCATCGCACACACCAGACTTCCTGTCATTGACTCAATTTACACTTCACGCTGCCTAGGAAAAGCGCACAACATAATCAAAGACTTATCTGAATTATGTCATGCACTCTATCTTCCCCTTTGCTCTACCTATTGTACTTGGATTTAACGTGATTGTATTAACGTATAGAATTAGATATCTGTTGAAATAGCACACACACCTACCTTTTTACTGCACCCCGGCACACCTGTCAGAAATAAACCTAAACCTTCCGAAATTCACTTTGTAATTTTTAGTCGTTCCAGATTCAACGCTACCTTAATAGATTCAAGAATAGAAACATAGACATAGAAACGTAGAAATAGGTGCAGGAGTAGGCCATTCGGCCCCTCGAGCCTGCACCGCCATTCAATATGATCATGGCTGATCATCCAAATCGGTATCCTGTACCTGCCTTCTCTCCATACCCACTGATTCCTTTAGCCCTTAGGGCCACATCTAACTCCCTCTTGAATATAGCCAATGAACTGGTCTCAACCACCTCTGTGGCAGAGAATTCCACAGATTCACCACTCTCAGTGTGAAAAATGTTTTTCACATCTCGATCCGAAAAGACGTCCCCCTTATCCTTAAAACCTTGTTCTGGACTTCCCCAACATCGGGAACAATCTTCATAGCTTGAATACCTTCATAGATTCAATAATAAGAATGTATAATAGCCTCATAGCTGCTATGTTCCTTCCCACTATTATTAAAAATATCAAAAGCTGAAAATATCGAACGTTATTGAAACTTCTCCAAGGAAAATCCTCATCTGCAACACCATGCGTAAATAAGGCGTATGCACACTGTTGATGTAGTATTGTGTGAATACATGTGTGCTGTACATTACCTTTATCAATAAATTGGCAATGCACTCTAAACGTCTGTTAATAAACTGCTAGGAAAGTAGTTTAATAACTATTAATTTGACTTAATTTGACACACGCGAAAGATGTTAATTCACCTTATTTACATTCATTATCTTGGAATCGCTTTATTCATATTATTTGTTGCAATTCATCCAACGCCAAGTGGACGTAGCGAAACTCAGCACGGTGGCGCAGCGGTGGAGCTGCTGTCTTACAGCGCTTGCAGCGCCAGAGACCGACTAGGGGTGCCGTCTCTACGGAGTTTGCACGTTCTCCCCCAATGGCCGCGTGGGTTTTCTCCGAGATCTTCGGTTTCCTCCAATACTCCAAAGACGTTTGTCAGTTAATTGGGCTGAAGAAGGGCCTCGACCCGAAACGTCACATATTCCTTCGATCCATCGACGCTGCCTCACCCGCTGTGTTTCTCCAGCATTTTTATTCTATACTGTTGTGGCTTGATTACCGAAAAGTATCGGTCAGTTTTCTTCACATCACTGAGGAGCAGAGGTAAAATGACAACTAAAACATGGAGCTTGGTGGACGATCACATAAGTTGCAGCAGTGGCACAAACATTGCAACCAACTTCTTCTTCTTTCGTGTGGCGTGCACAACCTAAAGTTGTTGGACAACTTGTTCTATTTGATCTTCCGTTTGTGCACGTCGAGTTGATTGCATTAGTCTAAACAGGGCGGACCAGGTGCAATCTTCACCCCGCAACAAACTCATGCCCCGTATATTCGAGTAACATATTACTTCCTAAAATATTGTGGCTACTCGTTGAATGCAGATCAAAAGATTTAATTAACTGAAGCATTTTTGAAATTTTCAACGCAATCTGCGCACTCTTTGTTTAATGCAGTTAATGGCTTAAACACTTCATCTAGATCACCAAGGTGAGTTGATATAATAACATTAAATGACTAGAATGAACGTCAATCGACCAGACCCATCGCACCACCACCACACAAGAGGTAAAATACAGCACTTGCTTATGATCGAAAAACATTTGTACACCCAGTTTGCCATGCCATTGCGCTTCTGGGGTCTTCTACTCTGGTGAAGGCAAGAAGTAGATATATTTTCAAATGCAACTTTAAGAAGTATTTTAATGAGAATGGTGAATTCCACGACGAATTATTCGCTGACCCAAGAGGTAAATGTTAAGATTATGTTAAAGTCGGGCTCGGGGGAATAGGATGAATTAAAATTGGGCATCTTGGATGACATTGAGGAGTTGGGCTTAAGAGCCCGTGTGTGTGAAGTATGACTATGACTCTGAGCGAAACATTGACATAATTCATCTAACTTTCCAAATTATCTGCACTCCTTCCATATATTTTTTTAAACCGGAAACGTGGAACAATACATGTTGATTCCTTCTGTGCAAGAGCTCAACAACCTATCATCGTTTTGATGGCATATTTCACGCCGAACAGTCCAGTTCCCATTTCTCCCATGTTATCCTCAATTTGCTAGATTTTTGCCCAATCAGTTACATTTTATTTACTCTTTTTAGTAGCCTTCGTGGGTCGCTTTTGGTACATGTGTAGTATTAAAGAGCAGCTGTAAATTTAACAACCATGCACTTTGTGCGTTAACTCAATTAGTTATGTACATCGCAAAACATTCTACACCATTCCCCGTGCAAATCCTCGTTACATTTCGCAAACCGGAAATTTGCCTGCTTAAAATGGCCAATGAAATAAGCATAGTTAATTAGACATGGCGTTTTGACAACCATAGGAAAATTCCATATATTTTTAAGTATCTGCACTTAATCTCAATATTTCGAACGCAAAATGCCTATTTTGTCATTTTGCTTTGTATTTAAAAAACCTGCGTTGAGATTTAATACATTATCAGAAATAAACAAATATCAACAAAGGTAATCATGGCGTTCAGTTCAAAAAACAAATTGACGTATGGGAATGTGATTTTCACATAATTTCTATAAATGACTGAAATATACCTGCATTTGAACAGGCAAGGTTTTAATGCGCAAGAACAAACCTGAAATATAAGCGGCCATATTCAACTAAACTCAATAGGGGTATGACAACGTAGGTTCAATATCTGGCAAAATGAACCATGTTTTAAATATTTCAGGATGTTGCTACAATAACTGTATTTCCCAACAAGGGTGAGCCATAACCTGATATTTTAAAAAGGGATCTGGATATTTTTTATTGCGCACGCATAAATATGAAGTACAATACATGTGAAACGCCATGGAAGCAGTCACGCTTTAAGAACATTGGCTGCAGTTATTGGTTGGAACTCCTCGTGTCGCTGTCTACCAATGAGGAACGAGAGGCTGCAAGAGATCGACCCCTCTCCGTCACAAAAACGCAGAGCAGAGTGGAGGAGACGAACAGAACAGGCGTTTACCTTGCACGGCCATATTCATTCTGCATTTTCCGTGTAAACGTCAATGCAATTGCGGCATAGGATAGATTAAGATATTGAAAAACAGATTTTTATTAAGTAATTTGCTGCATATTTCTCTCCGAACAATGGCGAATGTATTGAACTGCCGGACGTCTTTTGCTTTCCTTGTCTGCATGTCGGGCATAGTCTCGGCACAGCTGCATTACTCGATTCCCGAGGAAATGGAGTTTGGAGCCTTTGTTGGGAATATCGCTCAGGATTTAAGACTAAACGGATGGGAATTACCGGCTCGCAGACCGATTCTGGTCTCCGACGAAAGGAAGCAGTTCCTCGAGGTAAATGGGGATGATGGTCATTTATTTGTGAGCGAAAGAATCGACAGAGAGCAGCTGTGCACGCAAAGGCTTACATGCTCCCTGTCACTGCAAATTGCGCTCAATAATCCCAAGGAAATATATAGTATCGCGGTAGCAATCCTCGATATAAATGATAATTCCCCCAGTTTTCATGAGAGTGAATATTATTTCAATATAAGTGAACAAATTACACCGGGGGCGGGGTTTCCTTTCGAGAGCGCGAGAGATCCCGATGTCGGTACCAATACAATTAACACTTACCATATCAGTCCGAACGACCACTTCGGTATTAAAGTGCAGACAAGACGGGGAGGCAGTAAGACTGCCGAGCTGCTGTTGGAGAAAACCTTGGACCGTGAGCAGCAGGCGACGTTTCAGCTCACACTCACCGCCATTGATGGTGGGAATCCGCGCAGATCCGGTACAGCCCGCGTTATAATTACAGTAGAGGACGCGAATGACAATGCCCCTCAATTTGAATATGAAGCCTACAGCGCAACGTTATCAGAGAACGTCCCGAAAGGAACTCTGGCGACGAAAATCAACGCAGCCGATTTGGATGAAGGGAGCAATGCAGCACTCACATACAGTTTCACAAACCACGTTCCTCAATCGATTCGTGAGCTCTTCAAACTGGATCCGCAAACAGGACAGATCACTGTTGAAGGACCGCTGAATTTTGAGGAATCTCACTTTTATGAACTTGATGTAAAAGCAATAGACAATGGTTCACCCCGATTGACGGGTAAAGCAAAGGTTATTATCACCATAACTGATGTGAATGACAATGCTCCCGTGATACAGGTCATCTCGTCTTCCAGTACGGTTCCTGAAAACGCGCAACTTGGAACCGTGGTTGCATCAATCAGTGTAACTGATTTAGATTCCGAGAAAAATGGTCATGTCTATTGTCAAATTCCAAACCAGTTTCCGTTTAAACTTGAACAATATTCTATCAATAATTACCATTTGATTACCAGTGATGTTTTGGATCGTGAAATAACCACAGCATATAACATCTCTATATCAGCATGGGATGGTGGTTCACCATCTCTTTCATCGCAGGAAAGTGTCTTGATTTCAGTTTCTGACATAAATGATAACTCACCTCGATTCACGCAAACAACATATAATGTTTATTTGATGGAAAACAACACACCGGGGTCTTCCATATTTGCTGTTTCCGCAATCGATTCTGATATTGGTCCAAACGGTGACGTAATTTACGGCATTATCGATGAGGGCTCCGAGTCGCGATTTGTCACAATGAACTCAAAGAATGGCGACATTTACGCACTGATTTCCTTTGACTATGAAGAATTGAAACATTTCCAAATCAAAGCGCAAGCTCGGGATTCTGGAACTCCATCACTGAGCGGCACTGTTACCGTAAATATTATTATTTTGGACCAAAATGACAATGCCCCAGTAATTGTTTCGCCTTTGATATGGAATGGTTCAGCATCGGTGGATATTGTGCCCCGGTCTGTACACTCGGGCTACTTGGTCACCAAAGTAATTGCGACTGATGCAGATTCTGGTCAAAACGCAAGGCTTTCCTATTTACAATTGGAACCCACAGACGATAGTTTGTTTACTTTGGATGTTCTATCTGGTGAAATCCGAGCAACTAGAAGTTTAGAAGACCAAGACATGATCACAAAAATATTTGTCCTCTATGCAAAGGATAATGGACAACCCAGCCTTTCCAGTACAGCCACAATCATTTTCATATTCTTGCCTAACAGTACAGTGCTATCGTCTGAAATCTCCATCGAGCCCAATGAGAAGAAACAACGTTTGAATCTCAATCTGTATTTAATCGTCGCTTTAGGATCAACGTCTTTTCTGTTTCTGATAACTATTATTTGTTTGCTGGTGGTGAAGCTTAAACAAGACAGAAATATTGGCGAAAGGTACAGCACTAGTGTTTGCTGCTCGGACCGTAATAATTCGGATATGATCTTTCACCAGCGCCAAGTTGCAAACGAGGATGCGAATTATATTGGTTCTGGACAGACCGAAGGTTACCGTTATACTGTGTGTTTGTCACCTGAATCTTCGAAAAGTGATTTTCTCTTTCTGAAACCATGCCATCCAACATTGCCTTTCAATGAGGCGAGTGTCAGCGAAAACTGCGCAAGAAAATGAATTGATTCTTTTTACATGGTACAGCGCTGAATACATTTTGTTAGCAAATTTTTGTTAAAGGACGTATGAATCGGGTAAGTTTTACTGAGACTTTCGAATCTCCATGTTATTCATGCTTGTCTGTTGTGGAAATAGCTTTATTATGCTCGCAATTGCTAAGAAATACTTAAAGGCATATGTGGATCTTTTATCTCAAATGTATTACTGTATTTTTGCTGTATTATTGTTTGAAAAGACATACACATTTTGAAGTCAACTGTTTTTGCTCTATTGTAATACCTTCCCACGTATTCATTTCTTCATCACCTTTCCACAACTCTGCTAGTTCTTTTTCACAAGCACATTCAACTGACAATTATTGTAAGAATGAATTTGACGCTTAGTAATAAACCAATCTATATACGTATAAAAGTCTCATCTTGTATGTGTGTGTGTTGCATGTGTGTGTGTTGTAAGCATGCGTTGTAGCTTCCTCAAAACATTACGCGTTAGTGCTTACATTTTTACATATTCTTACACATTTTCCCGTCCACGCCATAATCAGGTTCACTTAACAATTGATTCTATATTTCACAAGTTATTCATGATGAACGTTTAAAAAAATGCAAAATTCGCTTCTCACTGAGAGCCTTTTTCCAGCAGCTTCCAGTGATTATGTCACAATGCCACTCACAATGCACCAATCACAATGGGCTCTCAGCTGCGACAATGACATCACAATGGTACGTTGGCAACGGTAACCACAGCAGAAGGGGAGGTTGCCAAAGGCCCGAAGATGTCATTGAGGGAGAGAGGAGAGAGAGAGAGAGGGAAAGGGGGGCGGTGGGGAGGGAGAGTGAGTGAGAGAGAGAGAGAGAGAGAGAGAGAGAGAGATGGTTGGCGAGGGATGCACAAGGCCGGTTCATTGGCTCGCCGGCCTCCTGTATTTACTGCGGTGAGGTAGAGACTGTGTTCCACGTGTAAATGGAGTGTGTGAGGTTGCTTCCCCTGTACTAATATCTGAAGGGGCTGATCCTCAAGTTCTCGTTGCATTTTAGTCCCACGATCCTGGAGTTTGGACACAAGGCAGGGAGTGGGGGGGGGGGGGGGGGGGGGGGCGATGGTGTGTGGGGGGGGGGGGGGGGGGGGGGGGGGGGAATCTCCCTGTCGGTTTGCTCCCGGGCCTGGCCAAGATGCCCATTCGCGGGTCCGGGCAGCGGGAGGTGGATGGTCACAACAGAGTCGGCTACTTGCCCCACTTCCAGGCCTACGTCGTGCTTGAATGTCCCTGGAGAGGGAACACGCGGTGTCCACAGGACGGTGACGCTGGAGGCCTTCCGTGAATGCTGGTGGCCGCGAGGGGAGGAGAATGCTGCGCGCTGCCATCGAGGGAGAGATGGAAAGAGAGAGAGGGAGATAGATAGATAGATAGATAGAGAGAGAGAGAGAGAGAGAGAGAGAGAGAGAGAGAGAGAGAGGGGGGGAGAGAGAGAGAGAGAGAGAGAGAGCTTTCACCCCCCACACGTCGAGTCCACGCTGCCCGTACTATTTCATAAAACTATATATCAGTACATCAGTACGAAATCATTCCATTGTAAGCAACATTATGGGGAATTACATCTGCATCTGCCCATGTGAAATCACGTGTTTGCTGCAGTGCGACGCGTAGAGTTGTATTCAAGCTGTAGCATACAAATATCCAATCATTTTTATCACAACCTCCATCACTGATTTGCTATAAATTAGCTGATAAAGCAAGCATCACATATCGCCTTTTAACCACTTATCCATGAGTGTTGCAGCATTCATTGATCGTTGGTGGTTACCTACCAATGTATTTATGTTACACAATAGTTGATTGTGCCTTCCTAATCATTATGTAGGGCCTACCCGTATTAATCCTCCCAACGTGCATGAAATCGTTTTGAGCAACATTACATCTCATCTGTCAAACTCAGTTTATCTTAAACACCAATTATTTTGTAACTCAAACTTCAGCTGAAAATCTCGACCCGAAACGCCATCCATTCCTTCTATCCATAGATGCTGCCTTTCCCGCTGAGTTATTCCAGTATTTTGTGTCTACCTTCAACTATTCGCCTTACGTTCAGTGCGACACCAATTCTTGTTACATCTGAAAATTTACCAATCACACTTCCACCAATACGGTCCAAATTATTAATACATATAACAAACAATAATAACCCAGTACATAATTATTTGTACATTATCGATATGTACAATGGGATCAGGGGGACTTTGAAAGATGAGTCATTTATAAAAAATACACTCACTACTACAAGTAACATTTGCATTATCTGACAACCGTCTCCGACTATATTCAGTTCAACATCAAACACAAGGCACGGCGGATACTGTAATCTAGTGCAAATAAATTCTATCGGAGAATCTCAGCTGGTCGATTAGCATCGGTGCAGGAAAGGGAATTGTCAAGGTTCCGCGTCTCGATGCTGCATCAGGACTAAAATTGCGGAGGTAAGGAAGTCGGTATAAACTGGCGGGTTGGGAGATAGGTGGACCGAGGAGGGATGAGAGGGATTGGCAGATGGAGACACGTTGTGCAGGGTAAGATGCTGCTTTTGGATATGGAGTTGTTGGGTGCTAGGTGGATGGACAGTGGAAAAAAAGAGAAAATATTGGGGCAGATGGTGCCAGATGAAGGTTCAGGAGGAGGTTGGAAGTGAAAATGGAGGCTGGAGAGTGATGAGGGTGACACAGAGGATACCAATGCTGGGAACTAATAAGGAACATAGATTCTAATTGAACCTTTTATGTGCACGGAACCAGATGAGCAGGCGATCCTGTAGGATCAGTGTATGGGCAGTAGATGGATGGAACCAGGAGAGGGCGGCATAGAGTCACGGGCATATACAGCACAGTGACAGGCCCGTAGGTCCAACTTGTCCCAGACGATAAAGTGGCCTATCCGAGAGTCCAATTTGCTTGTGTTGGGTTAATAGCCTTCTAAATCTTTATTATCCTCGTACTGTTCTAAATGTATTTTGGACATTATAATTATATCTGCCTCCACAGTTTCCTCTTGCAGTTCATTCCATATACGCACCACACCCTGTATAGAAACATAGAAACATAGAAATTAGGTGCAGGAGTAGGCCATTCAGCCCTTCGAGCCTGCACCGCCATTCAATATGATCATGGCTGATCATCCAACTCAGTATCCCGTACCTGCCTTCTCTCCATACCCTCTGATCCCCTTAGCCACAAGGGCCACATCCAACTCACTCTTAAATATAGCCAATGAACTGGCCTCAACTACCCTCTGTGGCAGAGAGTTCCAGAGACTCACCACTCTCTGTGTGAAGAAAGTCTTTCTCATCTCGGTCTTAAAGGATTTCCCCCTTATCCTTAAGCTGTGACCCCTTGTCCTGGACTTCCCCAACATCGGGAACAATCTTCCTGCATCTAGCCTGTCCAACCCCTTAAGAATTTTGTAAGTTTCTATAAGATCCCCTCTTAATCTCCTAAATTCCAGAGAGTATAAACCGAGTCTATCCAGTCTTTCTTCATAAGACAGTCCTGACATCCCAGGAATCAGTCTGGTGAACCTTCTCTGCACTCCCTCTATGGCAATAATGTCCTTCCTCAGATTTGGAGACCAAAACTGCACGCAATACTCCAGGTGTGGTCTCACCAAGACCCTGTACAACTGAAGTAGAACCTCCCTGCTCCTGTACTCAAATCCTTTTGCTATGAAAGCTAACATACCATTCGCTTTTTTCACTGCCTGCTGCACCTGCATGCCTACTTTCAATGACTGGTGTACCATGACACCCAGGTCTCGCTGCATCTCCCCTTTCCCCAATCGGCCACCATTTAAATAATAGTCCCGCTTTCCTGTTTTTGCCACCAAAGTGGATAACCTCACATTTATCCACATTATACTGCATCTGCCAAACATTTGCCCACTCACCCAGCCTATCCAAGTCACCCTGCAGTCTCCTAGCATCCTCCTCACAGCGAACACTGCCCCCCAGCTTAGTGTCATCCGCAAACTTGGAGATATTGCCTTCAATTCCCTCATCCAGATCATTAATATATATTGTAAATAGCTGGGGTCCCAGCACTGAGCCCTGCGGTACCCCACTAGTTACTGCCTGCCATTGTGAAAAGGACCCGTTTACTCCTACTCTTTGCTTCCTGTTTGCCAGCCAGTTCTCTATCCACATCAATACTGAACCCCTAATACCGTATGCTTTAAGTTTGTATACTAATCTCTTATGTGGGACCTTGTCGAAAGCCTTCTGGAAGTCCAGATATACCACATCCACTGGTTCTCCCTTATCCACGCTACTAGTTACATCCTCGCAAAAATTCCACAAGATTCGTCAGACAGGATTTACCTTTTGTAAATCCATGCTGACTTTGTCCAATGATTTCACCACTTTCCAAATGTGCTGCTATCCCATCTTTAATAACTGACTCTAGCAGTTTCCCCACTACCGATGTTAGACTAACTGGTCTGTAATTCCCCGTTTTCTCTCTCCCTCCCTTCTTAAAAAGAGGGGTTACATTTGCTACCCGCCAATCCTCAGGAACTACTCCAGAATCTAAAGAGTTTTGAAAGATTATCACTAATGCATCCACTATTTCCTAAGCTACTTCCTTAAGTACTCTGGGATGCAGCCTATCTGGCCCTGGGGATTTATCGGCCTTCAATCTATTCAATTTACCCAACACCACTTCCCGACTGACCTGGATTTCACTCAATTCCTCCTTTGACCCACAGTCCCCTGCTATTTCAGGCAGATTATTTATGTCTTCCTTAGTGAAGACGGAACCAAAGTAGTTATTCAATTGGTCCGCCATATCCTTGTTCCCCATGATCAACTCACCTGTTTCTGACTGCAAGGGACCTACATTTGTTTTAACTAACCTCTTTCTCTTCACATATCTATAAAAACTTTTGCAGTCAGTTTTTTATGTTCCCTGCCAGTTTTCTTTCATAATCTATTTTTCCTTTCCTAATTAAGCCCTTTGTCCTCCTCTGCTGGTCTCTGAATTTCTCCCAGTCCTCTGGTATGCTGCTTTTTCTGGCTACTTTGTACGCATCATTCCTTTGCTTTGATACTATCCCTGATTTCCCTTGTTATCCACGGATGCACTACCTTCCCCGATTTATTCTTTTGCCAAACTGGGATGAACAATTTTTGTAGTTCATCCATGCAGTCTTTAAATGTCTTCCATTGTATATCCACCGTCAACCCTTTTAGAATTAATTTGCCAGTCAATCTTGGCCAATTCACATCTCATACCCTCAAAGTTACCTTTCTTTAAGTTCAGAACCATTGTTTCTGAATTAACAATGTCACTCTCCATCCTAATGAAGAACTCAACCATATTATGGTCACTCTTGCCCAAGGGGGCACGTACAACAAGACGGCTAATTACCCCTTCCTCATTACTCAAAACCCAGTCTAAAATAGCCTGCTCTCTCGTTGGTTCCTCTACATGTTGATTTAGATAACTATCCCGCATACATTCCAAAAAATCCTCTTCCTCAGCACCCCTGCCAATTTGATTAACCCAATCTATATGTAGATTGAAGTCACCCATTATAACTGTTTTGCCTTTGTCGCACGCATTTCTAATTTCCCGTTTGATACCATCCCCAACTTCTCTGCTACTGTTAGGTGGCCTGTACACAACACCCACCAGCGTTTTCTGCCCCTTAGTGTTTTGTAGCTCTACCCATACCGATTCCACATCCTCCAAGCTAATGTCCTTCCTTTCCATTGCTTTAATCTCCTCTCTAACCAGCAACGCTACCCCACCTCCTTTTCCTTTCTCTCTATCCCTCCTGAATATTGAATATCCCTGGATGTTCAGCTCCCAGCCTACGTCACCCTGGAGCCATGTCTCCGTGATCCCAACTATATCATAATCATTAATATCTATCTGCACGTTCAACTCGTCCACCTTATTACGAATACTCCTTGCATTGAGACACAAAGCCTTCAGGCTTGTCTTTACAACGCATTTACCCCTTATACAATTTTGCTGTAAAGTGGCCCTTTTTGATTTTTGCCCTGGTTTTGTCTGCCTGCCACTTTTACCTTTCACCTTGCTACCTAATGCTTCTACCCTCATTTTACACCCTCCTGCCTCTCTGCTCTTGTACCCATCCCCCTGCCACATTAGTTTAAATCCTCCCCGACAGCACTAGCAAACACTCCCCCAAGAACATTGGTTCCATTCCATTCCAGGTGCAAACCGTCCTGTTTGTACCGGTCCCACCTCCCCCAGAACTGGTCCCAGTGCCCTAAAAATTTGAATCCCTCCCCCTTGCACCACTTTTCAAGCCACGTATTCATTTGCATTATCCTCCTATTTCTACTCTGACTGGCCCGTGGTACTGGTAGTAATCCGGAGATTACTACCTTTGAGGTCCTACTTTTAAGTTTATCTCCTAGCTCCCTAAATTCACCTTGTAGGACCTCATCCCTTTTTTTACCTATATCGTTGGTGCCAACATGCACCACGACAACTGGCTGTTCACCCTCCCCCTCCAGAATGTTCTGCAGCCGTTCAGTGACATCCCTGACCTTTGCACCAGGGAGGCAACATACCATCCTGGAGTCTCATTTGCGGCCGCAGAAACGCCTATCTATTCCCCTGACAATTGAATCCCCTATTACTATTGCCCTTCCCCTCTTTTTTCCCCCCTCATGTGCTGCAGAGCCACCCATGGTGCCATGAACCTGGCTGCTGCTGCATTCCCCTGATGAGCCATCTCCCTCAACAGTATCCAAAATGGTATACCTGTTTAGGAGGGAGATGACCGCAGGGGACTCCTGCAGTACCTGTATGAAAAACCTATTCCTCGGGGCCCTTTAAACTCTCTACTCATCTCATCTTAAATATATATATCCTCTGGTTTTATATTCCCCAGCTCAGGGAAAACGGCTGTGAATAATCAATACATCTAGAAACCTCGAGATTTTTAATGGTCTCTACTCAATATTCTATGCGCCTTGAAAAAAAATGAACTCACCGCCTATCCATTCTCAACGCGCACCAGTACCAAATCACGAAAAATGCTGTATTTCCAACATAATGACACCCACCCTATAGCTGTGTGAGAAGAAATGCAAACAATACTCCGTCAGCATTCTCACCAACAACTAGGCCAGTTGTAATCTGACGATCCAACTCTTGTACTCAATATCATGACGACGGAGAGCCTGGATGCCGAATGCCATGTTCTCTACGTTGTTTAAATGTATCGCCACGTCGAGGGAATTACGGTTCTTCTATTCTTTCGTTTTCCTCTTGTCATATACAGTGAAAGTCATACCCTGGTTTCACTTACCTAAATGCAACACCTCTTACTCTTCCGAGGTAAGGTTAATCTGCCATTCAGGCGCACATTTCTGTACCTCATCTTAAATAACCTTCTTCGGTCCAAAACCCCACCAATTTTGTTGCCATCCGTAAACTAACTAACCATGTCATTTATATACTAATCAAAATCGTTAATGTGCATGACAGTAGACACAAAATTCGCCCCATGGCACGCCAGTGATCACACGCCTTCAATCAAATCTCCAATGCCGCCTTGTCTGTGTTTGGTATAGATTGTGCTCGCCGATATACTGGATAGGATTTTTGGAGCAGCAAATACAGAATTTGTTCCAAGCCTGTAAAAATAAATAACTGTAGATGCTGGTTTATACCAAAGATATAAATTGCTGGAGTAAAGCGGGCCAGGCAGCATCTTTAGTCACCCATCCTTTTTCTCCAGAGATGCTGCCTGACCCGCTGAGTCAATCGGCACTTTGTATATATCTTTGTTCCAAGCCTTCTCTGGTAGCGCTACCCAACTCTTGTTCCATAACGACAATATCTGGATTGCTGCTGCTTCCGTCAACATTTGAAAGTCATGAAATGAATCACCTTCGCTAATAACTTACACCACGTCTTCATATTAACTTGGATCATTTCCGACTCCCTTCCCTCTTCTGGTTGTGTGTCCATCTCAGGAGACATTTACCACTGATATTTACTGGAAACAAGCTGACACCCACAGCAAACAAAACACACAAAGCGCTGGATTATTTCGACAGGTCGTGCAATTGGGTTGGGGAACATGGATGGCTGACGTTTCGGGTCAGGACCCTTCCTTAGGCTGATTGTGGTGTGGAGGAGGAAGAACCTGGAACAAAGGAGGGACAAAACAAAGCCTGGGGGGTAACTGCTGGATGAAGGTTAAGGTGGATATGATAGGCATAGGCCAGAGATGAAAAGACAGAAATTGTGAAACAAAGGGTCATCTTTTAGACAGATGGTGGTCTGTATATAAATCCAGCTGCTGGAGGAGGTACTTGAGGCAGGTACTAATGCAAAGTTTAAGAAGCATTTTGACGGGTACATGGCATGGATAGGTTTAGAGATTAATAGCTCAAACGCAGGCAGGTGGGACTAGTGTGGGTGGGGCATGTTGGTCGTCATATTTGAAGTTTGACCGAATGGCCTGTCTACACGTTATATGACTCTAAGTCTATGGTTCAGTTGAATATATTAATTGCATGTGAATTTCCTAGCCCGAAGTGAAGGTTCTCATTCAATTTTGTCATAGACATTCAGAAATGCAGGTCTATTCCTCATCTCTCTCCCACCCACACTCACATGGCCGTGAAGGCTATCGCACGCGCAGTTGTTACCAAGCTCGGGGCATCATTTGGTAACTAAATTGAGAACGTACATGATGAGAAAATGGCTTGGTCTGCAGAGTAAAGTACAAGCATGCACAATGTGGGCGGAATAGCAGGGATTTCCTCTGCCTCACAAGTCCTGTGATACATGGCCAGTCCTGAATTCTAGTGCTGTAAATGCACACATTCACTTATGAACAAAATTGCTAGAATCCTGAAAAAAGTTGGCACTTTCCAATTCCAGATCGACTTCTGGGTAACGTTCTTCCCACTGAATCAGCCTATTGGTTAGATTTGTGACATATTCACCAACCGACAAAGATTCCTTGTGTATATGTTAAATATATGAAAATAACCGCAAATAACCGAAAATGCTATATTTCCTTTTTTTTAAAACGAATTCCAATGAAATTCAACATATTGTTAGAAATTACTAACATTCTCTCATTCATATTTTCCAATATTTAATTAACATGAAATCCCTTTCAGAATACGTTTATAAATATATTCGTACAACATTTTGGAAACATATTTTGATTTCAGTGGTGTTTGAAAGGATGCAAGAATGCAGTTCTTGCGGAGAATAGAAATAGAATTTCAAAACAATGGTGATGTGAATGAAATGCTGGTACGTACAAATAATTTACGGTATTGACTGTATTTATTCATCAACGTGGACATGTTTAGTTTTGTCAATGTCCGGTTCTGGATATTTTCCGTTGCGCAATCTTAAATACGAAGATCGGAATATTACAATTGATTTGGAGACTGACTTGCTTTAAGAATGTGTCCTGCAATTATTGGTCGGAACTCTTCGTGTCGCTGTCTACCAATAGGGAGCGTCGAGACTGTGAGAGATCGACCCAGCCCACCGTCTGGTAAACGCAGCGCACAATTGAAGAAGCAGACGCAGCCCGGGTTTACACTGATCGCACTGATTCAGGACAGCTACAAAGACATTTTGCTTTCCTCGTTTCAATATTTCTACATGGACGCTGTAGTGTTAGGCCAAAGCATTGACGAGTGGAATACATTCGTGTATTGAAGCAAATGAACTTGCAGCAAAATGGCGAACGCATTGATGAACGGTGCATCATTCACTTTCCTTCTTTGCGCGTCGGCCATGGTCTCGTCAGAGCTTCGGTACTCGATACCAGAGGAAACTGATCTCGGGACCTTTGTGGGGAATATCGCTGAGGATTTAAGATTAAATGTTTGGGAGTTATCGGTTCGCAAATTCAGGTTGGTGTCCGATGAAATGAAGCAATACCTTCAGGTAAATGCGGACAATGGTGATTTATTTGTCAGTGAAAGAATTGACCGAGAGCATATGTGCAGACAAAGCCTTGCCTGTTCCCTTTCTTGTCAAATTGTGCTCTACGATCCCGAGGAAATGTATAGTGTTACCGTTGAAATCTTGGACATAAACGATAATTCCCCATTTTTTCAGAAGGATGAATTATCTTTGCAGATCAGTGAGCTCAGTACACCGGGTGCGCGCTTCCCGTTGCAGAGCGCGCGCGATCCCGATGTTGGTACAAATGCAGTTAACACTTACGAGATCAGTCCAAACGATCACTTTGGTATTAAGGTGCAGTCAAGACGCGGAGGGAGTAAGACTGCCGAGCTGCAATTGGAAAAACCGTTGGACCGTGAACAGCAGGCAACCTTTCAACTCATGTTAACCGCCCATGATGGTGGTACGCCTTGCAGATCAGGCACGGCTCGGATTGTCATTGCTGTAGTGGACGCGAACGATAACGCTCCTGTATTCGATCGAGAATCCTACACCGTAACCTTAGCAGAAAACGTCCCAAAAGGTGCACTGGTGACCACAATCAATGCTAAAGATCTGGACGAAGGCAGCAATGCTGAACTCACCTACAGTTTCACAGATCACGTTCCTCAATTGATTCGAGAGTTGTTCAGACTGGATTCGCAAACCGGACAGATTAGAGTTGAGGGAACGCTAAACTTTGAGAAATCCTCTTCTTACGAACTTGATGCGCAGGCACTGGACAATGGTTCACCTGCTTTGACAGCACACACAAAGGCCATCATCACGTTGTCTGATGTGAACGACAATGCTCCTGTAATACACGTAATCTCGTCTTCCAGCACTGTTCAAGAAAATGCGCAGCCTGGGACTATAGTTGCTACTATCAGGATAACAGATTTGGATTCTGGGGAAAATAGCAAGATTCATTGCCAGATACCTAAAGAGTTTCCTTTCACCCTTCAAAAATCTTCGAGGAATGACTATAGGTTGGTTACGCATGAAGGTTTGGATCGTGAAACAACCGCAAAATATAACATCTCTATTTCGGCCTGGGATAACGGTTCGCCTCCTCTTTCAACACAAAGAACTATCTTGATTCTCGTGTCTGATATAAATGACAACGCGCCTCAATTCACACAATCATCATATAACGCGTATGTCACGGAAAACAATACACCCGGTTCTTCCATATTTTCTGTTTCTGCATTAGATTTAGACATTGATAAAAATGGTGAGGTGATATATACTGTTCAAGACAGCATTACAGATCAGCGTTCTCAATCCAGATTTGTCACCATTAATTCCAAAAATGGTAACATTTATGCATTGATTTCCTTTGACTATGAGATTCTGAAACACTTCCAACTCAACGTTCAAGCTCAAGACTCTGGATCTCCCCCAATGAGTAGTATTGCTACCGTAAACGTAATTATTTTGGACCAAAATGACAACATTCCAAAAATTGTTTCACCTCTAATATTAAACGATTCAATATCAGTGGAGATTGTGCCTCAGTCAATATATCCAGGCTATTTGGTCACCAAGGTAAGCGCGACGGATGCAGATTCGGGACAAAACGCACGACTTTCCTATCAGTTACTGGAAATCACTGATCCCAGCCTGTTCACTGTGGGTGTTCTCTCCGGTGAAATCAGAGCAACTCGAAGTTTGAGAGACCAAGAGCTGATCACAAGCAGAATAGTAATCTGTGTGAAGGACAATGGACAACCGAGCCTCTCCAGTACAGCGATAATATTTTTCTCAATTCTGCCCAACAGTACGGTACTGCCTTATGAAAGTTCAAACGAGCTGCGAGAATGGAAAGGTATTCCCAACTTCAATCTCTATTTAATCATAGTCTTAGGTTCGACATCCTTCCTGTTTCTGGCGACTATTATTTTTTTGGTGATGCTGAAATGTAAACAAGATAGAAGTATTGACGAAGTTTACAGATCGAGATTCTGCTGTTCCGATCCCAGGAATTTGGATAGCGCTTTTAATGCGAGTAGTAATGTATCCGAAGATCCAAGTTATGCGAGATCTGGTCGTACCGAAGGTTATCGTTACCCTGTATGTTTATCACCAGAATCTTCCAAAAGTGATTTTTTATTTTTAAAGCCCTGTCATTCCACCTTGCCATTCAACGAGCTGAGTGTCTTGCAGAACAGTACAAGACCATAAGGTTAGAAACAACGAACAGTAGACACAACAAAAGACACAAAGGGCTGGAGTAACTCAGTGGGTCAGACAACATCTCCGGAGAACATGGATAAGTGAACTTCGGGTCATGGCTCTTCTTCAGAACCAAGAAAATAACTTATCTTAAAGCGGTGGAGAATTTACTCTGACTGAGGGCTATTTGTTAATCATCGAACTAATCCGTAAATTTAGCACGCGTGGCTTTATGTCCATGGATTTCCTGGTGAACTATAATTGCTTCATTCTGTTATTGCGATCTGCAAGATACTTGTTTGCCTCTTTTCTGTCGATTATGATATTGAACGTGCTGGAAATGCTGACAATCTTTGCTTTTTGAAACACCTCTTAATACATTCGTGTGCAATCAATTTCTCCTCGTGATGGTTCACATACGCATTAAGTTATAGTGTTGTTATGTCATAGTTTCATGCTCAGATAACTCAAAATTTAACAAAGTATAAGCATATTCGTGAAAATAAAGCCTACCTTCAAGATGACACGAAAAATCGTTTTTTTTTTTTGTGTTTCCATCGTTTGGTCAGTAGAACATTGAACATTTGAACATTTAACATTTTAAATAACTACATCCATACCAAACTGTTATATACTATGTAAAATTATTTCCCAGGTACTTTTCATTTTTAATATAACATACCAATTAATTCCTTTATAGCTTGATTAGTATACACCACGTTCAATAAATGCACGGTATTCGCTATATCTGTGAGTTTCTGCTAATGCACGGTATTCGCTATTTCTGGGAATGTGCCTTGTGTGATGCATTATTTCTCGTGATGTTACCCGCTAACCATTTGCGCTCCTAAATAGCCGTATGGTATAAACTTGACAATGGTTGCCTAAAACATTTCCAGAACCTATTTTCTGTTTGGATATCATCATATTTGTTGACTATTGCCTTACTTATGCATTTATAAAAACATGTGTCTACTATTTGCCGCACCACATTCTCAATTTCCAACTTAAAATACCTTCTGGAACTACGCTCATATTTATTTATATGATAATATCTCAGTCCTCTACCTCATATCTGTCTCGGCACTAAATCTCCTTTGCTACTTCCACTCTTCATCTTCACTATATTGCCGCAAACTCTTGATTAAATTATTTCTGGTGCCTCGTTTACGTTTAGCATATTACTGCACCACAACGACCCAAATAACGGGTTGATCCTCAATTTGTCAGCGAGTCTTTCGTCGAAATTTAAAACAGTTTCTTCTTCTGTTAACACGGACATATTTACATGACACCATATCTTCTTAAGGGAGTACTGTTCTGCGGTTATATTAGCATACAAGGCTTAAAAAATAGAAGCGGAAGTATGCCAAGCCACCCATTGAGTCGACTCTGCCATTCAATCATGGCAGATTTATTTTCTCCTCTCAACATCATTCTCACGCCTCCTCCTCGAAACCTTAGACATCCTTCCTAATCAAGAACATATCAATCTCCGATTTAAAAATACCCAACGTCGGCCTCCACGACCATCTCTGGAAATGAATTCCTTGGACTGATTACCTTCTAAAGTGCATCATTTTATGCTGAGGCTATGCCCTCTGGTTCTAGACTCTCCCATTACCCGAAACTCACCCACTAACTTAAGGATATGGCTCGAGAAATCGCGGACGCATTGGTGATAATTTTCCAATGTTCTATAGATTCAGGATCAATTCCTGTGGATTGGAGGGTACTAACGTTATCCCACTTTTTAAGAAAGGCGGGAGAGGGAAAAGAGGGAATTATAGACCAGTTAGCCTGACATCGGTGGTGGGGAAGATGCTGGTGTCAATCAAAAACGATGAAATAGAGGTATATTTGAATAGCAATAACAGGATTGGTAGAGTCAGCATGGATTTACGAAGGGGAAATCATGCTTGACTAATTTACTGGCTGATCATTCCCAATCAGTAATTGATAGAGATTAGTGGGCAAAATTAGAGCACATGGTATTGGGGGGTAGTGTGCTGACATGTATAGAAAATTGGTTGGCAGACAGGAAACAAATGGGATTAACGGGTCCTTTTGCAAATGGTAGGAAGTGAAGAGCGGGGTACTGCATGTCTCGGTGCCGGGACCGCAGCTATTCACAATATACATCAATGATTTGGATGGAGGAATTCAAAGTAATGTTAGCAAATTTGCAGATGACACAAAGCTGGGTGGCAGTGTGAACTGTGAGGAGGATGCTATGAGAATGCAGGGTGACTTGGACAGTTTGGGTAAGTGGGCAGATGCATGGCAGATGCAGTTTAATGTGGATAAATGTGAGATTATCCACTTTGGTAGCAAAACAGGAAAGCAGATTATTATCTAAATGGTGTCAAGTTGGAAAAAGGGGAAGTACAACGGGATCTGGGGTCCTTGTTCATCAGTAAATGAAAGTAAGCATGCAGATAGAGCAGGCAGTGAAAAAAGCGAATGGCATGTTTGCCTTCATAACAAGAGGAGTTGGGTATAGGAGAAAAGAGGTCCTTCTGCAGTTGTATAGGGCCCTAGTGAGACCTGGAGTATTGTGTGCAGTTTTGGTCCCCTAATTTGAGGAATGCCATTCTTGCTATTGAGGGAGTGCAGCGTAGGTTTACAAGGTTAATTCCCGGAATGGAGGGACTATCATATGCTGAGAGAATGGAGCGGCTGGGCTTGTATACTCTGGAGTTTAGAAAGATGAGAGGGGGTTTTATTGAAACATATAAGATTATTAATGGTTTGGACACGCTAGAGGCAGAAAACATGTTCCCGATGTTAGGGGAGTCCAGAACCAGGGGCCACAATTTAAGAATAATGGGAAAGCCATTTAGAACGGAGGTGAGGAAACACTTTTTCACACAGAGAGTTGTGAGTCTGTGGAATTCTCTGCCTCGGAGAGTGGTGGAGGCCGATTCTCTGAATACTCTGAAAGCCATTTAGAACGGAGGTGAGGAAACACTTTTTTCACACAGAGAGTTGTGAGTCTGTGGAATTCTCTGCCTCGGAGAGTGGTGGAGGCCGGTTCTCTGAATACTTTCAAGGGAGAGCTATAAGGGGCTCTTAAAGATAGCGGTGTCAGGGGATATAAGGAGAAGGCAGGAACGGGGTACTGATTGGGAATGATCAGCCATGATCACATTGAATGGCGGTGCTGGCTCGAAGGGCCGAATGTCTTACTCCTGCACCTATTGTCTATTGTCTATTGAAACATCCTTTCCACGTTCACTCTACTTAGGCCTTTCATTATACAGTAGATGTAAATGGGACCCACACCCCAATCTGCCCATTCTTCTAAACTCCAGCAAGTACACAGGCTCGAAGGCTTCAAACTCTCCGCAGAAGTTAATCCAATCATCCATTGGACCATTGCTTTCTCAGTAATGCACCACGCATATTTCAACTCTCATATTTGTAAATCATGACACGATTTATTTCAAGTACATATCTTGTGCCTATAGATTTCCGCCTGACTGGTTAGCTCGGAACAAAAGGTGTTCTCTGCACCTCGGTACATGTGACAATAAATTAAACTATACTCAATAGATTAAAGTTTGCATTTTCTAAGTCCACTCATAAAAAGACTAGGTGAAAACTGACAAAATTCGATTTGCTGGCAACAAAAATAGTAAGATTAAACGAGAACCTACCAGTTTGAAGTTTGATCTTTATTTTATGAGGAGTTGCGATGAGGGATTTCGTGAAGACCCCGCCGGGCACGCATGCGCGACATTCTTCAAAGCAGCGGTGTGGAATCACAGAACTACCCAGAAATTAACTAATATAGTAAGATTGAAGAGACTCTAATTACCAGCTGACCTTATAGTAGAGGGTTGGGAGCGGAGGGCACAAAATCCCTCATCGCAACTCCTCATAAAATAAAGATCAAACTTCAAACTGGTAAGTTCACGTTTAATCTTACTATTTCATTTCGGAATCACGTGAGTGACTTCGTGAAGATTTCAAAGCTCTGTGATTATATGCCCTGGATCACGTCCATGCCCACACACTACTGTAATACTGATGGAGGAACTATGTTAACGTATTTCAGACTTGAACAAGCTGAAAAATAATAACATTATTGTTAATACAACAATAAACCCCTGAACTCGGAGCCAAACGTTTAGGGAACAGCACTTAAAACTGACTGCGCAACGTTGCTGGAGCGGCCACAGGTTAGTTATGAAACCGGTGAAATGTGGTTTCTCTGGCCCAGCCCACTATTGCGAGGACATGATCCATGTACATCTCCATGGTCCTCACCGATGATGTGGATGCAGCCCTGGTAGAATGACATTTTAAAATGTTTAGTGTCTTACCTGCTGCACCGAATACCACCTTGAGCCATCTGGAGATAGTCTGCACCATCACCCTGTGACGTGGGTTTCCATGGCTGATAACAGATCCGCCTCCATATTCCTGATGGCCATTTTCAGACCTGTAGTCACAGGTCTGTGTAGTTTAAGCAACTCTTTTATAAATAAGTTACTTTATTATGGGTCGATCATTCTATCCAGGTTTAATTCCTGTAGAGTCTGGACCCGTTGTGCTGTGTTCAGTGCCATTACCATCACCACTTAAAAGGTGAGTAAGTCCAGTGGTAAATCCGTCATAGGCGACCAGCTCCTGAGTAGGGTCATCACCACCCTTATATCTCAGGTAATATAATATCGTGGTCGGGGAGGGATGGATAGAACATATCCCTCATAGTTTGGATACCAGCTGGTGATATCCCACTCCAATGTTGAGATAGGATGACAGTGCACCCCTGGCACTGTTTACGGCACTGTAACCGAGGGACTCATCATAATGAAGACCCGTGAGGATGCCAGCACATTGGAGATCGTAGCAGATATGTAGGTGGTCTTGGTCCCACTACTGAAACCTCCCATATCCTTATGTAGGTGAGGTACTGCTTCTTAGTGGACTCTCTCTGCACAATGCTGTATGACGTCCATGGTCCTTTATGTTGCAGAATCTGGTTGCGTTTTCTGTAACACCTGACTGATGAAGCAGAATGGGGAAAGGATAGAAATCCATTTCCCTCAATGTAGCGAGAACTCGTCCATCGTCACTTCCCTAGGATCTGATTCTCAAGAGACACATATTGGTATCTAATGGCTCAACCTGTACGCGAGGAGGTCGATATCTGGTGTTCCATGTTAGGCTATAATTTTAGCAAATATTTGGAGGTTCAACATCCACTAGGTGTCGTTATTAAATACTTGTGACCTGGTGTCCGCCACTGTATTGAACTTAACCAGAAGGTGCGTAGCTGATATCCAAATATTTCTTTCATTGCACCAGAGCCAAATTAATTTTCCCAATTCATCACAAGATATTGACGTGATACCACCCATAAGGTTTAAATATGTCACCTCAGTGGTATTATTTTGAAGATGGACATACGTATGCTGCAGATTAGTGCATTAAGCCCGCAGCCCATGACATGCTCTCAGCATTTCTGAACAGTCCCAGCCCTTGGAGCTTGCGTCGGTTTGTAACACGACTAATGGGTTTTATGTAATGATGGGATTTAACAATCACAAACATTGCTAATCCACCATTGTAGCTCAATTTATGCCTTGATTGGTGGCTGCATAGTTCCGTAAAAAATGTCCAGCATTTGCTATTATGCCGAGATTTTGCACTTTGCAAGCTTTGATAGTGTAACGGCGCAATTATGTAGCTAGAATGTAGCTACAAGTTTATCAATTACCTTAGCAGCATGTCTAATAGTCGGTTTCCTGGCGCAAGCAAGGCTGTTACATGCCTCTATATTGTCTATTGCTTTGTTCCCTGGGAGAGTGACAATCAGACGCATGTATCCCAGAATGTATGTAACCTCTCTCCTACTTGTGAGGTTATACATGCAGCACCTCCTAGAGAACCAGACCCCCTACCTCCATGGCTACCGGCGGGCCTGTCGTTCTGGTTCTTGGTGTTCCGTTGAATTGTGTTGAGGTGCTGCTGGCATGTTGGTCCTTACTGGTCTTTCAGGTGGCCCAAGGTCTTGCATATGATGTTTGCCTGCGCACTGCCGCCCTGCTGGAGGGAGATGGGTTATCAACCCGACTGCCTCCATCTCCTAATCCAGGTCCTTGACCTGTATGGGCATGTCCTCACCGAACAGCTGTCTCGGTGGTGGCATCGCAGATGCCTTGTACAACTCCACAAATATGGGGTTTAGGAGTCAGTTTAATGGCAATATTCCGGGAAGCATTAACTTCATGACTAATATCGCAAGAGCATCCTCCTGATCTGCCGTCGTTTCCGTACTGTCAACCGACCTGGCAAAGGCAGTAATCCCCGATGTCAGCAATTTCAGGATCTTTTATAACTTCAGCTCCTGTGCCCTTATCCCAGGACTGTTGTTGCCCCAGATGGGTGTGTTGACTGTCGGTACATTCAAAGATATGCAGTTGTTTGGGCCTTGCATTTGTTGATCGCCTTGGTAAGGACCTGTTCCTGCAGCTGGTGTGTGGTGAGGTAATCTAAGGTCGCCCCTAATTTGGGTTGCAAAAGGCTGACCTAGTCAATGCCTACTATGTTCTGTTGTGCTATGCAAAGAAAGAATTTCATTGTCCTGTCAGGGACACATGACAATAAACTCTTTTGACTCCTTGACTTTGACTGACCTGAGTGCTTCAGCTGGGCGAACTTGGAGACCACATTCAGCAGTTCCTCCTGGGTTTTCTCAGGCACTGCAGGTTCCTGCTCCACCCTTCTTACGTGTCAGCCAGCTTCTGATCCGTGGCATTCCCCACCAATGACGGGGACATGCTGGGTGACCCAGCCGCATGTCTCCAGGACTGGAGGACATCTGGTCCAGCTGCAGAGATTGTGCTCTAGGATACGCTCCATCATGCACTCCATCCGAGCCATGCGACCGCCACCGCAACTGCGGACGACAAGTCGACTTCCTCAGGTTCTGGAGAATCTCTGAGGCTTCTGTCATCCCCTGCACCACGTCGATGTGATAACAAGGGTGCCTAGACAGGATGTCACTGCCTGCCGCTTCTGCATGGCTAAGGGAATCCAGCGCAGACCTGCCACTGGTCAGCCATCTTCCGGACAGAGGCGGCCCGCTAGTCTGATAAGACATGAGTGGTGATGAGTCGGTCCCCGCCGCCAAAGCGTGGCACCCTGACATCCGCGTGGGCTTGCCGCCTGTCCTCCTTAGGGACAAAGGTGACGTTCAGACATGTCCTGCCGCTAAAGGGGGGTCCGGTGACCGAGATGAGACTACACCAGCCCGCGATCTGGCAGGCTCCCCCGGTGGTGAGTCTGTGCTAGCCACACATGCGGGGCTTACAGACCCAGGTCTCAATCCTTCACCGGTCCACGATCTGGCGGCCTGCTCCGGTGGAAAGTCGACCCTGGCTCCTATAGCAGGGCTCACCGACTGCTGTGCGGTTCTTCCCCTGGTCCTCCCTCTGGTGACCTGCATAGTGGGGAGAGAGAATGTGCCGCCGAGCGGATAACACGCTTATGCACTTTACTCCACTGTCCCTATGCTTAGGTGGCAGTGCTAGGGAGTCAGGGTCTTGCCTACCCTGCTCCTGCGCGGTGCTCCTACCACTTTACGGCTCCATGAAGAGCCATGGTGGGGAATCGGGTCCTGGCTGCACAGGGCTCCCCTGTATCCGCGTTCTTATCCTGGCCCACAGAGTGGGCGCTGCCGGCGTTGCAGGCAGCTCCGGGAATAGTTGGCGCTGACTCCCATCTGAAGTCCCATGGCCCTGGGAAGCATACTTCTATGCCTTCATTCTGGTCTCCCATCCATTGTTTCTGTAAGCAAAGTCTAGTACAGAAGTTAAACAACTCAAGGTTAGTATCTTACCTGATGGTCTTTAAGAGCTTCTGGTGGAGGAGCGCACTCTCTCCCCCCTCCCCCAGCTCCAATGGTGACCAGACTCTCATGCGGGACATAGACTCCACTAACGGAAAGGCTCCCATCTGTGTGTGAGTCAGGGCCGCGGCTCTGTCTACTACCCCTATAGGGTAGCATAGCCGTTAGTCCGTGGTATACATGCGGCCTGTGGCGTAGAGTCGGAGCTCCTGCTCTGCCTTCGCTGCCCACGAATGGCAGTCTCGGAGCACAGACTCTCCTGGTCCACTGGCTTGCCCGACTTCCGGGTAGTGTTGCCGTCAGCCTGTGGTGACCCTGCGGGCTGCGGTATGGATTCGAGCTGCCGCTCGGCCGTCACTGCCTGCGAACGGCGAGTGTGAGCCCGGACCCTACCGGGTCAATGAGCTGCCCAACCTGCCCGGTGTAGAAATAAAGTCAGAAAGTCAGGCCACAGAGTCCTTGCGGGCTGCGGTGTAAAGTCGGGGCAGCCCCTATTCCATTGCCTGCAAGCCCCATTACCTTTTAATAGTAAGAGTAAATGAAAACTTACCAGTTTGAAGTTTGATCGTTATTTTATGAGGAGTTACGATGAGGGATTACGTGAAAAAGCCCCACCTGGCGCATGATCGGCATACTTCAATGTAGCTGCATGAAAAACACAAAACCAATAGCCGGAGTAAGATAGTAAGGCTCAACGTAGTCTAGAACTACCAGATGATCATTATAATATGAGGGTCGGGAGTGGAGGGCACGTAATCCCTCATCGTAACTCCTCATAAAATAACGATCAAACTTTAAACTGGTAAGTTCTCATTTAATCTTACTATTTTACTTCAGAGTCACATGAGTGACTACGTGAAGATTTTGTAGCCCTGTGCTTTTTATGTCATAGATTCATTCCATACAACACTCTGTTTCATTCAACACAGTAGTGAGTAAATAATATATTTGAAAACATTGCTTCAGTTTATGTAATGTCTTTTTATTATAAAAGAACGAAAGTAATAACCCCTCTATCGTAGGGGAGGATTTATAACCAAAGATATAAATCGATAATATAAAACAAAGCAACAATCAAAGAGAACCCAACACTGCGTGTCCAACCCTGACACCGTGAGAACAGGTTTCTCGTAAACTTTGAAAAGTTTTCTTTTACATCATCCTACGGCCTCTAATTTTTGATCAAGTGGCACGTCCTGTGCCTTTGCCGTGGATGTACCTACCTCCCTGGTGGAGTGATTTTTAACATCTCAATGTCTACTCCTGCTGAGTCCCAAAACCTGATTTAACCATCTAGAATGTAACTATCTAGAACCATCAGTTTGTATTGATACTTTTATTGTGTTTTTGTGTGTGTAATAAGTAGCGCTGTCTCACCACCACGGAGAATCTTGGCTACTTCAATAAATTGAGTCAATGCTTAAGCACACACAATTTTTGGTCGACAGGATATGCTTTAAAATTTACCTTGGTTCCAGATCTTCCTGGTCTGCTTTGTTTGATTAAGTCATAAACATAAAAGACAATGTTATCTGTAGCCACATGTATACAGTCTAACGTAACATTTGCAACGTTTGCACTCTTTGTGCTGATCATAATGCCATGAGCATGATTACTTCAAATGTTAACTTCAGAAACAGTGATAGAATTGGAGCCCATTGCCTAAGCAAAGTAAGAATTATGCTGACCTCCCAAACTTCTGCATTTCAACGTTGGGCAGATGTTTATATATATTCCTTTCACATATTGGGATATTAATGGATGAGACCCGATAGATTCATGGTCAGCAATTTGTCCTAAATAGGACGATAAATCACTATGAGCCCTATTAATGGCCCTATCGCTTAGGTGCTGATCAAAATGCAATCCAGGAAGGAACTCCAATATATCTGATATGTTAGCAGTATGATAAAATATCTTTGACTGTCTACGAAAGTTCCAATTTCTTTATATAAACAAAATATTGTTTTTAATGCTATTTCTCCAAGCTGCAGTTATAACATTCGTGGTCCTATCCAACAGTTCAAGCTCTTGTAATGTTCTGGTCAGAACCTGTAGATTAGCAAATTCATATGATCATGCCATGGATGAATTTCTGCAACAAATTACTGCAGCTAGGAATCGTCATAAATGGTTCAATTATCATTCTAAACATCAATGAGAACCATGACTGTGTCCGGTTTGGACCACCAAACCGCCCGTGGCAGAGTCTTGCTATATTTTCATCAGACATTGCCTAATCAGACATAATGGGGAACATAAAAGAAAATATTTCCCCCAATGTAGCGAGAATGCATCCACCGCTACTGCTCCTGGGTTGGGTTCCCATGCGATGTATCAGATATTAAACTGATAAGAATAGATACTACACTTTATCTTAGCCAAAAAGGCCGAACAGCGAACCCCCCCCCCCCACACCATCCGAGAACACTTGCCTCAGTTTGCAATGACTGCTGGTTGCTGAGCTAATATGTTTTACGCAGCTTGTGGAACACTCTCAATCCACCACTGTTATTCTGATAAAGCTTCCTTTGGCAATTGCATAGGCCTAACAAAATAGCCTGCACACTCTTCTACTGCTTGTGTTTTGCCCTTTGGAGCTTGCGGTAATGCAGTGGACCAACTCCACTGCAGAAATAGTGTTACTAATATAGCTAAGCTCCTTCTCGGATGGAGGGATAAGGCTTGTCAACAAGACAATGACACACATTTGTAATATCGTCACTTTGTCTCTTGGTAAAGTTACCCAACATGGTATCTGAATTACTCACAAACCCCAAATAGTAAATTGTTGGGGATGGCTGAAGCTTAAATTTTGTTGGATGGATCAAGACCCTAGCCTTTCAACAGGCTTGTAGTTGCTGCACTAATTTTTCAGCTGACACCTGATCAGCATTGCCAATTAAAAATGTCATCAAGATAAACTATGACCATGTGTTTTTTGTGTCCTTATCAGTGATGGTTTCAAAAACTGTATGAACAGCCTAGAAGCTGAGCTTAATCCATTAGATAATGCCTTAAATTGCCACAGCTGACCCATCCAATTAATTTTCAAGTACCTGTGAACATGATGATAAATTGGTACTGAATCATACGCATCCTATAAGTCTATAGTAACCAATTAACAACTTGTTGATAACAACTGCCTTGCAGTGTTGAAGGTGTCCATTTTGAAATGTTTTATACTGGACAAATGTATTAAAGTGTGTGATGTCTAGAAAGACTCTACAACCCCCATCTTTCTTATGCCTGTGGAATTATTTGATACAATTGTTGTGGATGCTTACTCCGTTTTTCTCATTACACTCTTCCTAAATAAATGTCATACCTCTTCTTTTATTTGAGATTTTTCAGGTGCAGAAACATAAAAATAGGATTAGGTTTACTCTGTACAGGTGGATCAACACCTTCTACAAATGCTATTATAGATCCTTACACAGTATCTAATATAAACTGATCTGCTGTTATGCAGTATCATTCATATAACACACCTGTAATCTACCACCAATCAGAGGTTCATCAAAAGCTTCCTCTGTGATAGAATAAAGTTTTTGTACCTCTCCAAATGCACGTGATGGCCTTCTTTCCCCAACAATATGGGTTTACACAAGGTTGTGCTGGATGATAATACTTCCTCACCATACTCCTGCCTCTGTTTGATTCAAAATCAAATCCCCTTCACATTGGACCAGCCTTTTTTGGCCAATTTTGCAAAGGTTTCATGAGGCTGATAGTCTTCATCAATGTCTTTGATTTGTTTTAGGCAGGTTTACTCCGTAAATAACCAGGAGTTTGAACATAGCTTGATCTGTATTGACCTGCAAATCTAAAGTGCAAAATGCTCCGAATGGCAATTTTCTCTCATATAATGGAGCTCAACATATGTTATAAAACAATGCCAACTTGTCTTTTTGAATTTTGGTCATTCCAGAATCTTTCACTTGCTTCCCAAAAGCAGTGATGCCAGCCGAAAAAAGCTTGAAAATTCTTTGGAATCGTATTCCCTGTGCCTCTGCACTATTGGAGACATGGATGCCCAAATTGGATTTACCGTTGGCACCCGAGTAAAGCACGTGTTTTCATATAAATCTGCTTTTTCAACCATAACAGCCTCCTGAAGCTGGTGAGAAACCAATTAATGGTTACCTTCCATGGCCTCACAGCTTCCTTCAGGTATCGTACTTTGTACCACATCAAGTACATCTGGATTAATTCTTGTGCTGTGGTGGGTACTCATGACCAAAAACACCACTTTCAGGGTCAGTCTCTTGCTGCCCTGGTACTCATGAGACTTGCTCAAGGAGACTACCTCCAGCCCAATCCGAGGCTCTGGAGGTTGATATTCCCACAGTGGTAAAGCACCATATACTCTATATGGAAACCCCTCAGGGCCTGCCTGGGAATATTCTGGGTTGTTAGACCCTTGGTTGAAAAATAATCTGGAACATTTCTCCATTTAATTCATTCTGAGCCATAAGGCTTTCATGTCTGGGGGCCTTTCCTTACCAGAATCATCTAAAACCTCAGACTTTCTTTATTTTTCTCCCCACTGGAGATTCTTCCCGTGGCTTTTGCTTTGTGGAGCGACTAAAGGCTCCCTAACGGTTAATTTCAACGGCCACCGGTATCGGAACCGGCTCCGCACTAATCTGCTGTGCTTCTACCCGGGACGCATTTTTACCCGTCCGTTTTCCCTCCGGAGTTTTCTCCATTTAACTTTCAACTCCTGCTGGCTCTGCACGCCAGCGCCACGGAGTTTGAAACATGCCCTGTAAGTAATTCTATCCACTTACCTGCGGGCCTGTTCCTTACTGCTGGTGGCGCTGCGCTCTGCAGCTCTTTGCCTACCGACAGCGTCGACTTAATGGCGATCGTGCGCCAGGCCCCAACTCACGTGACTCCGAAGTAAAATACAGACAGCCCGCAGTAGCCCTGCGGGCTGTGGAGTAGAGTTGGGGCTGTTGCTCTGCTGTCCCTCACTCCGAACGGCAAGCCTGCAAGCCCCACTCCTTTATGCATGCCGCCAGCCCGCGGTGTCTTGCGGGCTGCGGTGTAGAGACGGGCTGCCTCTGCAGTCCTTCGCCGGCGAGTGTGTGAGCCCGGGCCCTTCTGGTCAACGGGCTCTTCCCGACTCCAGTCTGTTGATGCCGCCGCTGACTGCCCGCGGCAGTCAGATTCGAGGCGGCCTGTAGACCCTGTGAACAGAGTCACCTGAAATGAAAAAAGGACGCAGGTTCGGTTTTCTAACCTGTAGGTCCCTGCAGTGGTGGAGCAACGCTCCTCACTGCCTGTCGCTCGCATGCGGTCGACGATATGTCGCATATGCGTGCCTGGCGGGGTCGTCACGAAGTCACTCACGTGACTCCGAAATGAAATACCTGTGTCATTTTGCTAGTGTTGTGTCAAACGCTAAGTGCGGGTACACCATCCCGCTGTTTGGGTATGTTATGTGATTTGTTAAAGTGCAGTTTGAGGAGTGCAAACAAACAAGAAGTCCGCAAACCGAATCAAAATAATATATTATTTGATCCTCACTCGTTCTCCGCCCCCATTTGTGTTTTGACCTGGCCAGTTCTGCTGTAATGTTATCTCGGTGTTCCTATCTCATTTGCCGCTCTTCGATCTGTTCCCACATTCCCAACATAGTAACTTTCGCTCTTCGTCCTAGTTTTCCAATAGCCATTGCGCGCAATTATGTTGTTTTCTCTAATGGTCCTCGCGAACCTGTCAGGAGTCACCCTCTGCCACCGCTTTTAGATTAGCCCTTTCTCCTGAACTCTGCCTCTGCGACTTCAAAGTAAAGTATTCTCTCACAAATCCAGTTAAAATCTAGCCTAGATCTTGGTGAAAAAGGACACGATGGGCCGGAGTAACTCAGCGGGTCAGGTAGCATCTCTGGACATCATGGATATGTGACCTGAACGGACGCTTCTTCAGCCGCTGTGAGATTAATTTCCTGAGATGTAATTGTAAGATCAGTTATTTCCTCCCATACAACTATATTTAAGAGTGAGTTGGATGTGGCTAAGTCTATACAACTGAACACCGATGTTTTCCCCATCACGACACAGTTTGCTGAACAAACTGTAAAATGTTATATTGTTCTCACGTTATGATAAATAAATATGGGCGGTTATTGATATCATGGTTGTAATGATGAGGGGTCTGAATAAATGCACGTATATTTCGATAAGGTCAAAATGCAAAGTTATCTCTTCTACGCTCGTGTCTGAAGATTTCGTTGCACAACTTTAAATATATGTTTTTGCAAGCCATCCAGCTTTAAGAAAATTTGCTGCTGTTATTGGTTGGGATACTTTGTGTCCCTGTCTACCAATAAGGAACCGAGACTCTGCAAGAGATCTACCCACCTCTCTCGCGTAATGAGCAGAGTAGTCTTCGCCTTCAGAAGCAAAAAACGCTGGCTGAAATCTATGTTTCAATTTGGAGTTGTATTGTTACGGATAACCGGCGTGCCGTCTTCGAAACACATATCGTTGCCATTCAATTGCCGGTATTTACATTGTTTATAGCAAACGTGTTGTGCAAAAATGGCGTGCACATTCTGCTGTGAGACATCTTTTATTTTCCTGCTTGCTACGTTGGACATGGTTGCGGGACAAATTCGCTACTCCCATTCCCGAGGAGCTGGATATCGGGGTTTTGTTGGTAATGTCGCAGAAAATTTAAGCCTAAAAGTAGGTGAATTCTTGGCTCGCGGGTGTCGACTGGTCTCAGATGAGTAGATGCAATTAATTAAGGTAAATCAAGAAAATTGCAATTTATTTGTTTCTGAGAGAATCGACAGGGTACAGCTCTGCAGCCATAGCTCTACCTGCTCCCTTTCTTTTCAAATAACGCTGGATCATCCTGTGGAAATGCACCGCGTTCAGCTGGAAATAATTGGCCAAAATGACTATTCACCTACTGCAAAGCGCAAATATGCTCTATGGATTATTGAGTTAATTGCGCCCGGGGCACGTTTTCCTCTCGTGAGTGCGCACGACCCAGACGTGGGGAGAAATAGAATCACCGCTTACGAGATCAGTCCCAATGAGCACTTAACTCTAAAACTGCATACAAGGCGGCATGGTGGTAAGGTTGCTGAGCTGATACTAGTGAAACAATTGGACTGTGAGCAACAGTCAGTGTTTCACCTTGTACTGACGGCGATTGATGGTGGTACTCCGCCGAGATCCGGCTCTGTTCAAATTACAGTGACTGTTATGGACGCAAACGATAACGTAACTGTATTTGATCACGAAATATACAAGACTATTAGACTGGAAAACGCACCCAATGGTAGGCTCGTGATACAGATACATGCCGCCGATTTGGATGAAGGCATATATGCTCAGCTGACATATTCATTCACTAGCCATAATTCATCAACGGCTCGAGTTGTTTAAATTGGATCCGATGACAGGAGAAATCAAAGTTCACGGAGTCATCGACTTCGACGAATCAGATATATATGAACTTGATGTGGAAGCTGTGGATAAAGGTGCATATGCAATGACCAGCCACGCCAAAAATTATTGTGGAGCTAATTGATATAAATGATAACAGCCCTGAATTTGAGATAACGTCGATATCCAGTGCCGTCTGCGAAGATGCACTGATTGGGACCCTGATAGCTGGAATCAGCGTAAGAGACGCCGACGTTGAGAAAAACGCGCAAATTTGGAGTGAAGTTAATGTTTCATAGATGTAGCGGTTAGATGAGCTGTCATATACTGTCACGGACCGACACTTAATACATTGTTGCGTTTTGTCGTCGGACACGAATGGATAGTGATCATATCGATGACATAATCACAATGTTTTTAAATGTTAATGGAAAATTCGTAAAATAAAACCTTTAACCGATTAATAAAAAGATGCACCATCGAGTCTTCCGCGAGGTTCTCTGATCTGACGTCCTCATCCAAGAAACCATCGTTCTTGACATCTCACCTTTCTTTGAGTTTATACTTATTCTTGGTTGATTCTGAGAAAGGTTTTCGATTTGTAGTTTTAGAATAGTTGATTTGGCATTTTGGCTGCTTTGATCGATATAGCAAACTCCCAACGCGAAGGTGAATTAGTGCTGATAATTGTTAGTCCAAGATGGAAATGCACAAAGGAAGTATAAATAACGTTAATGTTGTTTACTGAGGAGGGTATATTTTAACTGCAATATTAAATGCAATTGGAAGAATGGACATATTTCTCGAATTATAACGGACTGAAGAAGAGTACAGCAATAGTTTGGAAAACAGCGAAGCATAATAAATAGTTTCAACAGTGCGCAATATAAAATACAAATAATTATTACAGTGTTACGCCAAAGACTACGAACAAAAATCACCGTTAGAAGGTTAAATGTAACGATAGTTTTGCCATAGACTAATACATTGACTACGCTGTTCGGTGTTGCCTTTATGTTTATTTTAGTTTGCCACTATTGATGGACTACACATAGAAATATGGGTGAGGCTTTAAGATAGGCACAGAGGCATGTAGGGAATGGAGTGACATGGATCACGTGCAGGGTGATGAGATTAATTTCTCGGCATCGTTCAGCAGTAACACCATGATCCAAGACTGCTGTTCTCTATCTATTTAAATGTGGTAAGAAAACATTTGTTGTACTATTTGCTCCATGTGTACGCTGCGTGACATTACGGGCCATTGTCATGGAGACATGAACTCGAATCCCAAAACAATTTAAACTAAGTTGTATTCAATTAGGTAAATATGGGATAAAACTCGGACCCATCAGTTTTTTTTTAAAAAGGATAATGGATTGTCATAAAAGGCCACTTGCTTCATTAGCAGGCATCACTTGCAGAATCCTAGCACACTCGAATCTGTTCTCTGTCTAACACTAGATAATGTTAAATAGTTGACGTTAGATGTTTTTCAGTCCAGCGCTATTATTGACTATTACCTATACGAGGTAGTTTTACCGGGCAATATTAGTTGGTATTTTGACAGGTCCAAAAACGCGCAGTTTCCGGCGGGCAATATGACTTGATATTTTTCTTCTTCCGGGTTTCGCCATTGAAAAATGCGCAGTTTCCGGCGGGCAATATTACTTGATATTTTTCTTCTTCCAGTTTTTGCCATTGACTTTTGCTAAAGGGGAGCGGCGGCCAATCAGAGGATTTATCCAGCTTCATGGGGAGGCCAATCAGCGCCTGTTGCTAAGCGAGCGACGGCCAATCAGAGGAATCTCACACGGTGAGGCCAATCAGCGCCTGTTGCTAAAGGAGAGCGGCGGCCAATCAGAGGATTCATCCAGCTTCACGGGGAGGCCAATCAGCGCCTGTTGCTAAGCGAGCGGCGGCCAATCAGAGGAATCTCACACGGTGAGGCCAATCAGCGCCTGTTGCTAAAGGGGAGCGGCGGCCAATCGCGAAGAATCAGGTCACGGCATCTAAACAAACATGGCAGCCTCCAGCAGTGTGAGATTCGCGGCTCTTGACGACGACGGAATTATTTTAATTTACGTGGGGATAGGTAATAATTATAACGTTAGATGTTTTTCAGTCCAGCGCTATTATTGACTATTACCTATACGAGGTAGTTTTACTGGGCAATATTAGTTGGTATTTTGACAGGTCCAAAAACGCGCAGTTTCTGGCGGGCAATATCACTGAAATCATATTGCCCTCGTCTTCGACTCGGGCAATATGATTTCAGTTTGGGCAATATTCCTGGTGTCTCCCTCAAGGCCAGTCAATATTATATTATTATTACCTATAGAAGGTAGTTTTACTGGGCAATATTAGTTGGTATTTTGATTGGTCAAAAAACGCGCAGTTTCCAGCGGGCAATATTACTTGGTATTTTTCTTCTTCCGGGTTTCGCCATTGACTTTACGTAGAAAAACTGCGGTCCGGCGTACATCCGAAACCCGAACCCGGCCAAAGTTCACCGCGAAGAATCAGGTCACGGCATCTAAACAAACATGGCAGCCTCCAGCAGTGCGAGATTCGCGTCTCTTGACGACGACGGAATTATTTTAATTTACGTGGGGATAGGTAATAATTATAATATTGACTGGCTTCTTTCGGGAGACACCAGGAATATTGCCCGCACTGATATCATATTGCCCTCGTCTTCGACTCGGGCAATATGATTTCAGTTTGGGCAATATTCCTGGTGTCTCCCTCAAGGCCAGAAAATATTATATTATTATTAAGTGTGAGCCATTCTTCGGAGGGGGGAGGGGGCGGGTGGGTATCGGCGTTGCCGTCTTTATTAGAAACGAGATAAATTATTTAAGCTGTGTGTATGTATTTGCAAAGACTGGTGTAACAAACACCACTGTCTTCAAAGATTTCAGGCTACTGACATACGGGAGACCAACTAAGAGGTAATTATTTTACATTATAATGATATTATAGTAAGAAGATTAATGGAAGATTTCATGGAACTACCAGGATGACGTCAGAGGATGGATCCAAAATGATTCTCCTGCAAATAAGCCGATGGGCACATTTCTATTGCCAATCATATTGAAAGAGTGGGACTGTGAGATATGATCCACAAAAGACACTATTTGAATATTTAGTGTTGGACGTGCCTTGTGAGCTGTGAAAATTATTGATTGTGCAAATCAAATATTCAGACAACAAGGCTTCAATGAAACATCCACCAACTGGCGAACGTTCTCTTCTCTTCTCTGATCGATGCTATAACCTTGATATTTTGATTTTTTTTGTATTACATTGCCGGGCAATGTTGCAGCTTTGGAATAATAGCAATCATATCCTTCATGGAGCGCAGTTTTTTACAACGGTTTGTTTCCAACTGCAATTGGGTTATACGTGAATGTGGATTTCGACACGCCACGGTCTGTGCCCGGTTTGACGAATGCCTCTTGATAATACGTAAACATCACCCAGCCAACTTGCGACCTGGGAGACCGAAGGAACTGCGTATATTGGAATCGTAAGTAAAACACAAACAAACTGAGTAACTCAGCTGGTCAGGCGGCATCTATGGAAGCAATGTGTAGTTGGCGTTACGGGTCAGGTCAATTTTAGAGGGGAGAGAGACGGAAAAGGGAGGTGGGGGCGGGATAAAGCCTAGCAAGGGATAGGTGGACAGAATTGTGGGGAGGGATGTAGTGATCTAGTCACACTTCGTCCCTTTCTTCTGATCGACATCCCGGCCTCTAATTATGTTACTACTTAAATGGAACGAGTGAAATCCCTAATTACAAGATCTCCTTATAAAGAAATTGGTATCATCCCATGCCAGGATGTCCATCCTTGTGTATTCCACGGAAGCCAATATTCATATTCTATTTCCTTCAGGAAATCCAATTTATTGCATTCGCACTTGTGTTCCTCCAGTAGTTGTTCCGCTTCTCCTTTAGCAATGCAATAACCCTTACTCATTGCCTATACTGAATCCTTAAACTACCGAGCCAATACTTCCAAATCGCCCTTGTCACTTTACTCCTTGGCTATTCGCTTTGTACTAATCTGCGTATGCTCACCTAGTGAACATTCCCCATTTACAACGATCTGCCCAGTTCATTGACAAATTATACAATACAGGAGATTGTCACTTAGTAGCTTCATATCCCGAGGACCGACACGCGCCGAGGAGCCGGGTGTCACACTTGGCGCACCTCCAGACACTTGAGGCCCTTTCCACACTAGTCCCCTGAGCCATTAGGTGTTACACCTGTATCTGCTCCCCTAATTTATCACTTGGTATAAATATCTGAGGCATCACCAATTTGGTGCCGGCTAATCAGTGCTGCATTCTGTCGGTTCCAGCTCTATATCTTTCAGTTCCTTTCGCGTTTGGATTTTGGGTTTTCTTCAGTACTTTTCGGTGAGCCTGCATTCAAGTTCTTTCCATCTGCCCGCTGACAGATTAGTCGGCCAGCGTGGACACGGCAGGTAATTCTGATCCGCCGACCGGAGTCTTGGCGCTCACAGTTCCGAACGTGAGGATTTACTCGCTCCGTTGTTCAGGTGTGTTCAACTTCAAGGCTCCACTCTTGGCAGCCATGAGGCTCGAATAGACCAACTCGCAGCGACCATCCAGCAGTTGGAAAACACTGTCAGCCAGGTCCTGTCACACTTCGCACCGCCGCCAATTCCTCCCGCCTCCACTGATGCCCTTCCTCCTCCGTCCACTTCCAACTGTATCTAGCCCATTCTAGAACCAGTTCTTCCCACCCCAGTGAGGCACCACGACGATCCTCTACATGTTGGTCAAGACAGCTAGACTCTGCCAGGACTTTGCCCTTTTTTCGGCAGAGCCGAGAAAGATATTCCACCAACGTTTGGTCGGAGAGAGGCAGCCCAGATGATGCTGCACCTCCACCTGTACGTTATGTTGCCGATTACGCTATTGATTATCGAACGACTGCTTTAGAGAGCGATTGGTGTGATACCGCTCTGCTCGCTATCTTCATCCGTGGCCACAACGTGAACATGGAGGATGAGTTGGCCTCTCGGGACCTTCTCTCGAATCTGGACACGCTGATTGATTTAACCATCCGGATAGATAACCAGCTCCGAGAGCAACACCGAGACAAGATATCAGCAGCTCTCAAACCGTGTCCTTGCCCGGCACACTGCTCTCGCCATAGTGAGCCGATTGTCACTTCCCTCAGGAAGAAGAAGCCCCTCGCATCCTGGTCCTGATCCAGTGGAGGGGGAGCCTATGCAGATTGGCCGCACCAGGGTGAGCGAGGCCGAACGCCAGAGACGCACACGGGAGAAGTTGTGTGTCTACTGTGGAGATCCCGGATACGGTATCGCTGCTTGCCCGATAAAAAGCCAACGCTCCCCAGCAAGAGAGAGATTATGTGTGAGCAAGGTTTATTTCCCTCCTATTTCCATCAGACTCGCTCCGATTACGGTACGCTTTGGAGACACGCGATTGAAACTTAATGCTCTGGTTGACTCGGGGAGAGATGACGGCTTCATTGATATCATTGGTGCTCGGAAATTTCTGATCCCACCATTAAAGTAGAAGAGTCCCGCCAAGCCAGTGCACTTGATCGAATAATAATTGATATCGCGTCACTCTCTACCCTCCCTCTACAACGTTGTGTTAATGGAAACCACCGGGACAGAATTCAGTTGCTCCTTCTAAATTCACCTCTTGTGCCTGTCGTTCTGGGTCGGCCTTAGCTGACTACTCACATCCCCACCGTTAAATGGTCCACTGGCAAAATCTGCACTTGGAGGTAGGATTGTCACGTTAAATATCTTCGCTCCGTTTTTCTTCCCCTCAACTCTGTGTCTGTTGCTAAGTGACAATCCTGGCCTGTCCAAAGTACCATCCGAGTATCATGACCTGAAAGAGGTCTTCTGCAAGTTACTGCACAAGCAGCAGCAACTTGTGCAATAGCTGTGATGAATTCAATCGAACCAGGCAAGGGACCATCCCAGACGTTGAATTCACAAATGTGTCTGGGCGGGTGATTTCAGGATCAGAGGGAGATAGTTTTGGCAACAGTGATCATAAATCGATACATTTCCTGGTAGTTATGGATAAAGTTAAGAATGGAACTTGGGAGAAACTACTAGATTGGGAGGTAACTGATCACAATAGTTTGGTTTTGAGAATCGTTGGAGCGTCTATTAAGGTGTTGCGGTTTCTAAGTAAGTTCATATTTGACACATTGGAATTCTTCAAATGCCAGAGATAAGAATTCGGGGCGGAAATATTCATGCGAAGAAAGAAAAGGAAGATAAAGTGCAACAAAATTGTATAACGGCAGGTGATATAAATTCACTGCTAAAGGGAAAACATATGTAAGATCTGGGAAGCTAAACATGGAATGGCCTTTGGAAAATATAAACATAAATCGGTAGTCAGGAGGAATACAATAGGCTAAGAAATGGCTTCCCCTGGTAGGGTCAAGCGCTTTTCCGAAGCATTGTAAAGACACGTTACACAAGATGGTAACAAGATAAAGGGTACACCACAGAAGGGCGAATAATATAAATTATGTTTCCAGCCGGAGGAAGTAGGCGAAATGGGAAATACAGTATGTAGTTCAAAAGAGGAAAACATTCTCTCCTTCAATGTTAGAAGGACGGAATAAGGTAGTTGCGGACTTCAGGAACCGTGGTGGAGCACATGCCCCAATCAACATCAATGGTGCCAAAGTGGAAAGGTTGAGCGCTTCAAGTACCTTGGCGTTAATATTACCATCGATCCGTGATGGGCGAACCACTTTGAAGAGACAGTCAAGAAGCCACTCCAATGCATCTACTGCTTTAGCAGACTGACGATAGTCGGCATGTTTCCAATGACGCTTACAAACTTCTACAGATGCGCATAGCCATGCTCAGTATACATAATGGGCTTAATCAGATGTACAGTATGTAAATTCACCGTTGAGAAATTTCGCTACCACTGATAGATTCTTCACAGTTCATATCATCTTTGATAACATGAATGATAATAAACCGATATTTAATTATGCGCTTTAATTGAAAACGCCCGCAAACCTGCAATGCTGATAACGATCAATGCGGATGATGTCAATGAAAGCACAAATATTGAAGTTAAACATATTTTTGCATGGCACACGGCTCAGAGCTCCGGAATTGATCTGATTTAATTAAAAACCTTGAATGAAAGAAGTTAAAGTCTAGAAAATGCATTCGCTGGATTGGGTCTATATGAAATTGCAGAACACCTTAACGTTTATACTGATACATGTAATGGACAGGCTTAGTTGACATGGAGGGGTTGGCACCTTAGCTTTCTATATCTTAGTCTTTGTGACTAATTTCCAGGGGAATATTCATTTTTGGTTATGAATGCTGTGGGAAAGATAGCTTACAAGCATAGTTATCCACGTATTAATGTTAGATAACATACAATGCTACAATATGTGATAAATCCCAAAACAAAATGTGAAGAGAAAGAGGTTAGTTAAAACAAATGTAGGTCCCTTGCAGTCAGAAACAGGTGAGTTGATCATGGGGAACAAGGATATGGCGGACCAATTGAATAACTACTTTGGTTCCGTCTTCACTAAGGAAGACATAAATAATCTGCCGGAAATAGCAGGGGACCGTGGGTCAAAGGAGGAATTGAGTGAAATCCAGGTCAGTCGGGAAGTGGTGTTGGGTAAATTGAATAGATTAAAGGCCGATAAATCCCCAGGGCCAGACAGGCTGCATCCCAGAGTACTTAAGGAAGTAGCTCAGGAAATAGTGGATGCATTAGCGATAATCTTTCAAAACTCTTTAGATTCTGGAGTAGTTCCTGAGGATTGGCGGGTAGCAAATGTAACCCCTCTTTTTAAGAAGGGAGGGAGAGAGAAAACGGGAATTACAGACCAGTTAGTCTAACATCGGTAGTGGGGAAACTTCTATAGTCAGTTATTAAAGATGGGATAGCAGCACATTTGGAAAGTGGTGAAATCATTGGACAAAGTCAGCATGGATTTACGAAAGGTAAATCATGTCTGACGAATCTTGTGGAATTTTTCGAGGATGTAACTAGTAGCGTGGATAAGGGAGAACCAGTGGATGTGGTATATCTGGACTTCCAGAAGGCTTTCGACAAGGTCCCACATAAGAGATTAGTATACAAACTTAAAGCATACGGTATTAGGGGTTCAGTATTGATGTGGATAGAGAACTGGCTGGCAAACAGGAAGCAAAGAGTAGGAGTAAACGGGTCCTTTTCACAATGGCAGGCAGTGACTAGTGGGGTACCGCAGGCTCAGTGCTGGGACCCCAGCTTTTTACAATATATATTAATAATCTGGATGAGGGAATTGAAGGCAATATCTCCAAGTTTGCGGATGACACTAAGCTGGGGGGCAGTGTTAGCTGTGAGGAGGATGCTAGGAGACTGCAAGGTGACTTGGATAGGCTGGGTGAGTGGGCAAATGTTTGGCAGATGCAGTATAATGTGGATAAATGTGAGGTTATCCACTTTGGTGGCAAAAACAGGAAAGCAGACTATTATTTAAATGGTGGCCGATTAGCAAAAGGGGAGATGCAGCGAGACCTGGGTGTCATGGTACACCAGTCATTGAAAGTAGGCATGCAGGTGCAGCAGGCAGTGAAAAAAGCGAATGGTATGTTAGCTTTCATAGCAAAAGGATTTGAGTACAGGAGCAGGGAGGTTCTACTTCAGTTGTACAGGGTCTTGGTGAGACCACACCTGGAGTATTGCGTACAGTTTTGGTCTCCAAATCTGAGGAAGGACATTATTGCCATAGAGGGAGTGCAGAGAAGGTTCACCAGACTGATTCCTGGGATGTCAGGACTGTCTTATGAAGAAAGACTGGATAGACTCGGTTTATACTCTCTGGAATTTAGGAGATTGAGAGGGGATCTTATAGAAACTTACAAAATTCTTAAGGGGTTGGACAGGCTAGATGCAGGAAGATTGTTCCTGATGTTGGGGAAGTCCAGGACAAGGGGTCACAGCTTAAGGATAAGGGGGAAATCCTTTAAGACCGAGATGAGAAAGACTTTTTTCACACAGAGAGTGGTGAGTCTCTGGAACTCTCTGCCACAGAGGGTAGTTGAGGCCAGTTCATTGGCTATATTTAAGAGTGAGTTGGATGTGGCCCTTGTGGCTAAGGGGATCAGAGGGTATGGAGAGAAGGCAGGTACGGGATACTGAGTTGGATGATCAGCCATGATCATATTGAATGGCGGTGCAAGCTCGAAGGGCTGAATGGCCTACTCCTGCACCTAATTTCTATGTTTCTATGTTTCTAAAAACAAAAATGTGTTTCTCTTCAATGCCGATGCATAGTGTTGTGGCTATTTTATGAAATAATTGCGTAATAATGAAATCAGTGCGTAATTTTTGATGGAATAAAATATTACTCGCCGTGTCAACTATATGCAGGCCTACAGGTGCTGCTTTTAATTAGTGGACCCGATGCAGAAAGTGCACGTTTTTACATTGTGGATTTGGGCAAGACAATTGCAATTACTCATTACAAGCGTCAACAGAGAAATAGGAGATCCAAACTCGTGGAGGTCGAGCAGAATAACAAACAGCAACATAACTCTGGGTTGAAAGTTACATTAACTCAGAAAATATAAGATGCCATTATATCTTCTGACGGGCTGACCGGTCTGAAGAACGGTTTTGACCCGAGACGTCACCCATTCCTTCTCTCCAGAGTGCTGCCTGTCCCGCTGTGTTACCCCAGCATTTTGTGTTTATCTTCGGTTTAAACCAGCATCTGTATTTCCTTCCTACACATTAAACATTCACGTTCAGGTGCCTGGACGAAAAAGGTATCAAGTCTTTAAATAATCCGTTTTTCTTTTCTGAAAATGTTGTTTTATTAGTAATAAAAAGTAAGGACACAGATAAAAAAAATGATAAGAATGATCAGGGATCCCTTTGCACCAAGGCAACCAGCGGTATTCTATTTAATCCACAAAATAGAGCACGATGGGGAAAATAATTAAATTATTTCAGTCGCTTTCTGAAGAGTTTTCAGGTGACAATTTCATGTATTTTCTGTTATGGGATAATAAACCTGGCCTGTGATACGAGGTACAATCATAAATAGTACGAATAATCTGCTTTTTGTTTTACCATTAAGCTGTCAATCTTTCTTCACAATGTTCAACAGCACATGTCATTGCTTGCGCCAACTATTTGTTGCAAATTCTTGCACATTTTAAAATCGCACGAGGAAGCCAACATATTAAGTAAATTTGCATCAGATAATGAAACGTCTTATGGGCGAACTTCAAGAATGTGATTAAACTATTTTACTAATTAACTGGTTACTGTCACTGTTTTAACCTATTCTTAGAAATTCAACCCTCCGCCTCGCCAACCTTCTCTGGTTTAAAAGAAAAACGAAGGTAAATGTATCAATTGCGCAAAATAACGAAATAATTTAATATACCTGTTGAAGAGGTTCATGTGTTGTATAAACACTCAGTTTATTATTTAAATGATACAGGTCGACAATTAGTACAAAAGGTCAAGGTGTGTGTTAACGCGTTGACTGTGAAGTGAAGACTATCTCCATCGTCCGCTGCAGCCCGCCAGCTGCCCACCCAGGTCGGCGTTGATTGGTCGCCCAGATCATGCCATTACATGTGTTAAAGAAGGAACTGCAGATGCTGGAAAATCGAGGGAACACAAAATGCTGGAGAAACTCAGCGGGTGCAGCAGCATCTATGGAGCGAGGGAGATAGGCCACGTTTCGGGCCGAAACCCTTCTTCAGACTGATGGGGGGTGCGGGGAGGCGGGGGGGAGGAAAAGAAAAAGGAGGAGGAGGAGCCCGATGGCTGAGGGAGAGGTGGGGAGGGGCGGAGACAGCAAGGTCAACAGAATTCAGAGAATTCGATGTTCATGCCAAGAGGATGCAGACTCCCCAAGCGGAATATGAGGTGCTGTTCCTCCAATTTGCGGTGTTGCTCACTATGGCCGTGGAGGAGGCCCAGGACAGAGAGGTCGGATACGGAATGGGAGGGGGAGTTGAATTGCTGAGCCACCTTGAGGTCGGGTTGGTTATTACGGACCGAGTGGAGGTGATCGGTGAAACGATCGCCAAGCCTCCGATTGGTCTCAACGATATAGATCAGCTGACATCTAGAGCAGCGGATACAATAGATGAGGTTGGAGGAGGTGCAGGTGAACCTCTGTCCGACCTGGAACGACTGCTTGGGTCCTTGAATGGAGTGGAGGGGGGAGGTAAAGCGACAAGTGTAGCATCTCTTGCGGTTGCAAGGGAAAGTGCCTGGAGAATGCGTGGAGCGGGAGGGAAGGGGAGAATTGCAAGGGAGTTGCGGAGGGAGCAGTCTTTGCAGAAGGCAGACAGGGGAGGAGATGGGAAGATGTGGCGAATGGTGGGGTCACGTTGAAAGTGGCGAAACTGGCGGAGGACCATGTGTTGTCTGTGTCGGCTGGTGGGATGAAAGGTGAGGACCAGGGCGACTCTTCCCTTGTTTCGAGTAGGGGGATGGGGAGAGAGGGCAGTGTTGCAGGGTATGGAGGAGACCCTGGTGCGATCCTCATCTATATTGTGGGAGGGGAATACACGTTCCCTGAAGAATGAGGACATTTGTGATGCCCTGGTGTCAGAACTGAACGAGGAGGAGGACACAAATGCAGGCTCAGACACAGGGCAGATCCGTATTCAGAGTTTAATCGGTCCAAGTCGGTACACAGGTAAGCAAGCACAGAAGCAACAGTATAATCTAGGAACAGGCAAAAACAGTGGTCGAAAAACAGGCAATGGTCGAGTTCACAAAGCCACAATATTTCTAGAGCTGGAACGAGGTGATACCAAGAAGCATACACAACGAGCTGGCAATGAGACCTAAAACACAAAGGGTTAAATACAGACTTAACAGGGGATAACAAGACACAGGTGAAAAACATCAGGGTGGGGCCAACAATCGCATGAGGGTAAACGACCTGACAGGAAATGGGACCTCAAACAAGAGGAGATGTGAGACACCAAAATAAAACAAGAATGCAAACTCAAATACTAAAAACCAATAAGAAACAGAAACTAGATCAAACGCGAGACCTGACAGTACCCCCCCCCCCCCCCCCCCCCCCCCCACGGCCGGCTCCTGACGGCCCAGGAACGTCAGGATGTTGGCGCCGATATTCCCTGATACGTTCCGAATCGCATATGTTGCAAGCCGGCACCAAAGACCGCTCCTTAGGTCCATAACCCTCCCAATCCACAAGACACTGACAACCACGACCACGCCGGCACATCCCCAGCAACCGGCTGACCGTAAACACTGGACCCCCATCAAGGAACCGGGGGGGTGGAGGGGGTGTGGAGGAAGGGACGAGAGAACTCTCCTGAACTGGCTTCAGGCGGGAGACATGGAAAGTAGGGTGGACCCTCATGGCACGGGGAGTCTGAGACGAACCGCCACAGGATTGATGACCTTCAATATCGGGAAAGGACCAACAAAACGAGGAGCCAGCTTCCGGGATACCTCCTCAGAGGTAAGTCTCGAGTGGAGAGCCACACCTTTTGCCGATCCGCCATCCTCTTGTAACGCGCAGAACTGCGCAACAGCATCTGACGAGCCCCATTCCAAATCTTGCGACAGTGACGGATGAGAGCCTGAGCGGAGGGCACACTGGACTCCTTCTCCACAGCAGGGAACAATGGCGGTTGATAACCATAGGCACACTGTAGAGAATGGAGAGAGACCAGATGATGACCAAGGGAGTGTGTTGTGTGCATACTCCACCAAAAAAGGTATTTGTTCCAAGTTGAAGGATTCTGTGCCACCAAGCACCGCAGTCCTGTCTCCAATTCCTGGTTAAGGCGTTCAGTCTGTCCATTGGATTCCGGGTGATAACCAGATGTAAGGCTGACCGTGGCGTCCAACAGAGAACAAAACTCGTTCCAAAACCTGGGCACAAACTGAGGCCCCCGGTCAGACACAATGTCTCTGGGAAATCCATGAATTCGAAAAACATGAGACAACATGACCTCTGCCATCTTCCTGGCAGAGAGAAGCTTGTGCAACGGAATGAAATGGACCATCTTAGAAAATCTGTCCACCACAGTCATGACTGTTGTGTTACCTTCAGAAGAGGGCAGGCCCGTGACAAAGTCCATGGAGATCTCTGACCAAGGGCGTGAGGGGACATGCAGCGGATTCAGGAGGCCAAAGGCGGGCCGACGTGAGGTCTTGTTCTGAACACAAATACTGAATGCAGCGATGTACTCCTTAATCCCCCTCTCCATGGAAGGCCACCAAAACCACTGTTTGGCCACAGACAGGGTTCGGCGGACACCAGGGTGACAGGAGATCCGAAAAGTATGAGCCCAGTGAATCACCTGTGAACGAAGAGACTCGGGAACAAACAGACGATTAGAAGGACAACCTAGCGGAGACTGAACACCAGCAGTAGCCTCGGAAACTCTCCTCTCAATCTCCCAAGTAACCACCCCAAGAAAACAGGAAACAGGCAGAATGGGAGTAGAAACCTTAGGGACGGGTCAGGATCAAACTGTCCGGAGAGAGCATCAGGTTTGCCATTCTTGGCACCAGGGTGGTAAGACAGTACAAAATCAAATCGATTAAAGAAGAGAGCCCACCTTGCTTGGCACGAGTTGAGGCGTTTGGCTGACGATGTATTCCAGGTTCTTGTGGTCTGTCCAAACTAGAAACGGCTGCTTGGTACCCTCCAACCAACGTCTCCATTCCTCCAATGCTGCTTTAACCACTAACAGTTCACAGTTACCCACATCGTAATTTCTCTCAGCAGGAGAAAACTTTCAGGAAAGCGCAGGGATGTAGTCGACCATCTGTGGACGACTCCTGGGAGAGGACGGCCCCGATGCCCACACCCGAGGCATCCACCTCAACCACGAACTGGAGTGACGGGTTAGGGTGAACCGGGATGGGGGATGAAGAGAAGCTGCTCTTGAGTCTCATAAATTCAGTTTCTGCTTGAGGGGACCAAGAGAAAGGCACGTGGGGTGAGGTGAGAGCATGGAGTGGTGCAGCAGTGACACTAAAGTTCCGGATAAACTTTCTATAAACCATAGCAAACCCAAGGAACCCCTGAAGTCGCTTACGACTGGAGGGTGTAGGCCAGGTGGCCGCAGCACTGACGTTGCCCGGGTCCATCTGTATACCATCAGGTGACACAACATAACCAAGGAATTGATCAGTGTTAACATGAACTTCACATTTCTCAGCTTTCACAAACAGATCATTCGAGAGCAAACGTTCCAGCACCTGGTGTACATGCTGCACATGGGAAGTTTCATCTGGAGAAAAAATCAAAATGTCATCAAGGTACACAAACACAAATTTGTTCAGTATGTCCCGTAATACATCGTTAACCATGCCTTGAAAAACGGCTGGAGCATTAGAAAGACCAAACGGCATGACCCGATATTCATAATGGCCACTGGGTGTGTTAAACGCAGTCTTCCATTCATCCCCCTCCCTTATCCTTACCAGATGATAAGCATTTCTAAGATCTAACTTAGTGAATATTTTAGCGTCCTTTAACAGTTCAAATGCAGAGGAGATAAGAGGAAGAGGGTATCTGTTCTCAACAGAAATGTCATTGAGTCCTCTGTAGTCTATGCAGGGCCGAAGTGTTCCATCCTTCTTATCCACAAAGAAGAATCCAGCTCCTGCAGATGAAGAGGAAGGTCTGATGATCCCAGCAGCAATGTACTTTTCCATGGCGAGCCGCAGGTGAAGACAAGGAATAAAGACGACCCTTAGGAGGCGATGTACCTGGCAGAAGGTCAATGCAGCAGTCGTATGGTCTATGCGGTGGAAGAGAGATGGCCTGGCCTTGTTGAACACCTCCTTTAGGTCTAGATAACATGAGGGAACCTTGGTGAGATCTGGAAAATTCCCCTCCTTTGAACGGGGAAGCTGCCAGAGGGTGGTCCTGGAAGATCCCAGCAAACTGCTCCTTGATGGCTCCTTCCTAGACTCAGGAGAAGAATCATGTAGATAAATGAGCTTACAGTTATTTCCCCAAGAAATTACTTCCCCAGTACGCCAGTTCATGTGAGGATTATGGTAAGACAGCCAAGGGAGCCCCAAAACCAGAGGATGAAGCGAACAGTCGAGGAGATGAAAACTGATGGTCTCCAAGTGATTACCTGGCACGATGAGTTGAACAGGTTGAGTTCGGTGCATCACCCTGTACATTAGGCGCCCATCCAGTGCACTAGCCTCCCGAGGATTTTGAAGCTGTTCACGTTCCTGCTTCAATTCATCAGCTAAGCGAATGTCCATGAAGTTCTCATCAGCCCCAGAATCAACCAAAGCCTGCATGGAGTGCCACTGGGAATGCACCAACAATTGTACAGTAGTGAGTTGACGAGAGGAACGGCTCATAGGAGTGGTACAGCTCACCAATGTCCTCTCTTTCATTGGTAAGCCTTCTCTTTTACTGAACAGCCGTTCAACAAATGTCCCAGTTCACCACAGTAAAAACACCTCCCCTCCCTCAGGCGGTGCTGCCGTTCCTCCAGGCTGAGTTTGGCTCGTCCCACCTGCATGGGCTCCTCCGAAGAGGCAGGTGGCACTGTAGGTTGACTGGACCGGCCGAGAGGGACGAAGTCCTGACAGGAAAATGAAGGGCGACGCTGCCGCCACTGTTGGGAGGAGGACCGAACTGCCTCCGATCTCCTCTCTCGCTCTCTTTCTCTGAGACTAGCGTCAACCTGGACAGCCAGGGAAATCATAGACTCGAAGTCGGAAGGCAGGGTTAGTGGAGCCAACTGATCCTTGATAGTTTCAGACAATCCATTGCGAAAAGCATCCAACAAAGCAGACTCATTCCATCCACTCTTAGCAGCAACAGTTCGAAATTCAATAGCAAAATCCATAACTGAGCGATTACCTTGTTTCATGGAGACCAGATTCTGTGAAGCCTCTCAGCCAGGATTGGAGTGATCAAACATGCGGGACAGAGCTTCCACGAACAGGACCGACGTCTGGCAACCAGGAGAATTCCGAGACTGTTCCGCCGTGGCCCAAGCCTCCGCTCTACCCGATAGGTGCGTGATGATAAAGGCTACCCTTGAGCATTCTGATGGAGAGGAAACCGCTTGAAGTTCTAAATGCAGCCCACACTGAATCAAAAAAGGTCTACACTTCTCTGATTCCCCCGAAAAGTGTTCTGGTCTTGCCAAGTGGACGAATGGAGATGCTGCAGCAACCATGGGCATCGAAGCCCCTGGAGACACAGACAGGGAAGCAGACTTGGCAGGCACGGGAGCCGCAGTAGGAAATAAAGAATTCAGCCGAGCAACCAGGTCTTCAAATCGAGAACTTAAAGTATTCACCTGTAAACCGATGTCTGCCTGGAACCCCTGCAGACGCTCGCCGAGATCCCGGAACCTGGCGACGATCGAGGTGAGTTGACCCTCGTAATGCGAGATGCACTCCTCTTGCTTCTGGAGCGCGGCACGAAAAGGATGAGAGCCCGCTGTGTCCATTGTTGGCCAGTTGGTACTGTCAGAACTGAACGAGGAGGAGGACACAAATGCTGGCTCAGACACAGGGCAGATCCGTATTCAGAGTTTAATCGGTCCAAGTCGGTACACAGGTAAGCACAGAAACAACAGTAAAATGTAGGAGCAGGCAAAAACAGTGTTCGAAAAACAGGCAATGGTCGAGTTCACAAAGTCACAATATTTCTGGAGCTGCAACGAGGTGATACCAAGTAGCATACACAACGAACTGGCAATGAAAACTAATACACAAAGGGCTTAAATACAAACTTAAGAGGGGATAACGAGACACTGGTGAAACACATCAGGGTGGGGCAAACAACCACATGAGGGTAACCGACCTGACAGGAAATGGGACCTGAAACAAGAGGAGATGTGAGACACCAAAATAAAACAAGAATGCAAACTCAAATACTAAAAACCAAGAAGAAACAGAAACTAGATCAAACGCGAGACCTGACACCTGGTGTGGAACACCTCATCCTGGGAGCAGATGCGGCATGGACGGAAGCATTTGGAATAGGGGATGGAGCCCTTGCAGGAAGCAGGGTGGGAGTAGGAGTAGTCCAGATAGCTGTGTGAGTCACTGGGTTTATAGTGGATGTCGGTCCAGAGTCTATCATCTGCAATGGAGATAGTGAGGTCAAGGAATGGTAGGGAAGTGTCGGAAATGGCACAGGTGTATTTGAGTGCCGGATGGAAGTTGGTGGTGAAACAAATGAAGTCAGTCAGTTGTGTGTGGGTGCAGGAGGTGACACAAATGCAGTCGTCGATATAGCCGAGGTAGAGGTCGGGGATATGGCCCTGGTATGCCACGAACAAGGATTGTTCGATGTAACCACCAAAGAGGCAGGTGTAGCTGGGGCCCATGCGTGTGCCCATAGCTACGCCTTGTATTTGGAGGAAATGGGAGGAGTCAAAAGAGAAGTTATTGAGGGTAAGGACCAACTCTGCTAGGCGGAGGAGGGTGTCAGTGGACGGGTATGGGTTGCTTCTCCGGTTGAGGAAGAACCGGAGGGCTTTGAGACCATCCTGGTGGGGGATGGAGGTGTAAAGTGACTGGACGTCCATGGTGAAGATGAAAGCATGGGGGCCTGGATAATGGAATGTGCGGAGACGACGGAGAGTGTCTGGGGTGTCTTGAACATAGATGCGGAGGGATTTAACCAAGGGGGATAGGATGGAGTCAAGGTATGTGAAAATTAGTTCAGTGGGGCACGAACAGGCAGCGACAATGGGTCTACCGGGGCAGTCAGGTTTGAAGATTTTGGGGAGAAGGTAAAATCGGGCCATGCGGGGCTGGGGAACAATGAGGTTGGAAGCTCAGGAGGGCAGGGAGCCAGAGTTGATGTAGTCTGTGATGGTGCTAGAGATGGTGGCCTGTTGCTCGTCAGTGGGGTCATGGTCCAGGGGTAAGTAGGAGGAGGTGTCCGAGAGTTGGCACATGACCTCAGCTTTGTAGAGATCGACGCGCCAGATTACCATGGCACCTCCCTTGTCGGCAGGTTTGATAACCCAGTCTGGGTTGTTGCGGAGTGAGTCGATGGTAGTACGTTCGGGGAGGGAGAGAGGGGAGTTGAGAAGTTGAGGCGGTTGATGTCACGACGGCAGTTTTGGAAAAAAACATCCGATGCTCTCGATGTCAGCTGATCTATATCGGTGAGACCAAGCGGAGGCTTGGTGATCGTTTTACCGAGCACCTCCGCTCGGTCCGCAATAACCAACCCGCCCTCCCGGTGGCTCAGCACTTCAACTCCCCCTCCCGTTCCGTATCTGACCTGTCTGCCCTGGACCTCTTCCATGGCCAGAGTGAGCAACACTGCAAATTGGAGGAACAACACCTCATATTCCGCTTGGGGAGTCTGCATCCTCTTGGCATGAACATTGAATTCTCTCAATTCTGTTGACCCTTGCTGTCTCCGCCCCTTCCTACCTCTCCCTCAGCCCTCGGGCTCCTCCTCCTCCTTTATCCTTTCTTGCCCCCGCCTCCCCCCACCCCCCATCAGTCTGAAGAAGGGTTTCGGCCCGAAACGTTGCCTATCTCCCTCGCTCCATAGATGCTGCTCCACCCCCTGAGTTTCTCCAGCATTTTTGTGTACCCTCATGCCAGATCATGCCAGGTTCACGCGAATGTTTGAGCTCGACAAACGATGGTTCGAGACCAAAGTGGCTCGGTCCGCCACATGACCCCCCCCCCCCCCCCCCTCCCTCCCCCCCCCCCCCCCCCCAACCGCAGTATTGGAGGCAGTTAGGGTATCGAGTGAGACGGCCTGATCTTGTGTATGTCTCTCCTGTGTTCGGGCTTGCAGTTGGTTGTGTTGCGGGCGGGTTTGGTCGTGATGCTGGACGCCCTCTGTGGCGGGGTTAGGCCTCCTGCCCTGGTTGGTCAATGTCCAAGTGTGCTGATTTAAGACGGTCCACGGAAACAGTCTCGTGTCTGCCGCCCTTGTCGATGGTTAAAGCCGACACATCATTTTGCAGTACTCTGAAGGGTTCCTCGTAAGGCTTTTGCAGTGGTGTAATGTGGGAATCTCAGTGAAGGAAGACGTACTGGCAGTCCTCGAGGTCGGGTTGGACGTATGTGGTTGTGAGACCGCGTCGGGACGTTGGGACTGGAGAAAGCATGTCCTCCTTCTCACGGAGGGGCGTCAACGTGGTCGTGTGCGGTTCTTGATGTCCACTCGCCGCCGTTATGTAGTCCCCTGGGACCCAGGTGGGGTGCCGTGCACCAGCTCGGCTGTGGAAGTTGCCACGTCCTCCTTTGGGGCAGTGCGTATACCTAGCGTGGCGTATACCTAGCATGACCCATGACCCATGACAATTCGTCCATCCAGTCTGGGCCTTGAGGAATACCTTCAGGTGCCGGTGAAAACGTTCCACTAGACCGTTTGCTTACGGGTGGTAGGCCGTTGTGTGGTGCAGCTGAGTGCCAAGCTGCCAGGCCATTGCTGACGACAGCTCGGAGATGAACTCCGCACATCTGTTGGAGGAGATGTCCGCCGGCACGTCAAAGCGGGCGATCCAGTGGGCGGTGAGGGCACGTGCACAGGTCGCAGTGGAGCTATCCGAGAGCGTGATGGTGTTCGGCCATCTCAGGAATCCGTCCACAATGGTGCAAAGGTGGGTGACACTTCTGGATGGTGGTAGTGGTCCAACGATGTCGATTTGGATGTGGTCGAACCACCGGTGTGTCAGGGCGAAGTTCTGCAGCGGTGATGTGTCGCTGAATCTTGGAGATTTGGCAGGGGATGCATGCTCTGGCGCAGTTGCCGACCTGTTTATGCAACTCGTACCACATGAACTTGGCTGCCATCAGTGCCTTTGTTGTCCGGCGGAAGGGTGAGCTAGGCCACGAATCATGTCGAAAATCCGGTGGTGCCAAGCAGCGGGAATGATGGGTCTTTGCAGTCCCATAGACACGTCGCAGATGAGTGTGGAGTCAGCGGGCCCGAATCACACATCCTCTAACAGTAGGCCTGACATGGCGGTGCTGTAGGCGAGCACCTCTTCAGCCTCACGCTGGGCGGTCAACACCTGGGGCCAGAGCGTTGATGGCATTGATGGCGGAGCGGGACAACGCATCGGCAACCTGGTTGGTCTTGCCTGCGATGTACTGGACTCGAGTCGTGTATTCTAAGATGTAGGTCAGGTGGGTCTGCTGTCGGGCTGACCAAGGATCAGACACTGCGACAAAGGCAAACGTGAGTGGCTTGTGGTCGGAGAAATCTGCGAAATCCTTGCCCTCGGGGAAGTAGCGGAAATGCCGGATGGCCAGGTAGAGAGCGAGGGGTTTCCGGTCGAATGCGCTGTATTTCTACCTGCGTCGTTGCCTTTGCCATTGCCTCCTTGGCATTGTCGAACGTGGCGATGTATCCCAAATGATCTCTTTTAGCTTTTTGGTCAGGGCCTTATCCTGGCAGCTGCTGGCACGAAGCGGTTGCACGTTGACCATGCCAACAAACTCTTTGAGTCCTTTCACAGTAGAGAGTTTGGCACACTTGCGAAAGGCCTCGACCTTGGTCTGGAGTGGGAGTGATCCATGCTGGTTGATGTGGTGACCGAGGAACGTGATGGAAGTGAGGCCAAACTGACACTTGCAAGGTTGATGGCAAGGCCATGCTCGTTGAGCCGCTGGCAGAGCAGCTGGAGGTGTGCGTGGTGTTCCTGGCGAGTGTGGCTGGCGACGAGGATGCCGTCGAGGTAGATGAACACGAAGTCCAGCTCACCGTGTCCATGAGCCGTTGGAAAGCTTGGGCGACGTTCTTGAGGCCAAAAGGCACGCGCAGGAACTCAAAGTCCCAAAGGGGTGATTAGGGCCGTCTTAGGGATGTCGTCTGGGTGGACAGGAATCTGATGGTAGCCGCGTACCAGGTCTATCTTGAAAAATACTTTGCATCATCCAGGTTTTGCCGTGAAGTTCCGGATGTGAGGGACAGGGTACTGGTCGGCTGTTGTGACCTAGTTGAAATGGCAGGGATGCCCACGGGCTGCCTGAGCAGCGCACTATGCCCATTTCCTCCATCTTGCGGAACTAGTTTTTGGCCAGTTGGAGTTTATCGGGGGCAGCCTGCGCATGCATGGAGTGGTGGTCCGGTGGTGGGGATATGGAGCTTCACCCCATGCTTGGGGCTGGACGTTGTGAACTGGGGAGTAATGATGTCAGGGAAATCGGCCAAGATCCTGGCGTACTAGTTGTCGGAGAAGGTCACCAAGCCGACTTGGGGTGCAGTCAATTTGGCATGGCGCAAGGCGATCGACTCGAACTTCTCAGAATTAACGGGACGTCGTTTCACGTCGACCAACAGGGAGAGTGCCCGTAGGAATTCCGCGCCCATCAGTGGTTGTGAGACGTCGCGATAGTAATGATCGACTTGAAGCGACAGGAGTTGATGTTGTGCGGTATCGTGTGGCCCCCGTATGTTCTGATGTTGCTGGTGTTGGCAGCGGTCAGGGGAAGCCCTTTCTGCTAGGAACCTGACCTCCACTCCCGTGTCAACGAGAAAACGCTGCCCCGAATTCTGATCCCAGGTGTAGAGGAGATGATGATTTTGGCCGGCCGCAGTTGCCACTACCGACGGCCGGCCGTGGCCTTTCCCAGATGTGTGCAGGGTGGTTGGCATCGGAGGATCTCGAAGCCCCACCTTTGGTGGTAGTAGCACCACTTGTTCTGGCTGGCGCCATTCGTGGCCGATGTTACTGCCACTCCTTCCATGGAGGTTGGGACCACCAGTATGACCTGCAGAGGCACAGCCGTCATCAGACTCATAGTGGCTCCACCCTGATGTTTGGCCTGCCACAGCACATCTGCACGGGCTGCCAGCAGTCGGGAATCGGTGAATTATTCAGCCGCGAGGAGCATGCGAATGTCCTCAGGCACGTGCTCGAGGAAGACCTGTTCGAAAAGGAGGCAGGTCTTGTGAACATCCATCAGGGCAAGCATTTCGGTCATGATAGTTTGCTGTCGCCTCGGCCATCCATGTGCATGGGTTTTGCCGCCCTGTTGCTGTAGTTGAGACCGAATGTGTGCTTGAGAAGTGTTTTGATCCCTTCGTACTTGTCGGCTGGTGGCTGGCGAAGGTAATCGACGAGGCTCCCGGCGGGTTTCTGGTCCAGCGCACTAACCGCGTGGTAGTACTTGGTGATGTCGGCAGTTATCTGGCGGATGTGGGATTGGGCTTCGGCTTGTTCAAGCCACACTTGGGGCTGTGATGCCCAGAAGGAAGCCAGTTTGAGTGAAACTGCGTTCTGCTGATCTGGTGTTTCTTCTCCAGTCATGATGAAATCCAAAAGATGCCGTTTTGGATCGTCGGGTCACCACTGAAGAGGCTTACGTGTTGTGTAAACATTCAGTTTAATATTTAAACGATACAGCTCAACAAAATGTACAAAAAGGCAAGGTGTGTGTGTTCACCCGTTGACTGTGAAGTGATTACTAGCTCCGTCGTCCGCTGCACCCACGCAGATCGGCGTTGATTGGTCGGCCCATATCACGCCATGTACACGAGAGTGTTCGAGCTCGACAAACGACGGTTCGAGGCCAAAGTGGCTCGGCCCTCCACACTATCATCTAACGAAAACCGAGTATGTTTAATTTGTGATTTTCTGACTGGTACTATATTGTTCGATTAATAAAATTAGCGGCTACGCAAAGTATACTAAGTCTCGTTGGATTTTAAAAAGTACAACGCTATGTTTTTTCAATTGTTCTATTTCCCAGAATCTACAATTAACGGCAAGCATATTCAAGGTAAAATGACGAAGCAGATGCAATAAATATCTGGGAAAGCTCGTAAAGCTGCATTGCGTCGGCAGATTAATGTAAAAATAGGACGTTGCTCGTCGGTTATGTGGGACGCTGGTGAGAGAAAGTCGGGAGGGCAGTGTTTACTGTTGGTTTTTATGTTTGTGGAATGTTAATGCACAGTAGGCAGTTCAAGGAATGCTTTCGAGCCGTATATCTGGAATAGACTGGACTTTTGAGAAAATGTTATACATGTCATTAGAAACGGGAATAGTGCCGGAGGATTGGCGTACTGCGCATGTTGTTCCATTGTTTAAAAAGGGTTCAAAGAATAAACCTAGCAATTATAGACCTATTAGTTTGACGTCAGTGGTGGGCAAATTAATGGAAAGGATACTTAGAGATAATATATATAAGTATCTGGATAAACAGGGTCTGATCAGGAACAGTCAACATGGATTTGTGCCGGGAAGGTCATGTTTGACAAACGTTCTTGAATTTTTTGAACTAGGGAAATTGATGAGGGTAAAGCAGTGGATGTTGTCTATATGGATTTCAGTAAGGCCTTGGACAAGGTTCCCCATGGAAGGTTGGTTCAGAAGGTTCAATCTTTGGGTGTTAATGGCGGAGTAGCAAGATGGATTCAACAGTGGCTGAATGGGAGATGTCAGAGAGTAATGGTGGATGGCTGTTTGTCAGGTTGGAAGCCGGTGACCAGTGGGGTGCCTCAGGGATCTGTGTTAGGTCTACTGTTGTTTGTCATGTACATCAATGATCTGGATGATGGGGTGGAAAATTGGATAAGTAAGTATGCAGATGATACTAAGATAGGTGGTATTGTGGATAATGAAGTAGATTCTCAAAGTCTACAGAGAGATTTGGGCCATTTGGAAAAGTGGGCTGAAAGATGGCAGATGGAGTTTAATGCTGATAAGTGTGAAGTGCTACATCTTGGCAGGACAAATCAAAATAGGACGTACATGGTAAATGGTAGGAAATTGAGGAATGCTGTGGAACAGAGGGATCTAGGAATAACTGTGCATAGTTCCCTGAAAGTGGAATCGCATGTAGATAGGGTGGTAAAGAAAGCCTTTGGTGTGCTGGCCTTTATAAATCAGAGCATTGAATATAGGAGTAGGGAAGTAATGTTAAAATTGTACAAGGCATTGGTAAGACCAATTCTGGAGTATGGTGTACAATTTTGGTCGCCTAGTTATAGGAAGGATGTCAACAAAATAGAGAGAGTACAGAGGAGATTTACTAGAATGTTGCCAGGGTTCCAGCAACTATGTTACAGAGAAAGGTTGAACAAGTTAGGTCTTTATTCTTTGGAGCGCAGAAGGTTAAGGGGGGACTTGATTGAGGTCTTTAAAATCATGAAAGGGATAGACAGAGTTGACGTGGATAAGCTTTTCCCATTGAGGGTAGGGAAGATTCAAATAAGAGGGCATGACATGAGAATTAAGGGACAGAAGTTTAGGGGTAACGTGAGGGGGAACTTCTTTACTCAGAGGGTGGTGGCTGTGTGGAATGAGCTTCCAGCAGAGGTGGTGGAGGCAGGATCGATTTTAACATTTAAAAGTAAAGTGGATAGGTATATGGACGTGAAGGGAATGGAGGGGTATGGTCTGAGTGCAGGTAGATGGGACTAGGGGAAAACAAATGGTCGGCACGGACTGGAAGGGCCGAGAGGGCCTGTCTCCGTGCTGTAATTGTTATATGGTTATATGGTTATATGGTTATGTAGACACACAAGACGATAAAGGGGTGAAGGTTGAGCTGCGGAGGGGGGTGAGTGTCTCGACAAGGCAGATATGAAGAGAATGTTTAATCACGTATGAGACTCCGTAACCAGGAGTCATGGCGCAGAGCTAATCACTCGTGTAGAAATGAAAACAATTTACTTCATCTCAAGGAATCGCGAGTCCTTAGAATTCATTCCATAAAACTGGAAGGTTACGGATAAGCGAAGGCGTTAATATGTAATGCCCGCAGACAGGAATGCGTGGATGAAGCGCCAAACTAGCCAGGCATGATTACATTAAAAACTGAGTAGTTCGACAGCACTGGGCCTATTCTCTGTATTTCATTTTCTTAAGCAACAGACACGTTATCGGGTGCATTGCTGAATGGTTGAAGATGTAGACTAAGTTAGATATATCTGAGTATTATTCTCTTCCTTTTTTACAGACTTTACTTATGTCGCGCCGCATGAGACCTATGCCATGACATCGTGACAACTAATAATTTGCGAACGGTACATGTGCATTCTTGTAGAAAGCGTATGTTCGCCTTCCTTTTATGTTATGACTTAATCACTATCAATTGAATTTGAGTCAGTGAACGGCTTCTATTTGTCTGCGATTGTAAATAAAATGCATGTAAATATTTATCGAACAGGCCAGCTTTAAGAGCAGTTGTTGCAGTTATTTGGGCGGAACACTTTGTGTCGCTGTCTACCAATAAGACGTCGAGTCGCTTTGAGTGATCTACCCCTTCCTTTCGACAGGGAGACGCCGGAGAATATAAGAGAGACATCGCTGTGCAAACGTTTAAGCATTGGCAACATGTTCTGAATAACACTCTGGTTGCGCTTTAGCGTCTCGGCGCATTGCGATTTATTTGAACATCCGACTTATTTGACTCGGAGCACAGAATAATCTTGCTGATTGGTACAATCTTTATTAATTATAAAACAAATTTCATCCTGGAACAATGGCGACTGCAGCCAGCGACGCGGTGCATTTTATCTCTCTGCTCATTCTGTCAGGCCATGTTGCGGGACGAATTCGCTACTCTATTCAAGAGGAGCTCGAGCAAGGAGCATTTGTTGGTAACATCGCCGAGGATTTAAACATTGGGATTTCGGATTTGTGGACAAGAGCGTTTCGGCTGATTTCCGATGATACGAAAAAATATCTGGCTCTAAACCTGGAAAATGGAATTTTATTTGTTCGTGAGCGAATTGACAGGGAACAAGTTTGTGGCGAACACTCTCTTTGTTCCCTTGCCTACAAAATATCGCTGGATAATCCTCCGGAAATGCACAGTGTTGCCGTGGAAATAATTGATGTAAATGACAATCCACCTCGCTTTTCTGAAGGCGAATTTTCTGTACGGATTAATGAAGTACTTGCACCAGGAGCGCGCTTCCCACTTGAGAGCGCGCACGATCCGGATGTGGGCACAAACACTATCAACACTTACCAGATTAGTCCAAATGAATACTTTGATCTCAAAGTGCAGAAAAGAAGTAATGGAGACGTAATCGCCGAATTATCATTGGAAAAATCGCTGGACCGTGAAGAACAGCCCACATTTTATCTTGTATTAACGGCCATTGATGGTGGGATTCCCCAGAGAACTGGTACTGCTCAAATTATCATCACTGTTGTGGATGCGAATGATAATGCTCCTGTATTTGACCTTGATTTATACAGAGCTAACATACGAGAAAACACTCCCAAGGGTACGTTTGTGACGAAGGTGAGTGCGGTTGATTTAGACGAAGGTACAAATGGTGATCTCGTGTATTCTTTCACCAGCCACACGTCACCATCGACTCGAGAATTGTTCAACTTAGATCCTGTAACTGGAGAGATCAGAGTTGAACAAGTACTCGATTTTGAAAAGGCACATATTTATGAACTTGGTGTAGAAGCTACGGATAAAGGCCCATACGCACTAGTAGGGCATACCAAGATTATGGTTCGATTAATTGATATGAATGATAATGCACCCGAGATAGAGGTAGTGTCCTCGTCCAATACGGTTCCTGAAGATGCGCAAATTGGAACAATGTTAGCCGAAATCAGCGTAAGTGATCCTGATTCTGGCGAAAACGGGCAAGTGCAGTGTGGTGTTGATCAAAACCTACCATTTAAACTTCAAAAGATATCAAGTAACATCTATAATTTGGTGACGAATGATGCTTTGGATCGAGAAACGGTCTCAGTTTATAACATTTCAATTTCCTCGTGGGACCGAGGTTCTCCTCCCCTTTCAGCAAGTAAGCATATACTAATCACCGTTTCCGATGTAAATGATAATGCACCGATGTTTACCCAATCCACCTACAACGTGTTCCTAATGGAGAATAACAGACCTGGTGCTTCCATATTTGCTGTTGCTGCATTAGATGCAGATTTTGATGTGAATGGCATGTTAACATATTCCTTGGTGGATAGCAGGATACAAGATGATTCAGCAACGCATATTGTTACTATTAACTCAAAGAGTGGAAATATTTTCGCAGTGCGTTCTTTTGACTACGAAAACCTAAAGCAATTCAGGTTCAAAGTTAAAGCTCAAGATGCTGGATTCCCCAAGCTGAGCAGCACAGCCATTGTAAATGTTATTATTTTGGATCAAAATGACAATGCACCAGTGATTGATTCACCTTTAATGTGGAACAATACAGCATCATTGGAGATTGCTCGTCAATCGTTATATCCAGGATACTTGGTCACTAAGATAATCGCAAGTGATGCGGATTCAGGGCAGAATATGCGCCTTTCCTTTCAAATTTTGGAGGCCACCGACAAAAGCCTATTCAATATTGGGCCACACTCTGGGGAAATTAAGACTTTGAGAAATTTGAAGATTGAAGACGCCACCAATCAAAGGATGGTAATTCACGTCAGGGATAACGGACAGCCGCGCCTCTCCAGCACAATCACCATCATTGTATCAGTTTTGGCGAATATTACTGAAAGAATGTCCTCAGAATTGCACCAACATAGGAATGTTAGTCAATTTTCCGGGCCGAATGTTTATTTAATCATCATATTTGGATCAACTTCTTTTATCTTTCTTGCTATCATAATTTTGCTGCTTCTACTAAAATGCAAGCAAAACAGAACTAACAACGTGGATGAGACCAGATGCTACTTTCCCTGCAGCAAGTGGCGCTCGACTGATCCTTTTAATCGGAGAGCGGTTCTTCATGAAGGGTTACATTATAGTGGAGCTGCTCCAACTCTTCCCTTATCTGGAACTTGTCACTACGCAGTTGGCCTATCTTCTGAATCTTCTAAATGTGATTTCTTATTCCTCAAACCTACCTTGAATTCCAATGACATGAATACTGGTAGTACCATCGGAAGAGAATGACATGCATCATGGTTTGTATTGCCAGTGGGATAAGAAATGTACGTATCCTGCGATTCCAACCAAGCTTCACCGATTCAAATAATGACAGAAATACTTCCTATATACCATAATGACAATGATGAATCTTTGTTGTACTTCGATTTGCCGATTAGCTTCAGTAGATAAAACGGTTTTGTTCCATAAATAAGTGATTTGTAGTTCTAATGAACGCTTTGTTGAAGTTTGTTTATAGTTTGAAAATACCATGAACAACCATAAATTAGAGAGCTAAGTGGTTCTATTTGGGTACGCTATTTTCAGATTTGTAGTAGGAAATAACTGCAGATGCTGGTTTAAATCGAACGTAGACGTAAAATGCTGGAGTATCTCAGCGGGCAGGTAGCATTTCTGCAGAGAAGGAATGGGTGGCGTTTCGGGTCGAGACTCTTCTTCAGACTGATGTCAGGGCTTCAGATTTGTACTTTTAAGCTAATTAATGTCCGTTTTTAAAGAGTACACTTTCATCTGGTCGGATTTTGCACACATAAATGTGACATACAAATGGATAAATACATGAATTCCGCTGGCATTTAGTGTAGGTAATGCAAATATTTTATTTTATGTCATGATAATTATCGATGACTTAACCAACATAGCAAATAAATGCAAAATAGGAATAGGTATAGAAATGCAAAGTTTTAAATCGTCATTCTGACAAGCTTCACTCAATAACCCTTTCAAATTGCTTTTCAAAAATCCCAAAGGAGTGAATCTACATTGAAGACAGCATTGTAAAATAAAACAATAAATTTATTAATTCTAATCAATGAGGGAAATCGAGTGTGCCAGGGAACAATGGTTATGTCAGTGAGAGGAATGTAATGCGCCAGTGTGTGTGTGTGTGTGTGTGTGTTAGAGAGAGAGAGAGAGAGAGAGAGAGAGAGAGAGAGAGAGAGAGAGAGAGAGAGTTTTTTCGGAATTTTGTGATCAGAAAATATATTGATCACATTACTGGACCAGTGTTAATACTGAACTATATGGTAAGAGTGTAACCACATACAGAGACGATACATAATTCCAGGAACTGAAAATTAGGAACTATATATTAGACCGTCTACACTCTATGTCTCTCACTGACATACTCCAATTCCTTTGCCATTCACTTTTGCTCTAGCTATCTCGCTTACATTCTCCGTATCTCTTTCACTGAATACTCCACTTATCTCACACTGACACACCCCATCTCACTGTCACCGACACCCTCCATCTCTTCCCTTCCCTCCCGCTCTACCCCTTCCTCGGGCACTTTCCCTTGCAACCGCAAGAAATGCTACACTTGTCCCCCCCACCCCTCCACTCCTTTCAGGGACCCAAGCAGTCCTTCCAGGTCCGCCAGAGGTTCACCTGCACCTCCTCCAACCTCATATACTGCATCCGCTGCTGCAGATGCCAGATGATCTATATCGGTGAGACTAAGCGGAGGCTTGGCGATCGTTTCGCCGAACACCTCCGCTCGGTCCGCATTAACCAACCCGACCTCCCGGTGGCTCAGCACTTCAACTCCCCCTCCCATTCCGTATCCGACTTCTCTGTCCTGGGCCTCCTCCACGGCCAGAGTGAGCAACACCGCAAGTTGGAGGAACAACACCTCATATTCCGCTTGGGGAGTCTGCATCCTTTGGGCTTGAACATTGAATTTTCTCAATTCTGTTAACCCTTGCTGTCTCCTCCCCTTCCAACCTCTCCCTCAGCCCTCGGGCCTGGCATTCCCTCTTTCTCTATCTCCCTCCCCCACCCTAGTCGCACCAGCTTCTCATTTTCACACCACAAACAGCCTACAATGGCTTGTTACCTTTATCATCGATACTTTTTTTGCATATCTTTCATTCATTGTTCTTTATCTCTCCACATCACCGTCTATATCTCTCGTTTCCCTGATCCCTGACCAGTCTGAAGAAGGGTCTCGACCCGAAACGTCGCCTATCTCCTTCGCTCCTTAGATGCTGCTGCACCTGCTGAGTTTCTCCAGCCTATTGTGTACCCTCGATTCTCCAACATCTGCAGTTCCTTCTTTAACCCTCCATCTCTCTCACTGTCTTCAGCTATTTCACTCCTTCACACACTCCAACGTTCTCACTGACACTTTTCACCTTTCTCGTACTGGCACAGTCAATTTCTGTCATTCACTTACACCTTCCAACGCTCTCAATGACACATTTATTTATTTTTTTTCTCTCTCTCTCTTTCTCCCCCATCTCTCTCTCTCTCTCTCTCTCTCTCTCTCTCTCTCTCTCTCTCTCTCTCTCTCTCTCTCTCTCTCCATCTCTCTCTCTCTCTCTCTCTCTCTCTCTCTCTCTCTATCTCTCTCATCCTATCACTGACGCACCGCGTCCCTCTGCCATTTGCATTCTACATCTCTTAATGACATAATCCATCTTTCACTGTGACAACATCTCCGTCTCCCACTGACACACCCGATCTCTCTTACTGACACGCTACATGTCCCTCTCAATGACACCGTCTCTCTTTCATTGGCACAATCCGTTTCTTCACCATCGATACAATCCTTCGATGTTGGATTGGAAAATATGTCATCTTCGATTAGCAGCTGCAGTGTAATTTGAGATTATTATTTCCTGCGGCCACTATGGTAGCAGAGATTCATGCTAAATGTGATTGTTAGGGTGCTAAATCAGTGGGAAGCTTTGTTCTAGTGTCGAGTTATTGTTAAAGTTGTCGGCACTCTCCAGCAAAATGCAGGGACATTGTTCCAGCTCATTGCTGAAGAATCATAGATGTCATGGAGCCACAGGGTATTACAGCGTGGAAACAAGCCCTTCGGCTCCACTTGCTCACACCGGCCAACATATTCCATCTCCACTAGTCCCATCTGCCTGCGTTTGCCTCATATCCCACCAATACTGTCCTATCCATGTACCTGTCTCAATGTTTCTTAAACGTTGCGATGTTCCCTGACTCAACTACCTCCCCCGGCAGCTCGTTCCATTCACCTACTATCCAACGTGTGGAAAGGTTACCCCTCGTATTCCTATTAAATCTTTTCCCCTCTCACCTTAAACCTACGTTCTCGAATCCCATACTCTGAGCAATATGCGCTGTGCGTGGACCCGACCTATTCGCCACATGATTTTGCACACTTTTTTGGTTTGGCAACACAATGAGAGTAAAGGATGTGGCGCATCAGTAGATCACCCATTTGTTGTGGGATGGCTGGCTAGCTAGCTCTTTTAGTCACGCAATTTACGTGAATGGACTAGATGTTTCTGATCAGTGGCGGTCACCTAGATGTTAACCCATGGAAATGTTCATGATGTCTCTGTAATTGAATGATGCACTTAAATGGCTAAATGATAGACACCAAATGCTAGAGTAACACAGCGGGACAGGCAGCATCTCTGGAGAGAAGGAATAGCTAAATCATTTCTGGTTGAGAATGGCCTTTATTGTGGTGGAAACAAAGAACTGCAGATGTTAGTTCATTCAATATTGAAACAATATGCTGGAATAACTCAGAGGTAAGACACCATCACTGGAGAATAAGGGTATAAAAGGGAAACAGTGGGAACAGCACCCTATATTTCGCTTGGTTAGCTATTTAACCAGTGGTATGAACGTTGAAAAGTCAAATTTTAAATACACTATAGTAAAACATCCCCGCCCCTTTACCCTCTTCATCCACCCTAGTCGCTTAAGCAGTTCCACTGTTCCACACATTGTATCCCTCTTGAAATCACACCTCCCAAAGCCTTCAGCCAGGGCGCTGCTCCACAAGGGGCGGTGAGGGGGTGGGGGGGTGTTGTGGCTGCGAGGGTGGTCAGTCCTCACCCTGTTATGGTGGGTATCGAGGAGAGGCGTGTGCATGGAGCGATTCCGGCCGAGCTAAACCCCGCTCCGTCGGAATTGCTCATAGGACCTACGGCCCGGCTCCCTTCCCGAGAGCCGGCCCCACGCAACATGAGCCGCCTTTCCGAGATGCATAGCGTGCTGTTCCGTGACGCGGAGAGGCGCGTACTGTACAGGCTGCCCCTGCACACTCTGCACGTCCTCACCCTTGTCTTCAGTCCGGACACGACTTGGCGGTCCGTGTTACCACCTGACGTAGAGAGAGCTCCACTATGGACCACTCTCTACAAGGAGTGCCTCCCTTTACATCGGGGACCTGGGGTGGAGAGCCATTGGCCATTCGCAGGTCTAGGCAGTGGGTAGTCGACCAGGGTTGACTGTCTGCCCCCATTCCGGGCAATCGTCCGTGCCCGCGTATCCCTGGAGAAGGAACACGTGGTGCCCACGAGGACTTTGGAGGCATTCCGTGAACGCTGGTCCCCCGCTGGAGGAGAGTGTTTTGTTGATAATGTTGGCGCTATATTAATTTGATGATCGTTTGTGTGTAAAACTGTCAAAGGCAGTCTTTGATTGTGTTAATTGGTATGTTTATTTCTATTTTTTGAATAAAAGCATTTGTATATATTTTTTTTTAAAGAGCCAACAATGGGTCTACCTGGGCTCCACCCTGCCTGAGGTAATTTGTTCCCGGCCTAGATTGGTCCTGCACCTTTCTTGCCTCCAGCTCTTCAGTTGGAGCCGTTCCACCGTTCCAGCCCCCCCCCCCCCCACTCCCTACTTTCAGTCTGAAGGAATGTCGCGACCCGAACTTTGCACATTTGCTTTTTCCCCAGAGATGCTGCCTGACCCACTCATTTACTCCAGCACTTTGTGTTTATATGACATTTTGCATGCGTTTTTAATACAGTGTTGCTTAATTCTCTGCCACCCATATTTGAAATTAATTTTGGAATTGCGGGCATGCTAGCACAGACTGTCCCATCTATTGAGTGATATTGCCTAGAATTGACAATTGTGCACTGAGCAGGTAAACCTACCTTTCATTTTATAATGTTGGCACAATTTATGCAGGTAGGCAGACGAAGAAGGTTCTGCAACACGAGTTTATGGAATTAGGTAAAGGGCTGAAAAGCAGGACATCCAGGATAGTTATCTCTGGTTTGCTTCCAGTGCCTCGTGCTAGTGAAGGCAAGAACAGCAAGATAGGGAAATGGATGTGTGGCTGAGGAGTTGGTGCTGGGCACAGGGATTTAGATAGCTGGACCATTGGGATATCTTGTGGGGCAAGGGTGACCGGTACAAAAGGGAGAGTTGCACCTTAACTGGAGGGGTACCAACATCCTGGCGGGCAGGTTTGCTAATTTTACACGGGTGGGTTTAAACTAGATTGACAGGACGGTGGGATCTCTTACAAGAGAGAGGTAGGTGAGCGGTTTGAAGTTGTTATGGAGGGTGGTGAGGGAAAGGTTAGTAGATAGAATATCAGGTGAAAAGCGGAGAGCGAGGAAGGAGGGTTGGTTTAAACTGCACATATTTTAATGCAAGGGACCTGACGGGTAAGGCAAATGAGCTTGGGGCATGGATTGGTACCATATAACCATATAACAATTACAGCACGGAAACAGACCCCCTCGGCCCTTCCAGTCCGTGCCGACCATTTGTTTTCCCCTAGTCCCATCTACCTGCACTCAGACCATACTCCTCCATTCCCTTCACGTCCATATACTTATCCACTTTACTCTTAAATTGAGAGGCCCACAGGAGCCGTTGGAGGAAGTGCAGGAGGGAGAGGAGCGACACCCGACCGGTAAGGTTAAAAATCGAGCGCGGGGCTTGTTTTCCAGAGGCCCACAGGAGCCGTTGGAGGAAGTGAAGGAGGGGGAGGAGCGACACCCGACCGGTAAGGTTAAAAATCGAGCGCGGGGCTTGCTTTTCCAGAGGCCCACAGGAGCCGTTGGAGGAAGTGAAGGAGGGGGAGGAGCGACACCCGACGGTAAGGTTAAAAATCGAGCGCGGGGCTTGCTTTTTCCAGAGGCCCACAGGAGCCGTTGGAGGAAGTGAAGGAGGGGGAGGAGCGACACCCGACCGGTAAGGTTAAAAATCGAGCGCGGGGCTTGTTTTTCCAGAGGCCCACAGGAGCCGTTGGAGGAAGTGAAGGAGGGGGAGGAGCGACACCCGACCGGTAAGGTTAAAAATCGAGCGCGGGGCTTGCTTTTCCAGAGGCCCACAGGAGCCGTTGGAGGAAGTGAAGGAGGGGGAGGAGCGACACCCGACCGGTAAGGTTAAAAATCGAGCGCGGGGCTTGCTTTTCCAGAGGCCCACAGGAGCCGTTGGAGGAAGTGAAGGAGGGGGAGGAGCGACACCCGACCGGTAAGGTTAAAAATCGAGCGCGGGGCTTGCTTTTTCCAGAGGCCCACAGGAGCCGTTGGAGGAAGTGAAGGAGGGGGAGGAGCGACACCCGACCGGTAAGGTTAAAAATCGAGCGCGGGGCTTGCTTTTTCCAGAGGCCCACAGGAGCCGTTGGAGGAAGTGAAGGAGGGGGAGGAGCGACACCCGACCGGTAAGGTTAAAAATCGAGCGCGGGGCTTGCTTTTCCAGAGGCCCACAGGAGCCGTTGGAGGAAGTGAAGGAGGGGGAGGAGCGACACCCGACCGGTAAGGTTAAAAATCGAGCGCGGGGCTTGCTTTTTCCAGAGGCCCACAGGAGCCGTTGGAGGAAGTGAAGGAGGGGGAGGAGCGACACCCGACCGGTAAGGTTAAAAATCGAGCGCGGGGCTTGCTTTTTCCAGAGGCCCACAGGAGCCGTTGGAGGAAGTGAAGGAGGGGGAGGAGCGACACCCGACCGGTAAGGTTAAAAATCGAGCGCGGGGCTTGCTTTTCCAGAGGCCCACAGGAGCCGTTGGAGGAAGTGAAGGAGGGGGAGGAGCGACACCCGACCGGTAAGGTTAAAAATCGAGCGCGGGGCTTGCTTTTCCAGAGTCACAGGAGCCGTTGGAGGAAGTGAAGGAGGGGGAGGAGCGACACCCGACCGGTAAGGTTAAAAATCGAGCGCGGGGCTTGTTTTTTCCAGAGGCCCACAGGAGCAGTTGGAGGAAGTGAAGGAGGGGGAGGAGCGACACCCGACCGGTAAGGTTAAAAATCGAGCGCGGGGCTTGTTTTTCCAGAGGCTTACCAAAATCCATAACGTTCCATTTGGAGAAGTAGGTTTTTTTGAGGAAGCCGCTGATTGGTGGAAGAGGACCCGAGGAAGCAGCTGATTGGGTGCAACCCCGGGTTTACTATTTTACATTTCTGCCTTCTGGGAGTGAGGGATTCTGGGAGTTAGGGATTCAGTATTTAGTAGTAAAGTTTAAAGGATAAGTTTTTGTGTTTTTTTTAGTAATTTGGGAGTAAGGTATGGCAGTAGAGATTGGCCCCATGGTTTGTTCAGCCTGCAACATGTGGGAGATCAGGGAGATGGTCGGTGTCCCTGGTGACTACGTTTGCAGGAAGTGTGTCCAGCTGCAGCTCCTGGCAGATCGCATTGAACGATTGGAACTGCGGCTGGATTCATACTGGAGCATCCACGATGCGGAGAAAGTCGTGGATAGCACGTACAGTGAGTTGGTCACACCGCAGGCAAAAGGTAGGAGGACAAGAAGGGAACGGTTGGCCATTAGCCAGCAAAGCAGTAGGCAGGTAGTGCAGGAGTCCCCTGCGGCCATCTCCCTCCTAAACAGGTATACCATTTTGGATACTGTTGAGGGAGATGGCTCATCAGGGGAATGCAGCAGCAGCCAGGTTCATGGCACCATGGGTGGCTCTGCAGCACATGAGGGGGGAAAAAAGAGGGGAAGGGCAATAGTAATAGGGGATTCAATTGTGAGGGGAATAGATAGGCGTTTCTGCGGCCTCAAACGAGACTCCAGGATGGTATGTTGCCTCCCTGGTGCAAAGGTCAGGGATGTCACTGAATGGCTGCAGAACATTCTGGAGGGGGAGGGTGAACAGCCAGTTGTCGTGGTGCATGTTGGCACCAACGATATAGGTAAAAAAAGGGATGAGGTCCTACAAGGTGAATTTAGGGAGCTAGGAGATAAACTTAAAAGTAGGACCTCAAAGGTAGTAATCTCCGGATTACTACCAGTACCACGGGCCAGTCAGAGTAGAAATAGGAGGATAATGCAAATGAATACGTGGCTTGAAAAGTGGTGCAAGGGGGAGGGATTCAAATTTTTAGGGCACTGGGACCAGTTCTGGGGGAGGTGGGACCGGTACAAACAGGACAGTAGGCACCTGGAATGGAATGGAACCAATGTTCTTGGGGGAGTGTTTGCTAGTGCTGTCGGGGAGGATTTAAACTAATGTGGCAGGGGGATGGGTACAAGAGCAGAGAGGCAGGAGGGTGTAAAATGAGGGTAGAAGCATTAGGTAGCAAGGTGAAAGGTAAAAGTGGCAGGCAGACAAAACCAGGGCAAAAATCAAAAAGGGCCACTTTTCAGCAAAATTGTATAAGGGGTAAATGCGTTGTAAAGACAAGCCTGAAGGCTTTGTGTCTCAATGCAAGGAGTATTCGTAATAAGGTGGACGAGTTGAACGTGCAGATAGATATTAATGATTATGATATAGTTGGGATCACGGAGACATGGCTCCAGGGTGACGTAGGCTGGGAGCTGAACATCCAGGGATATTCAATATTCAGGAGGGATAGAGAGAAAGGAAAAGGAGGTGGGGTAGCGTTGCTGGTTAGAGAGGAGATTAAAGCAATGGAAAGGAAGGACATTAGCTTGGAGGATGTGGAATCGGTATGGGTAGAGCTACAAAACACTAAGGGGCAGAAAACGCTGGTGGGTGTTGTGTACAGGCCACCTAACAGTAGCAGAGAAGTTGGGGATGGTATCAAACAGGAAATTAGAAATGCGTGCGACAAAGGCAAAACAGTTATAATGGGTGACTTCAATCTACATATAGATTGGGTTAATCAAATTGGCAGGGGTGCTGAGGAAGAGGATTTTTTGGAATGTATGCGGGATAGTTATCTAAATCAACATGTAGAGGAACCAACGAGAGAGCAGGCTATTTTAGACTGGGTTTTGAGTAATGAGGAAGGGGTAATTAGCCGTCTTGTTGTACGTGCCCCCTTGGGCAAGAGTGACCATAATATGGTTGAGTTCTTCATTAGGATGGAGAGTGACATTGTTAATTCAGAAACAATGGTTCTGAACTTAAAGAAAGGTAACTTTGAGGGTATGAGACGTGAATTGGCCAAGATTGACTGGCAATTAATTCTAAAAGGGTTGACGGTGGATATACAATGGAAGACATTTAAAGACTGCATGGATGAACTACAAAAATTGTTCATCCCAGTTTGGCAAAAGAATAAATCGGGGAAGGTAGTGCATCCGTGGATAACAAGGGAAATCAGGGATAGTATCAAAGCAAAGGATGTTGCGTACAAAGTAGCCAGAAAAAGCAGCATACAGAGGACTGGGAGAAATTCAGAGACCAGCAGAGGAGGACAAAGGGCTTAATTAGGAAAGGAAAAATAAATTATGAAAGAAAACTGGCAGGGAACATAAAAACTGACTGCAAAAGTTTTTATAGATATGTGAAGAGAAAGAGGTTAGTTAAAACAAATGTAGGTCCCTTGCAGTCAGAAACAGGTGAGTTGATCATAGGGAACAAGGATATGGCGGACCAATTGAATAACTACTTTGGTTCCGTCTTCACTAAGGAAGACATAAATAATCTGCCTGAAATAGCAGGGGACTGTGGGTCAAAGGAGGAATTGAGTGAAATCCAGGTCAGTCGGGAAGTGGTGTTTGGTAAATTGAATAGATTAAAGGCCGATAAATCCCCAGGGCCAGATAGGCTGCATCCCAGAGTACTTAAGGAAGTAGCTCAGGAAATAGTGGATGCATTAGTGATAATCTTTCAAAACTCTTTAGATTCTGGAGTAGTTCCTGAGGATTGGCGGGTAGCAAATGTAACCCTCTTTTTAAGAAGGGAGGGAGAGAGAAAACGGGGAATTACAGACCAGTTAGTCTAACATCGGTAGTGGGGAAACTGCTAGAGTCAGTTATTAAAGATGGGATAGCAGCACATTTGGAAAGTGGTGAAATCATTGGACAAAGTCAGCATGGATTTACAAAGGGTAAATCATGTCTGACGAATCTTGTGGAATTTTTCGAGGATGTAACTAGTAGCGTGGATAAGGGAGAACCAGTGGATGTGGTATATCTGGACTTCCAGAAGGCTTTCGACAAGGTCCCACATAAGAGATTAGTATACAAACTTAAAGCATACGGTATTAGGGGTTCAGTATTGATGTGGATAGAGAACTGGCTGGCAAACAGGAAGCAAAGAGTAGGAGTAAACGGGTCCTTTTCACAATGGCAGGCAGTAACTAGTGGGGTACCGCAGGGCTCAGTGCTGGGACCCCAGCTATTTACAATATATATTAATGATCTGGATGAGGGAATTGAAGGCAATATCTCCAAGTTTGCGGATGACACTAAGCTGGGGGCAGTGTTCGCTGTGAGGAGGATGCTAGGAGACTGCAAGGTGACTTGGATAGGCTGGGTGAGTGGGCAAATGTTTGGCAGATGCAGTATAATGTGGATAAATGTGAGGTTATCCACTTTGGTGGCAAAAACAGGAAAGCAGACTATTATTTAAATGGTGGCCGATTAGGAAAAGGGGAGATGCAGCGAGACCTGGGTGTCATGGTACACCAGTCATTGAAAGTAGGCATGCAGGTGCAGCAGGCAGTGAAAAAAGCGAATGGTGTGTTAGCTTTCATAGCAAAAGGATTTGAGTACAGGAGCAGGGAGGTTCTACTTCAGTTGTACAGGGTCTTGGTGAGACCACACCTGGAGTATTGCGTGCAGTTTTGGTCTCCAAATCTGAGGAAGGACATTATTGCCATAGAGGGAGTGCAGAGAAGGTTCACCAGACTGATTCCTGGGATGTCAGGACTGTCTTATGAAGAAAGACTGGATAGACTCGGTTTATACTCTCTGGAATTTAGGAGATTGAGAGGGGATCTTATAGAAACTTACAAAATTCTTAAGGGGTTGGACAGGCTAGATGCAGGAAGATTGTTCCCGATGTTGGGGAAGTCCAGGACAAGGGGTCACAGCTTAAGGATAAGGGGGAAATCCTTTAAGACCGAGATGAGAAAGACTTTCTTCACACAGAGAGTGGTGAGTCTCTGGAACTCTCTGCCACAGAGGGTAGTTGAGGCCAGCTCATTGGCTATATTTAAGAGTGAGTTGGATGTGGCCCTTGTGGCTAAGGGGATCAGAGGGTATGGAGAGAAGGCAGGTACGGGATACTGAGTTGGATGATCAGCCATGATCATATTGAATGGCGGTGCAGGCTCGAAGGGCTGAATGGCCTACTCCTGCACCTAATTTCTATGTTTCTATGTTAAATGTTAAAATCGATCCTGCCTCCACCACTTCTGCTGGAAGCAGATTCCACACAGCCACCACCCTCTGAGTAAAGAAGTTCCCCCTCACGTTACCCCGAAACCTCTGTCCCTTAATTCTCATGTCATGCCCTCTTGTTTGAAACTTCCCTACCCTGGTATGAGCGAATGGAACGTTGTAGCCATGACTGAAACCTGGTTAAGGGAGGGGAAGATACTGACAGCTCAATGTTCCGGGGTACAGGAGCTTCAGGAGAGACAAGGGTGAGGGAAAAATAGCAAGGGGGCTTGCATTGCTGGTTAAGGAGGATGTCACGGCATGGTCAGAGGTGACATTACGGACGGTTCTTGTAATTAAGCTAGATGGGTGGAGCTGAGTAACACGAAAGGGATGATCACCTTGTTGGGGATGTGCTACAGACCCCCGAATAGTCAATGGGAATTAGAAGAACAAATATGCCACAAGATTGCAGACAGCTGCAGGTCAAATAAGGTTGTTGTTGTAGGGGATATTAACTTTCCCAATATTGACTTGGCAAATCATAGTGTGAAGGGTTTAAATGGGGTGCAATCCCTCAAAAGTGTTCAGGAGCGTTTTCTCAAGCAGTATTTAGAACCCCCCCCCCCCCCCCCTCGCGTGGGTGGGCAACACCAAAGATTTAATAGGAATCTGAGGGGTAACCTTTTCACACCAAGGGTGGTGGTGTATGGAACCAGCTGCCAGAGGAGGTATTGGTTGGGACTATCCCAACGTTTAAGAAAGAGTTAGACAGATATATGAATATGACAGTTTTGGGGGGATGTGGACCAAGCGCAAAATCACAGTGAACCTTTACGAAATAGGTAGCCATCCTGGCCTTCTTAGTTTATTTGATGTAGGAAAAGCAAATAAGTTTTCTCGTGCAAATGTGCGCAATAAGTAAAGTTCATCTTGAATTTTAACGAAATATGTGTGGGTAGACACAATACTGACAGGCAAAACCGAAACAGTTACTCATATGTCAACACCTTGGAGTGATGTTAGCGAGAGCAAAACGAGAACGACAGGGAGAAGAAACCCTGGCCAAAACACCAACAAAATTGGAGGAAACTGTAAACGAATGCTGGGGAATTTAAAAAAAGAAAAATAGAATGAAGTTTTAGCAAGAAATGAACAGGTTCATAATGTAAAATATATAAGAATTTTAAAAATAGCGGCGCTTTGTGTCTGAAAGTTAAGAGTGTTCACAATGAAATGCATCAAATCAGCTAACAAGTAGATGTAAATGGCTGTGCCATTGCAGCGATAAAAAGATGGTTAATAAGTGACAACGGATGACAAATGATCATCAAGGGATATCCAATAACAAGGCAGGCAGAATTTGAAAAAAAAGATAAAGTAACATTGAATGAATGAATGAATGAATGAATGAATGAACGAATGAATGCATTTTTATTGTCACTATACACATGTACAATGAGATTAAAAGCTGCTCCTACTCAGTGTAAAAAAAACAAAAAGGGGGAGGGGGAATAAGGTGCACAGTTTCTGCGACGCTATGTACATATCTATAAAAGACAATGGATAAATAGAATTACAGTTACAGTACAAATTACAGTAGGTGGATAGATGAAGGTCCGGGGGTTAGGCTGTGAAGTCAGTGCATGTGTGAGTTCAGGGAGATAATGGATTTTGGAAAGAAACTGTTCTTGAGTCTATTTGTCCTTGTGCTGATGCACCTATAGCGCCTCCCTGAGGGCAGCAGGTTGAACAGGCCAAATGCAGGATGGGAGCTGCCCTTGATAATGTTCTTCGCCCTGCTGAGGCAGCGGGAGGTGTAAATGTCCATCAGAGAGGGCAGAGGGCAGCCGATGATCTTCTGTGCTGCCCTAACTACTCTCTGAAGCCTCTCCCTGTCTGCCATGGTGCAGCTGCCGTACCATGCTGTAATGCAGTATGTCAACAGGCTCTCAATGGACGAGCGGTAGAAGGTCAGCAGCAGGTTGGAGTCCAGGTTGTACTTCCTGAGCACCCTTCTTGATGACCGCTGCTGAGCCTTCTTGATGACCGCTGTGATGTTATCTGTCCAGGAGATGTCAGCGGAGATAAGGACGCCGAGAAACCGGAAGGTGTAGACCCTCTCCACACACTCACCGTTGATGTATAAGGGAGCTAAGTCGGTGCTGTGCCTCCTGAAGTCGACAATGAGCTCTTTGGTTTTCTTGGTGTTCAGAACCAGGTTGTTTTCTGAGCACCAGGTTGTCAACTTCAGGACTTCCTCTCTGTAGGCTACCTCGTCTCCCCTTGAGATGAGTCCGATACTGTAGTGTCGTCAGCAAACTTGACGATGCGGTTGTTGTTGTGGACCGGACTACAGTCGTGGGTGTAGAGACAGTATAGGAGGGGGCATAGCACACAGCCCCGTGGGGAGCCGGTATTCAACATGCGAGTGGAGGACAGGTGGGGGCCGAGTCTCACCGTCTGGGGCCGGTTGGAGAGGAAGTCCTTTGATCCAGGCACATGTGAGAGTGGGGAGGCCGTGAATGACCAGTTTGTCGACGAGAATGTCCGGGATGATAGTATTGATTAATGAAATAAGAATTTAGTACAATAGTTAAGAGTTATGCTAGTCAGAGAATCTCGAAATTAATTCGGCATTGGTATTTTCAATAGCCATGGAAGAAAATGTTAACATTGTGATTTAACCTAAAGTGCAATGCCATTGATGTGGTAACTCGAATAACGGTTATATTTAGAACGAACTTCTCATTGCTTTTGCACGAATAGTTGCAAATGGTAAAAAATATTCAGGTAAACAACAATGTATAACAGCGTTGCATCCAGCACTCGGAATAATTTTAATTGCGCACCATTAAACGTAGTGATGTGAATGCAGTACAGCTTTAAGAAATGCCTGGTGCAATAATGAGTAAGGACTCTTTGTGTCGCTGTCTACCAATAAGACACTCAGGCGTAGAGAGGGATCTACCTCCCCCTCCCCCAGCATTGCTGAACTCGGAAGAGAAGCGAGGGGAAGGCAAAAGCATTCGGGTGATTTCGCCGCGCTATGCTGCAAATAAATTCGGTGCGAGTTTTATTGAATCGAAAGGTAATATCCAAATATTCGTGACCAGAATTTGATGGAACAGGCGCGACTATCCACTGTCTCCTCGTAAAGAACCGTGCCCTCTCTAGAATGCGGTTCGAGGGCAGGTCACAAATCTCCCTGAACTTACGTAGAAGGCAAGCGGGGTCGTCAGCAGACTCTGCAGGAGTAATCACCGCACCATCGACGCCCAGGACCGCTGGAGCGTAGGTGAAAGTTCTGGCTCTCTTCATGGCATCAGGTCCGACAAGGTTGAGGAGGAGGGAAGCTTTAAGGGAGTCAGGATCAGCGCGGTGTGCGACGTTGACAAAGTGTGTGAAATCAAATTCAAACGTGGCCCAGCGCTCAGAGATGTCAGCATCAAAGACAAGCTGCTCGGGCTTTCTGCAAGAGGACGCCATGGCCAAAGAGATCAAAGCACAAAAAACACAAATCAAAAAAAAGAAATAAAAACCGATAAACAGGAGACGCAAGTATCTTCCAGCTTCGACACCATGTAAATGAAAACTTTACAAGCTCTTAAGTGTACAACATCTTTTAATGATAGCACTGGGTATTACATACACCTTCAAGCACCGGCTACATTTTCCTACTGAGGGGAAGGCGTTATGATTGATGTTAACTGGGCGGGGTTAATGGGAGTGAGGTAACTATATTATTGGTTGCATATAAACCATCTACATCCTTCCCCTTAGAAATCAAAAAAAAACAGATTGTTGTCACGACAACCGAATTAAACAGCAGAATTAAACGAAATCGCCGTAGCGAACAGGCGGCTTACTGATCCTGCCCGAGCGCGTACGGATGTCTCCCCCTCCCCCCGAAAGAGCAGAAGAAGCAGGAGGACGCAAGGCAGCCGGGGAACCAGGGAAGGGCATTGGGGTGGGAGAAACAGGAGAGGGAGAACGCGATCGGCAACAGGGGACCCGCGCAGAGGGGAACCAGGCGCCCGCGACGGGGACCGAGGCATGCAGGGAACACCAGCCGGGGCGGCAGCTGGCTGCTGATAGGAGAGTGGAGGGGCATAGGGCCCAGGGGGCTGCGGCTGTGGCTCATTAACCGCAAGCAGGTGTTTGTCGGCTTCTTCGGTAGATGGAACCCTCACAGTCGACCAGATACGAACGAGGTGAGTCGGCCACCCCAACCACGGTGGCCAGACGGTAGTGACCACTGGCGGTCTGCAAACGAACAACCTGTCCGGGCAACAGAGGATCGAGTGGTCTGCACGACCGATCGTGGGAACGCCGCTGGCTGTCATGTTTCTCTTGAATTCGCCTCTGCACGGAGGCGGGCTCCAGCACCCGAGGTTTCAGCTGGCGCTGGGCAATCGGGACGGTGGATCTGGTAGTTCTGGACATCAGACGCTGAGCAGGGGACCCCATGGCCGGATCCCTGGAAACATTCCTGAGGTTCAGGAGATCCAAATACAAATCAGAATTGGATAGTCGCGCCTGTTCCATCAGAAGCTTGGCGCTGCGGACGGCCCGTTCTGCTAGGCCGTTGCTCTGTGGGTACTCTGGGCTGCTGGTGAAATGCACGAAGTTCCACTTGTCGGCAAAGCTTTTGAATTCTCGGCTTGTAAACTGCCTGCCGTTGTCAGTCTGCAGCCTGACCGGGGTCCCAAAAGTGGAGAAGTGTTTCCGCAGCTTGCGGATCACCATCTCCGACGTGAGGGATGTCAGCAAATCCACTTCGAACCAGTTGGAGTACGAGTCGACCAGGACAAGGTAGTGGTTACCACGCCACTCGAAAATGTCGGCAGCCAGCGAGGACCAGGCCAAAGCAGGGGCGGGCTGTTGCAGCAGGGGCTGTCGCTGCTGGTGTGGCGCAAGACTGTTGCACGTGGAGCAGGCAGAAACTCGGTCTCGGATATATTTGGCCATTCCAGGCCAATAGAATTGGGCACTGAGCGTGGGCAAGCGTTGCATCGACCCCAGGGTGTCCGCTGTGGGCTGCACAAAAGTAAAAGTCAAACAGGGAGGACGGGACCACAACTTTATGTCCCTTGACGATAACGCCATCCTGGAGCACCAGTTCGTCGCGGACCAGGAAGAAAGGCTGTGCTTCAGATGGCGCGGCGGAGCGCTTTGTTGGCCACCCTGCTTTAAATCACCGATGCAAGCTGCTGCAAGGCCGGATCGGCAGCGGTGTGCTCGGCCAAAACCTGTAGCTGCTTGGTGGGAATAAAGTTAACGCCCAGTACGAGCAAGTCCTCTGTTTCGTAGGGGTGGCGAGCGCAGGAGGTCCGCGGGGCTCGCGACAGGGTGTCCGCAATGTGCATCTCGGTGCCCTTCTTGTAGATTATGTCAAAGTCGAAGCGCTGGAGCTGCAGCATCATACGCTGCAGCCTGGCAGGGGCAGCGTGAATCGGCTTGTTCAGGATTGTCACCAGTGGCTGGTGGTCGGTTTCGACCGTAAATCTGCTGCCGAACAGGAAGTCTCTGAACTTGGAGCAGGCGAACACCACCGCGAGCAGCTCTTTCTCGATCTGAGCGTACCGCTGCTCGGTGTCCGTCATGGTGCGGGAGGCATAGGAGACGGGATGCAGCGATCCATCGACAGACTGAAGGCAGGCCGCACCCAGACCGAACTTGGAAGCGTCACAGGTGACGGTGATGGGGCGACCCACGTCGAAGAACCGCAACGTCGGAGTGCTAATCAGTTTCGACTTGAGGCGGTCAAAAGCCTGCTGGTGATATGGGAGCCAGGCCCAGGCGATATCCTTTTTTGTCAGCTGCCGCAGGGGAGCACTCAGCTCACTGAGGTTTGGTATAAACTTGCCAAGGTAGTTCACCATGCCCAAGAATCGTTGCAGACCTGGCACGTCGGTGGGGGCTGCCATTTCGGAGATGGCAGCTGCCTTCAAGGGTCGGGCTTTAGTCCGTTAGGGGTGAAAACATGTCCAACATACGTGACCTCTGAGACACGAAACCGGCACTTCTTGGGATTCAGCTTCAGGTTCGCCTGTCGCGCGCGATCCAGGACGCGGCGGAGGTTCAGGTCGTGCTCGGCAAGGTCCTTCCCGTAAACCAGGATATCATCCACGATGATGGCACATGGCAGGTGCGCGAATAATTGCTCCATCGTCTGCTGGAACACCTCGCTAGCAGAATTGATGCCGAATGGCATTCGCAGGAACTTGAATCTGCCGAACGGTGTGGCGAAGGTCGTCAGGTCAGAAGACGCTTTGTCCAACGGGACCTGCCAAAACGAGTTCTTAGCGTCTAGGACCGCAAAGATGGTGGCTTGCCCGACCTTTGCCGCCACATCTTCAACAGACCGCATGGGGTAATGTGGTCGCCTGATGGCAAGGTTTAAGTCCTTCGGGTTGATACACACGCGTATCTCGTTCTTGTCTTTCTTAATCGTGGCAACCATGGTGGAGACCCAATCGGTGGGCTCGCTAACTGCTACTAGCACCCCCCTTTTCGACCATCTCGTTGAGCATCGCCTCGACCTTGTCCTTCATGGCGTGAGACACCCTGTGAGGTGCGCGGACCACGGGTTGTATATTTGGGTCAATGGAAATATGGTATGACACTGGTAACTTCCCCAGGTCATCGTCGAACAGGTCCTGGTATTCAGCAACCGGGTCAAACGAAAGTTGCACTTTGTGGACCGTGCGGTCAAAGGAGACCAGGCCAAGATCCTGGCACGCACGGTTGCCCAACAGGGTTACACAGTCAGAGTTCAAAACATAGAAAACCAGGTTTCTTGTGGCCTTTTGCAGCACGCAAGTTAAAGTGGCCCTCCCCGCAGGCCTTAGAATCTCTCCACCATAGGCGTGCAGGGTAGCATCGTCAACAACCAGAGGCTCATTACTCCTTATCTTGTTGAAAAGATTCATGGACAAAACATTGACTCTCGCGCCAGTATCTAATTTGGCAGAGAAGGTTACGCCATTGACAGTCACAGGTACGGAGGGATCATTGCGGTGGGCGGGTGTCTGTAGGAGGGTAAACACATGAGAGTCCTCGGCAGAATTAATTGGCTCCGCACCATTGCACTCAACTAAATTGGGCTGTGAGTCGAAACAGAGATCAGATTGGGCCAGCATGTTTAGACTGGGACTGGAAGCTTGTGCCTGGCTCCCACGGGAACGGAGTAAGCGACAGGAGGCTGAGAAATGGTTCAGCTTTTTACAAAAGTTACAGGTTTTACCAGAGGCGGGACACGTCGACAGTCTATGGTGCATGTAGTTACAGTTCGGGCATCTTTTTCGGGGCACATCGCCAGGTCCAGGGCGGGCACGCGGCAGAAAAACATTGTTTCCCACCCGAGGCTGTGGGCTCCTAAACCCAGCCAGGTTGACAGATTTATTGCCCAAATCCCGGTGGTCCTCTTGCAAAACAACGACCTCAGACAATCTGCAGGCATGCATAGCTTTGTCCAATGTTAGATCCGGATCCCTCAAAAGCTCACATCGCAGCTTCTGGTCACGCATGCCAGTTACTAAAATGTCTCTAGTGAGCTGGTCTGTCATGTCGCCAAAACGGCACCGCTGGGCGAGATAACGCAAATCAGCAATAAAACATTCAACAGGTTCATCAGGCAACTGTCTCCTCGTAAAGAACCGTGCCCTCTCTAGAATGCGGTTCGAGGGCAGGTCACAAATCTCCCTGAACTTACGTAGAAGGCAAGCGGGGTCGTCAGCAGACTCTGCAGGAGTAATCACCGCACCATCGACGCCCAGGACCGCTGGAGCGTAGGTGAAAGTTCTGGCTCTCTTCATGGCATCAGGTCCGACAAGGTTGAGGAGGAGGGAAGCTTTAAGGGAGTCAGGATCAGCGCGGTGTGCGACGTTGACAAAGTGTGTGAAATCAAATTCAAACGTGGCCCAGCGCTCAGAGATGTCAGCATCAAAGACAAGCTGCTCGGGCTTTCTGCAAGAGGACGCCATGGCCAAAGAGATCAAAGCACAAAAAACACAAATCAAAAAAAAGAAATAAAAACCGATAAACAGGAGACGCAAGTATCTTCCAGCTTCGACACCATGTAAATGAAAACTTTACAAGCTCTTAAGTGTACAACATCTTTTAATGATAGCACTGGGTATTACATACACCTTCAAGCACCGGCTACATTTTCCTACTGAGGGGAAGGCGTTATGATTGATGTTAACTGGGCGGGGTTAATGGGAGTGAGGTAACTATATTATTGGTTGCATATAAACCATCTACACCATGTTTCTCAAAATATTCGAGAGTTGTTCGCTTTAGACTCCAAAACTGGACAGGTGTGTGTGAAGGGTCCACTGGACTATGAAGGAAAACATATTTACGAGTTTGAGGTGCAGGCAGTTGACAAAGGGGTACCGCCATTAGTAGGGCGCGCCACAATTATTATTGGATTAACTGACATTAATGATAACGCTCCGGAAATAAGGCTGACCTCGGTATCCAACAACGTTCGAGAAGATGATGCCATCGGGACTGTAGTCGCTATAATAAATGTTATGGATCGTGATTCTGGCGAGAATGGGCAGGTACATTGTCGAATCCCTACCAATATCCCGTTTAAACTTCAGAAGTCTTTGAACAACCAGTTTAAGTTGATAATTAACGGTGCATTGGACCGAGAAAGTACTCCGTTGTATAATATTTCTATAGCGGCATGGGACGCAGGACAATCATCTCTTTCCACAAACAAAACATTGCTCATTTCAGTATCAGATATAAATGATAATATGCCGAAATTCACACAATCGCCGTACAGTGTGTTTCTGATGGAGAACAACGTACCAGGCGGATCTATATTTACTGTTACAGCTTTGGATCCTGATTTGGACAAGAATAGCGAAGTGTCTTATTCACTTCTGGAGAGTTTGACTGAAGATGATTCTTTGCCTGGTGTGATTACCGTTAACTCGGAAACTGGATGTATTTACGCACTACGCTCCTTTGACTATGAAAAACTGAGGACTTTCCAGTTCCAAGTTCAAGCTTCTGATGGTGGATCTCCTTCAATGAGCAACACTGCTACAGTGAATGTCATAATCTTGGACCAAAACGACAATACTCCGGTTATTGTTTCGCCTTCAAAATGGAACAGTTCGAAAGTGGCACAGATTGCAACCCAGTCAGCATATCCAGGACTCTTAGTGTACAGGGTAGTTGCAACTGATGCAGATTCTGGACAGAATGCACGCCTTTCCTACAAACTTTTGGAAGCGACAGATCGCACATTGTTCAGTGTGGGTTTTCCCTCTGGAGAAATCAGAATCTCTCGAAATTTTAAGGATCAAGATAAATTTCAACATCGACTAGTAATTCTGGTAAAGGACAACGGGCAACCCAGTCTATCAAGTACAGCCACAATTCTGCTTGCATTCCTGCCCAACGCTACTGAAAACTTCTCTGAACTAATAAATAAGCCAATCGATCCAGTTTATTTTTCAAAATTAAATTTTATGTTAATCATAGGTTTGGGATCAACAACTTGTATATTTCTATTGATAATAGTCTTGCTCGTTATTCTGAAGTGTAGGCAAGATAGCAATGTGTATGGATATAGTTCCAGAATCTGTTGTTACGCCGGTAACAATTCAGCTGCCGACTTTCATCGCAGAGCTGTTCCTAAACCAGTATTAAGTTATGCTGCTGGGCAGACACTGCCCGTTCGGGAATCTTACAATTATACAGTTGCGCTCTCCCCTGATTCATCCCGGAGTGATTTCTTATTTTTTAAAACGCACCATCCCACCATGCCGCTGGATGATTTCAATGTTTGTGATTCGAGAAAATAATTCCCAAAGTCAGTTTAATCATATTTATGTGTATTCGCATTGCAAATTCCATGGAGCACGCAATAATATTCACTGTTAGCATATATAGATATGTTGGCGGATGCAGTTTCGGTATTTGGATAAACTAACGCCTATAATTGAACTTTCTTAAATTAAAAAAAACTAGAGCAATTATGTGTGCTAAAGTTGGCAAAAGGTATCTTGAAATTTTTAAATATGCAACTGTTGATCAACTGATCATTCAATAATCATCCAATTAAATGAAGCGGAGTGGTGCACTCTTATACAACTCTTAGTTTTTAGCAGCAACTTTGCAACAATTGTTAATCTTTGATTTCCATATTGGTTGCGATTAAATGATTGACATTTATGTGGTCCCCCTACCATTGCAAGGTTTGATATACTGAGGTTGTGTGGAATCTGACAAGATTTGGCTCGCAGCATTTTAGGCATAAGTATATTTCCGGCGGTAAAGTTGCGCAGTAGTTATCAATGCCACATCACAACTTTGGATACCCGATTTCAATACTCTCCATCTGTTCTGTCTCTGCAGAATACTCACGTTCTTCCTGCAACCTCATGGGCTCTGGCTTCCATCCACACGTCAATGACTTAGTGGTTGGTAGGCTACTATAAGTTGTTTCATGTTTAGATGCTGCTAAGGTTATCGTTGGGATTGTGGGTGATGCGTGTACGAAACTATCAAGTAGGTAGGTGCATGTTTGCCGGCCACGAACGGTCGAATCGTCACGCTTTGTGACCCTGTGACTCTAGTTAATAAGTTAATATGTTGTAGGAGCAGAATTATGCCATTCGGCATATCAAGTCTACTCCGTATTCAAACATGGCAGATCTATCTTTCGCTCTCAACCCTATTCTCTCGTCTTCTCACCATAAGATTTGACATGTACTAATTAAGAATCTGTCCATATCTGCTTAAAATATATATAACATGACAAAAATAATATGATAGTTGTGAACTTCTTTTTTCATCTATTTAGGTCGTCTCACTGGACGGCGCTACTTCCTTGTTCATTGTATAGGCCAATGGATATTATTTCCAGACTTATATCTGCCTACAGAAAAGTCAGAATCTATTGCAGATCTGGATATCTCTCTGTAAGGGGTTTTGTGCATTTCTTATAGCGGCGGTGTAAGAAATGGACATTTTAACTTCTGAGTGGTCGGTTAATTATGTTATCATAGTTAATTATAATATCATAGGTATGCACACCGTAAACTGGTCCTTGTGTGCAACAAATCGACCACATTTCTGCCCTTAAACATCCATCCTATTTGCTCACTTTATGACTACATTGTTCTCATTTGTGCTGCCTGTGATTGTCTAAATGCCACCTGTTTCCATTATTTCTTTGGGCCATGCGCTTCATCACCGTCAATCACTATCTTCGTAAATCAGTTCATTTTAAATCTAATTTAAAACTCGTGTCCCTCATACTGATATTAGGTAGAATGACGCAGCTGGTAGAGCTACTACCTCACGGCGCCAGAGATCCGCGTTCGATCCTGACTTCAGGTGCTCTCTGTGCGGAGCCTGCAGGTTCTCCCTGTGGACGGATTGGTTTCCTCCGGGAACTAATCTATCCTTCTGCATCCCGAAGATATATGTGCGTGTATGTTAATCTGCCATGATAAATTATCTCTGTTGTGTTGGAAGAGCAGAACTAGTGTGAACTGGTAATCAATGGTGGGCCTGTGCCTGTTTCCACGTTGTATCTTTAAACTAATCTAAACTAAATCTATGGCCTCTTATTTTTGATACACCCACCATGGCAAAAAGAAACCTTAGCCCTAGCTATACCTATCACAGTCATATCGACAATAGACAATAGACAATAGGTGCAGGAGTAGCCAAAGTCCTTTAAACAAGGCAAAGACACGTATCTCTGCGGTCGCTTGCGTTCAATCACATATTTTCTAAAATGTAGCCATCAGAACGGCGCACAATACCCCTAGTGCGGTCAAAACAGTGGATTGTAAACCTGCAATAGATCAATTATTATATCCTATGACAGACCTCTGAAAGGGAAGCATGTTACATGAGTTTTTCATCCTACGCATCTGTGTCGCAACGTCTAGGCAAATATGGATTTGCTTCTCCGTGCCTCTCTATTTATGTATATTGTTCATACCGTATAATTTACTATATATTTCATATACAATAGACAATAGACAATAGACAATAATCAATACATGCAGGAGTAGGCCAATCGGCCCCTCGAGCTAGCAGCACCATTCAATGTGATTATGGCTGATCATCTATACCTATTTTGCGTCACATCATCGTGCATTAATCGGGAATACATTCCATCTGCCAATTCTATCTCATTTTCTATCACATCTGATCCTAATCCATCTATTTATGTTACAACATTTAGGGTGCTACGGACTTAAACAGAAGTCAATCAGTCTGAAGAAGACTCCCAACCCAAGACGTCGTATTTCCATCACCTCCAGAAATGCTGCCTGACCCATTGAGTTCCTCCAACATTTTATGTTTTACTTGAGATTCCAGCATCCGAAGTTTCACACGACTCGCTTGCATTTTATAGTTATCGAAGAAGCGATATATTAATCGACGCAATGTTTGCATGCTATTGTGATCCGGGGCAATTGTATGTTTCAAATGTCACTGTATGTATGTATGCCCATGCGCGTGCTTTGCAGGGTCGCCTGGAAGTAACATGGGTCTGTTGCTGCAGTGCTATCTATAAATGCTAAAAATGCAGTCTGTGCTTGCTGTGTTGAGTTGCCTTTCAGTTCTGGTGCAAATCCGTGCTTCAACTGATAGTTGAAGCCCATCGATTCAATTCAGCGAGCAGCTTCACCCACTTGCACTATTGGCTTGTCATTTCATGCACTATAGTGAATAAAATGATCAATATATTTTGACCACTGAGTTCATGGGAAGTTCTTGAGCATACTGAGTTGAGGGGTCACAGTCGTAATATCGCAGGGTGATATAACACGAATAAGGCCATTCGACCCACTTAGTCAACGCTGACGCCAACGCACATTCAACACTAATCGTAATTTTAAAGTAAACGCTTCACATTAATTTATCCAAAAGTCTACTGCCTACACATTATGAACGATTAATTGATCAATTAACCTACTGTCATGCCATTGGGATGTGGGAGGAAACGGAGCACCGGGAAGAAACCCACGTGTTTACAAGTATTACGTGCAAATCTATGCACACAGTACCGGAGTTCCGGATTACAATCGGCTCTCTGGTACTGCGGGGCGTCGCCTCAGAGCCGATTGTGTGAGTCGACACTGAGCCAATCGCCTCAGTGTCGACCCAGCAGTTGAACGTACTAATTAATTTAATAAAATGTATTATTTCAATTTATTTTTATTTGTTTAAATATTTGTTTAAATACATTTCTTCTAAATGCTTAATGTAGTCACTATGCTTTTAAATGTCTCTCAATGTCCCCAAAATTATAAAAGCAGCGATATAAGCTTATTGCAACTATTCATGTTGAATGCAGCTAAACATTCGCTTCCAGCACTGGTGAGCCATCATCATCACATAACTTCAGCTACATTGTACAGAAAATCCTCTGAATCGAGAACTTCATTGCGATTCATCTGCATCTGGTAAGAGAGGAAGTGGAATTAGCCTACATCCAAGCAGTAGCCTTTCGGCATAAAGTTCTGGGTTTTAATTACCCTTGACATTTCCATGTCATCTTAATCCCTACCCTTGTGATCCAGACTTGTACAGTGCATGAAGATTGTGTGATCCAGCCTGCGTCTCATGGAATATAGCATCTGTGTGCTTTTTTGTTTTTTTTTGTTTTTCTTTTGTCCTGTTGTTTTAGTTTATTCGATTTGTTTTGGTTGTTTATGTGTGTGTGTGTGGGGGGGGGAGGGGGTGGGGGGTTGGGTGGTCTTGTTTTTAGTCTCTTCCTTCGGGGGATATGCGACCTTTTCTTGTCGTATCCCCCGTCTCCGTTAAAAACAACAAGAAACCGAAGCAGATGTGAAGAATTAGGCCCCATCCTGCTCCATCATCCATCGGAGTGTATTACTTAGTCCAATTTTCCTTAATACTCCTAACATTTCCAAATCTATTGATCCTTAATATACTAGTGATTAAGCCTGCTGTTTTTTTTTTCCGTCGAGAATTTAAAAAGTTAAATATCCTGTTAATTATGAAATTCTTTATCTGAATACTAATTTCGCAGTGGTAAATTCGCTGCCTTACAGCGCCATAGAACTTGGTTCGATCCTGACTACGGGTGCTTGTCTGTGCGGTGTCTGTCCGTTCTCCCGGTGACTTGCTTAGGTTTTCTCCGGGTGCTCCGGTTTCCTCTAACACTCCAAAGACGTACACGTTTCTAGGCTAATTGTCTTGGCATAATTGGAAAATTTCCCTAGCGTGTATTTGATATTGTAAGTGTGCAGGGATCGTTGGTTGGCGCAGAGGGCCTGCTTTCGCGCTGTATCTCTAAAAAAAAAACTAATTGGAAACCGTTTATTATGGGACTGTGATCTCCTGTTCTAGACATACATGCCAGAGTAAGGATTAGTGTTGCACTCACCTTGTCGGGCTCCTTAAGTAACTCAACTTAATGTAAACATATGCCTGCAGGTTTAATCTTCCTCATTGACGATTCCATTGCTTTGCGTTCGTTCAAGTAATTGCCCCGATCGCTGGTATGCTCTTAATTATGCAGCGAAGCCAGATTTCTGTGCAATATTTCATATGCTGTCATACCATCTTTACCCCGTTGTATCTTACTATACTCGCCAATATTAAACAAGTGGGAAAACTAAATAAACATAGAACGTCACCCGCTCGCATAAGTTATTGTAATTACTGCTATTAATATTGAATAATAATTATGCCAGCAAACCCGTTTCTTTGGAAAGCAATGCATTTAAATTTCTCACCGTGAAAACGACTCTGATTTGCTTTTCGTTCTTCCTACCTATATGGATGGCCCCATATTTTGTCCATATTGTATGTCATCTGCCATCTTCCGAACTTTTCATTCCATTTGATCATACTCCACAGATGCAATTCCGTTTCTATTTATATTTCAAATTAGAGTGCTTCCTACTATCAGCAGATCTGGATATATTACATATTCGGCTTCTCCGAATGAATGATGTAGATTATCAATTACTGGGGTCATAGCCTCCACCCTGTGACTCTCCAGTGCATTCCACCCTGGAAATAAGCAGTTTATCCTTGCTCTTTGTTTCTTTCAGTTTATCAACCCTATAAAATAATTACTGTTCACGGCGGATTTCCGACCCATAGAGCCAGAGCGATTAGTAAGCATTCTCGAGACATGTATGCTCAAAGGCAATAGTGTCAATGGTTCGGCAGGTTTAGTTTATTTTAGTTTAGTTTATGTCCAGTGAGGATCAGTGAAAAGCTTTTGCTGCATACTAACCAGTCAGCGGAAATACAATAGAAGATTACGATCGAGCCAACCATGGTTTACAGATACATGATCAAGGAAATAAGTTTAGTGCAGGAGAAAGTCCAGTAAAGTCCGATTAAAGATCGTCAGAGGGACTCCAATGAGGTACATAGTAGCTGAGGAGCGCTCTCCAGTTGTTGATGGAATTATTCAGTTACCTGATAACAACTGGGAAGGAACTGTGCCTGAATCTGAAGATGTGAGGGGACAAGAGGGATACCGGTAGGCTGTGGACCAATGAGCATTTTTGTGTGGTTTCGTGACCCAATTCACGGAACTACATGAAATGTTCACATATTGTGTAAAAATATTATATAAATCATCCCTGAAACTGTTCAAATACAAAACGTGCACATTATTTATTTATTAAATTAGAGAAAAAACTGAAAATGTTCAGGTACTTTTAGTCCAATCAAATCACGTTTGACATTGAGTCGGACGCCAGTTGGCCAATCACGCGCTGTGTTTCAGGCTAGCTAGGCAGGGAGCACACAACGTGGCTGAGATTGCTTCTACTGATGCCTGATTTTCTGGAGATACCGATGAAGGTTCTTTGTTGTTCTGTGGAATACATGTGGTGGAAACCTGCAGCAAGGTAATTGAATTTAGCGAGAAAAGCATTAAGAAGTCTGAAGAATGTGCAGCTAAGTGGATAGAAGTGGAACAAAACCTTGAAAGCAAAGTCCCTGCTGAGCTGCTGCAACACAGCCAAGTTGTGAAACCAATCAAACTTTGTGAATCAATTGAAACGGAAAGGTAAGATCTAAAGTCTGAATTTATGAAAATTAATCAGTATGGACTTTAATTAATTTAATTGCACCCTTTTATAATGTGGAAAAATGAGATTTGGAGGCTGTACATTCATTCATTCATTCATTCATTCATTCATTCATTCATTCATTCATTCACGCATTCCTTCACTCATTCATTCACTCATTCATTCACTCATTCATTCACTCATTCATTCCTTCATGAAGTTGAGGGGCCAAACTATGTGTATCCATTACAAAGTAATTTAAACATTTTCACTATTACCAGCTTGTTGAAGTCTAATAAGTTTTCTTTAACATCTACTCTCGGAGCTGCCTGCGATAACTCACCGGGAAAAAGTGCTTCGATCGCGGTGCCTATGTACTTAACATAGAAACATAGAAACATAGAAAATAGGTGCAGGAATAGGCCATTCGGCCCTTCGAGCCTGCATCGCCATTCAATATGATCATGGCTGATCATCCAACAGTATCCCTTACCTGCCTTCTCTCCATACCCCTTGATCCCTTTAGACACAAGGACCACATCTAACTCCCTCTTAAATATAGCCAACGAACTGGTCTCAACTACCTTCTGTGACAGAGAATTCCAGAGATTCACCACTCTCTGTGTGAAAAATGTTTTTCTCATCTCGGTCCTAAAAGATTTCCCCCTTATCCTTAAACTGTGACCCCTTGTCCTGGACTTCCCCAAAATCGGGCACAATCTTCCTGCATCTAGCCTGTCCAACCCCTTAAGGATTTTGTAAGTTTCTATAAGATCCCCCATCAATCTTCTAAATTCTAGCGAGTACAAGCCGAGTCTATCCAGTCTCTCTTCATATGAAAGTCCTGACATCCAAGGAATCAGTCTGGTGAACCTTCTCTGTACTCCCTCTATCACAAGAATGTATTTCCTCAGATTTGGAGAACAAAACTGTACACAATACTCCAGGTGTGGTCTCACCAAGACCATGTACAACTGCAGTAGAACCTCCCTACTCCTAAACTCGAATCCTTTTGCTACGAAACTCTAACATTGTGAAGCGGAGCCGCGGTGTGTGTTTGGATCATCTCCGCGGGGGAGGGGGGGGGGGGAGGCTGTACATAGTGCCGTCCGTAGCCGCCGTTTCCAGGCCCCGACCACGAGAGAAAAACGGAGGAATATTGATTGCACTTTATAGGCTTCCATTGGAGTGAGTAATTGTCAGAAATGGCTGATGTTTATGTAGAAATGAATTGGTGTATGTGGCCTTGAACTTGAACTAATTTATCTATGATAGTAACTGTTATTCTCATTAACATTAAGAAGATGTTGAAATTTTGTGAATTTTAAAGACTTAATGACAATGAGATTGTTTTTGTAGCCTCTGCCTGACCCTCCACTTGAACTTGACCTAAGTTATCAATGGACATCAAAACTTATCAAAAGACTTGGAATCTGATGAAGAATATTCAGATGAAGATCAGATGTAATGTAAACAAATACATTTGGGAAATAAATTATTATATAAAGTTTTATTGTAATGTCGATCATTGCACTGTTTATTTGGTCAAATTATTTAAACAATGAGGGAATTACTTATGATAATGTCGTGCTGGTGAATGACAGTGCGACAGTCCACCCACCCATCCACACATCCGCACACACATCCATCCGTGCGCAAACCTCCATGCATGCACACATACACACATACATGCACACATATATCCGCACACACACATCCACACATCCATCCGCACGCAGACATACATGTACACATCCATGCACACACATACATCCACACACATACATCCACACATACATCCACACATACATCCGCATATCCGTCCATTCACACATGCATCCATCCACACATACATTCACACTTACATCCACAGATATACGTTTGACGGGTATACACAGACACACAAAGTACAGATACTCAATCAATGCAACACTTTTAGGGTTATGTTAGGTTAAAGGTAATAGCCCTCATTTGCAAAGGCATAATCGGGGGGTCTCTAACATAAATATAGCTCGTAGCTTAAAATGAATACGCATCGAGAAAACTGGAGTAGCTGGGCTTGTACACTCTGGAGTTTAGAAGGATTAGAGGTGATCTCATTGAAACATATAAGATTGTTAAGGGCTTGGACACGCTAGTGGCAGGAAACATGTTCCCGATGTTGGGGGATGTTGGGGGGGGGGGGCACATTTGAGTATAAGGAGTAAGCCATTTAGAACGGAGAGAAGGAAACACTTTTTCTCACAGAGAGTGGTGAGTCTGTGGAATTCTCTGCCTCAGAGGGTGGTGGAGGCAGGTTCTCTGGATGCTTTCAAGAGAGAGCTAGATAGATCTTAAAAATAGCGGAGTCAGGGGATATGGGGAGAAGGCGGGAACGGGGTACTGATTGGGGATGATCAGCCATGATCACATTGAATGGCGGTGCTGGCTCGAAGGGCCAAATGGCCTACTCCTGCACCTATTCACTATTGTCTATTGTCCATTGTCTATAAACATCAGAGCATTCGATTCTTGGTCAGGATGTGACATTTACATCAGAAATAAGACAGGTCTCTTACAGGTCTGTCCCCCAGCCTGGCACTGCCCCAGTCCCACTATGGCCGTTACCCCCATTCTCCCCACTATGGCAGTCAGTGGGGTTCACTAAACGGGGGAACCCAGAGATGGCGTTATGACATCATTTTATGACACATTTTTGATGCTCGGCCCACCTCCTACGGGGTTAGACTCGTCCTTGATTATGCTGGTGACCTTGCCGAGGTAGCGTGAGGTGTAAACGGAGTCCCAGGAAGAGAGTTTGGTTTCTGAGATGGCCTGGGCGGCATCGACAATTTTCTGCACTTTCGTACGGTCCTGGATGGAGCTGTTCCCAAACCATGCTGTGGTGCGCCCTAAAGAAATGCTTTCTACAGTGCATCTGCAGAATAGTAATTGAATCCCACATAATCAGACTTTCAATTACATCATAGATGAGTTGCCAGTACGGGAATAATAAGAGTTCAACAACAAATATAACTATGAATATACACTTTAATTTTAACATTTTAAGGCGATGTGACTTTGTAAGAATGGGGTTAGACAAATATGCTGGAGAAACTCAGCGGGTGAGTCAGCATCTATGGAGAGAAGGAATAGACGAAGTTTCCGGTCGAGACCCTTCTTCAGACTAATGTGGGGGAGCGGAGACAATGGGCTTGTGGGAGAGCTGGGAAGGGAAGGGGCGAAGAAACAAGGACTACCTGAAATTGGAGGTCAATATTCATACCACTGGGGTGTAAACTACCCAAGCGAAATATGAGGTGTTGTTCCTGCAATTTGTGCTGGGCCTCACCCTGGCAATGGCAGAGGCCCAGGACAGAAAGGTTGGATTCGGAATGGGAGGGGAAGTGCTGAGCCACCGGCAGATCAGGTTGGTTATTGCAAACTGAATGGAGGTGGTGGGCGAAGCGATCGCCAAGCCTGCGCTTGGTCTCACCTATGTAGAGAAACTTGGTCTCACCAATGTAGAGAAGAATGGGGAGTATTGCATTGGAAGGGGTTCATCCAAGCTGTTCAAGCTACTAACTGCGAAAAGAGAACATGTTCTCATAATATTAGCTTAATTATTCTATAATTGAACTATACATAGTTGCCGAATGTTGTGACTACACAATAAAGTGCATTCAGAAAGTATTCAGACCCCTTCACTTTTTCAACATTTTGTCACGCAGCCTTATTCTAAAATTGATTAAATTCATTTTTTTTATCATCAATCTACACACAATATCTCACAATAAAAAGCAAAAACAGGTGTTTAAATATGTTTGCAAAGTAATTAAAAAGAAATAACTGAAATATCACATGTACATAAGTGTTCAGACCCTTTGCTATGACACTCAAAATTGTGCATTGGTGCATCTTGTTTCCATTGATTATCATTGAGATGTTTCTACAACTTGAATGCAGTCCACCAGTGGTAAATTAAATTGATTGGGCATGATTTGGAAATGCACACACCTGTCTCTATAAGGTCCCGCAGATGAGAGTGCATGTCAGAGCAAAACCAAGCCATGAAGACGAAGGAATTGTCCAAAGACCTCAGAGACAGGATTGTGTCGAGGCACAGATCTGGGGGGTATAAAACAATTTCTACAGCATTGCAGGTCCCGAAGAACACAGTGGCCTCCGTCATTCTTAAATGGAAGAACTTTGAAACCATCAAGACTCTTCATAGAGCTGGACGCCAGGTCAAACTGAGCAATCGGGGGAGAATGGTCTTGGGAGGATGATCCTTAAAGCCAAAGGACGATCCTAAAAGCTACTGCCCCATCCGCTGCATCCCATACAAACTCCTTGAGAGGCTGATCCATGGGCGTATCAACCCCACCATAGACCCTCAACTACCCCACGAACAGGGAGGTGACACATAACCTGATGGTCACTCTGTCAGAGCTCCAGAGTTCCTCTGTCGAGATGGGTGAAACTTCCAGAAGGACAACTATATCTGCAGCACTCCTCCAATCAGGCCTTTATGGTAGAGTGGCCAAACGGAAGCCACTCCTCAGTGAAAGGCACATGACAACCCGCTTGGAGTTTGCCAAAAGGCACCTAAACTAGATTCTATTGTCTGATGAAACCAAGATTGAACTCTTTGGCCTGAATGCCAATTCTCACGTCTGGAGGAAACGCTGCACTGCTCATCACCTGGCCAATAGCATACCTACGGTGATAGCATTATGTTGTGGGGATGTTTTTCAGCGGCAGGAACTGGGAGACTAGTCAGGATCGAGGGAAAGATGAACAGAGCAAAGTACAGAGAATTCCATGATGAAAACCTGCTCCAGAGCGTTCAAGACCTCAGACTGGGGCAGAGGTTCGCCTTCCTACAGGTCAACTACCCTAAGGACTCAGCGAATACCATGCAGGAGTGGCTTCATGACAGGTTTGTGAATACCCTTAAGTGGCCCAGCCGGAGCCCGTACTTGAACCCGATCGAATATCTCTGAAAATAGCTGTGTATCGACGCTCCCCATCCAACCTGACAAAGCTTGAGAGGATCCAGTCAAGAATGTCAAGAATGGTCGATTGATTTCTCGCGAGAGAAGTGAGCAAAGAGGTGGCCGAGTCATGGAGAACTGACAGAGTGGATACGGACGATGGCTTTCAACCCCGAGTAAATCGCCACAGCACTCAAGATGTTGAAACCAGGAAAGGCCCCGGATCTGACAGCATACACCCGGAGTTTCTACTACATTCTGGAGACGCTGCTGCCAACTGGATCCGACAGTACCTGTCGACCTCCATGGAGAAGTGCAAAATACCAAAGATCTGGCGTCGTGCAACAGTCATCGCTCTCCCGAAGCCGAGCAAGCCAAAGGATGATCCTAAAAGTTACCACCCCATCCGCTGCATCCCCTTCAAACTCCTTGAGAGGCTGACCCACGGGCGTATCAACCCCATCATAGTCTCTCAACTATCCCACAAACAGACTGGTTTCCGCCAAGGTGGACCTACAGGCACATGGTACGCTACATCGTGGAGCTGATATCAAATTGCAGCTTTGTTCTTAAGACCAGTGAAGGACAGTAGAGTAGGCTGCATAGACTGAAGAATCAGTATACCTATGACAGTGGCGTCTAAAGCTGAGCAAAGGCAAAACAGTGTCAACAGCATTCCATCCAAACAACAAGGAAGCTAAGCGAGAGCTAGCTGTCTTCGTTAACAACAGGCGCGTGGACTTCCAACAAACACCCACTTACCCGTGGTAAAGCCGGACAAGTCGCTTACATTTCGTCAACACCTGGCTGGGCTCCACGTCAAGGTCATGACCTCATCCGACGCCTGGCAGGAACAAGTTGGGGAGCCAGTCCATCTACTCTTCGCACCTCTGCTTTTGCTCTTGTGTATGCCCCAGCTGAGTATGGAGTAGAAGTAGACATACTAGCCTGGTAGACACGAGCCTGAACAGCACCTTGCGAACCATCACTGGGTGCCTTCAACCTACTATAGTCGAGCAGCTCCGGTAGGTTTGCCAACGCTTCCTATAAGATTCTTATGAATTTCAACGTTGAAAATAGCCCGTTTGCCGAACTAATAAGTATTTGTAATACTGCTACGTTTATTTTCTCTTGCAACGTGCAACATTAATACCTATATCGTTTCTGGAGTACCGGATCAACGTTAACTTCCAATCCAGTTGTTTGATTAAAAAAAATGGAACGATGCAGCCTGGATTATTTCGCAACGCCTCAAAATAATATTTAATTGAAAGAAGAAATGTTCTGGTGACTTAATTCTACTTGGACAACCAATCGTCGTGAATTTTACGGCTAAGGATTGCAAATAAATACTATAATTCTTGTGTGCCTGGAAGTCGTTTATTTTTGTTTTGCAAATTTGTGTCGAGATTTTCTTTAAACATCGAGCAATGACACCGGTGAGTATGTATAACCGGCATGTATCTTTATGTTACTATTTTGATTATTTTTATTTTTATTATCTTATTTTATTGCTGGCGAACCAAGGGTAAGTGCAATCGATTTGTTAGTACTTTTCCGCGCACATAATTTGCGCAGTAGAATGCATTGATGTTAAGAAATACATGTAACATTTTGACATTCTGTCTTTCGTGATGCAGCTGTAGAAAATCCTTTAGGGCTATAATGCATCGACAATTGTACCTTATAAGATTTGGGATATAATTGACAAGGCGTCCAAGCTCTTCAAATGGATTTCATACATATTTCAGGATAGCAGAAGCGAAGTTCTATTTCTCTTCGAGAACAGGTGAAGTCTGATTTACATTGGCATGAGTACATATTAAAGACAAGGTAGCAAGCAGCAAGCGCGAATACTTCATGTTGGAATAACAACCCTCGAAGACCAGAAGAAATCTTCAATATTTCAGCCTCTAATGACGGCACTGAGGGCCATGATTCCTCACAGTTCCTGCAAAGTGGAAACCGATATCGCTAAACTGGATATCAGGAAGCGTTGTGGCATACATATCCTATCTACAACACTGGGCCGGAGGTGGAAGTACTTGAGAGCTTCAAGTTCCTTGGCATTAATATTTTCAACGATTTAACGTGGACCATCACACTGATGTAATAGACAATAAAGCACACCGATATCTCTATTTCCAAGGCAGACTGAAGAAATTCGACATATCTCCATTGACTCTTGTAAGCGTCTAAGGATACTCCATGCAAGGAATATTGTAGATTTGCAAGATAGCTTGGTTTAGAGATAGGTCTGCCAAAGACCGCAAGAATTATTAATAACTGGGTTAATAATTAGTTTATTAAATGTATGGAGTTTACTTTGTTGTCACGCGTGCCGGGGTACATTGAGAAGCTGTTTTTGCATGTTGACCTGTCAGCGGAATGACTAAATATGAACGACAAATACGACAGTGGGACAGTATTACAATCGAGCCACCCACAGTGTACAGATACATAATAAAGGGAATAATGTGACAAGCGATTAGTGCAAGATAAAGCCTGTAAGGTCGGATCAAAGATAGCGATAGTCTAATGAGGTAGATAGTAGTTCAGGACTGTTATCTGGTTGTTGGTAGGATGGTGCAGTTGCCTAATAACAAATGGGCAGTTACTGTCCCTGAATCTGGAGGTGTGCGTTTTCATACATACCTTTTGCCCGGTGAGAGAGGGGAGACAAGCAAGTGGCCAAGGTGCGACGTCCTAGATTATAGTGGTGGCCTTGCCGAGCCAGCGTTAGGTGTAAATTGAGTCAATGGAAGGGAGGTTGGTTGCAGGCACCGTGCCGTGAGTAATTACTCAGGGTTGGCACTCAGTCGGCTTAAAAAAAAATTAAACCGCGCATGCGCAGATTGTTCTCTCCGTTTAAAAAAATAGAAGAATAAAAACAGTGACAATTCAATTTGCCCAAGGCTTCCTAGTCTCCTTTATTCTGAATTATTGAATTGGGGGGGGGGGGGGGGGGGGGGGGGGGGGGGGGGGGGGGGTTTGAAGGGTTTTGGCAGATGGAGAGATGGAGAGTGGTGGGAAAACCGGGAGTACAGGGAATAGTTGAATCAGTTGTCATCTCATTGAATGACAACACTTGTTCAAGGGACCAATTGGGGGAACAAATCCTTTCACAGCGAGTGGAGAGTCTGTGTCAACGGTAAAGTTGTGGGGAGGGCACGAGTGTTGAGAAGGAGGGTGTCGGGGATACTGCCAGTAACTTACTCACCGCTGCCGCAGCTCTCTGGGCGCGAAGCTGGGGATAGAAGCAGCTCGGGGAGCTGTGAGCGGCCACCGGGACCCGACAGCAGAACTGGCGGCCACTTCAGCGCCTTCTGCCAGCCAGCTCACCTTGGGCAGTGCTCTCCGTCGGAACACCTGTCACCTGCCGTTCGCCGACTTCGCTTGTTGAGCCGAGTAAGTGCTGTCAGAATTTAAGCCAGTTTTAATGCCAAGGCTGACTTGCCGGTTGCGGAGCACCCGAGCTACGTGTGTTTCAATGTGTGCCTGTGCAAGGAGCAAGTGGCAGTGGTCCCCGAACTCGAAAAACTTCATACATGTGTGATGCGCAGTGCTGAGGCAGAATACTGCCTTCAGAGACGGTTCAGGCAGCTGACGGCACGTGGTCTGCACAGAGCTTCCAGTGTTTAGGGGCGCTGCGGATGAAAGGCACGGAGAATTATGAGAGATCGGTCTCTTACCATACTATTTATGTTTGGACCGCAATGCCTTACCTTGCCTACCCTGACGGCACGTGCCTGGAGGCTGCGTCCAATTCTCTGTGGGTCTGGAAGGAGCTGTTCCCAACACATGATGAATCCTGAGGGGATCCTCAGTAATATTTGATGGCGCTTTCTAGAAATAGTGACAGGTTTCATGAACCTAGGCATAATAAGGCTTGACGATCTCGAGCTACGCATCTCAATTGAAATTAGGTATGGACACTGAATGGCAAGGTCACAGACGTGTGTGTGTGTATACATATTCGCCAGATGTACGGATCATGCACTGCAATATGCTCTCGAAGCGTCAATTCGGACCAGTATCTCATTTCGGCATTCGGTCGCAGATTCATGCAAACTTACAGGCAATTTGAGCCGGAGGTGACAGTGATGACCTGAGAACTCCATGTCTGATCTATCCCTGATTATGGTCCAGAACGTCCCAGAGGCATTTCACAGACAAACTAGCTATGGACAGTACTTGTTCTGGTGTTCCAGAACTGCTGTGGACTTGTTGAGACGGTAGTAAATTGCAGTGGATCAGCATTAACCAGTCGAGATATCACCCAATTTACCGGCTGTCGGGACCTCAGAATAGAATACTGACAGGTTATGCTGGAAATACCTCGTCCAATTCACTCCGGACCAGTTTTTTCACTGATCTATGTACCTCCCCCCAGAAGAACAACAAAATTGAAGCGCAATCAGCGTTTCCACTTTGACGGATATTACCCAGAATTCTGGTTTGGCCACTGGATGATTTGGGGGCGGAAATATGACCATCTGCGCCTGTGCAGTTGGGGAAATCCGGTGGCAGTAGCGACGCAAAATGATGCTGACTCTCCGCGCGTGCACAGTGGTCCCGGGCTGGATCAGATCACCATTTGCACTCCACACAATCAGAGATCACCTCGACGCCTCGTGTCTACTCTGGGTAATTATTGTAATATTAGTTGCTGGAGGGGGAGCCTATTTTTTATCCTGGGTGGCAAACTACCCGTGAGGGGTTCAATCTGGCCCGCGGGATGATTTGGAAAAAAGGAGTGCCGTTTTTTTCCGGGTGGGGGGGTGGGGGTGGGGGGGGGGGGGGGGGGGGGGGGGCGCGCTGCGGTGTCTGCCCGCCCGGTCCATCGCCTTCATCTGCGGCGAATTCTCCCGTCACCGGGTGGCAGTCGAAACGGCTGAATCTGAACCCGTTCCTGGCAGTGGGTAAACAGTAACCCCGTCACCACACGCCGCTCCGGCGGGCCCACAACCCGCCCCCCCCCCCACCCCCCCTCCCCCCGCTGGGCCCTCGCCACCTTCACCACCCCCCCCCCCCCCCGCTGGGCCCACGCCACCTTCAACCCCCGCCAGGCCCAAGCCAACCCCCCCCGCCCCCGCCCTCGCCCGGCCCACGACTTTCTTCCCCGTGCGCGGGCCCTGGCCTCGCCCCCCCTCCACCCACCCCCCCCCCCCCCCCCGCCACGGTTCGTAGTTCTTAGTTTAGTTAATGTTTGCAGTATTTAAGAGCTTGGCTGTTGGGTAGGAGCTAAAGAGGGCTCTCGACCTGAAACGTCACCCATTCCTTCTCGTTAGAGGTGCTGCTTGTCCTGCTGAATTACTCCACCAATTAATGTCTTCCTTCGAATTAAAAAAAAACATAATCTGCTTTTCTTTCCTACAAAGCTTATTTTAGTTTAGAGATACAATGTAGAATCAGGCCCTTCGGCCCACCAAGTCCGCGTCGACCAGCGACCCCTGCACACTTCCACTATCCCACACACACTAGGGACAATTTACAGTTATATGAAGCCAATTAACCTACGTCTTTGGAGTGTGGGAGGAAACTGGGGGGAGGGGAGAGAAGCCGGGGGGGATGGGGAAAGAAGGGGGGGGGAGAGAGAGGAGGAGGGAGGGAGGAAGACGAGAAGGGGGAGAGGAGGGGGGAAGGGGGAGAAGGAGGGGGGTGAGAGGGAGAATGGGGAGAGAGGAGGAGGGGAGCCGGGAGCAGCAGGGGAGGGGGTGAGCAGCATGGAGCGAGCGGGGGGGGGGGGGGGGGGGAGCAGCGGGGAGCGGCGTCACTCGCAGCGCGAGCAAGATGAAGTAGACCCATTGTGACGTCATCAGCGAAAGAGTCATTTTTATTTCTATGTTTTGTCAGAATCTTGAACATTTTTATTAATAACTCGAGAAATGAAGCATGACATTTTCAGATAAGGCGATTTTGGACTCCACGGATACAATCTCAACCAGAATATGTAAAAATGTTACCATTACTGCATCGTGTTTTCGAGAAGATGTGATTTTACACACGCACACACACACACACACACACACACACACACACGCACACACACACACACACACACACACACACACACACACACACACATCCAAAATCCATGTTTTATAAGTATAGCGATGTTATAATATATTTTTAATATGTTTTTGAATCAAAATCAAGAATTATAAATTCACATTTCAAAAATGGGTTCACAATTCAGTAGTACTGATTTTCAGTATTCTATACTGATATTTGAGAATACATGAGGTTGCATGCAAAATACTGATTTTCAAAAATCCAGTTTCTGTGTAGCACATTCTATTGCATTTATGTGAGAAATCAGCCATCAAAATACGGAAAATGCTCGGTGAAGCTTGGCAGCTCTGCAATTATTCACAATCACATTTTGTTTGAGAATTCAAAATGTGGTTTGTGATCTTGTTTATGAGTCAACATGGAACTAGAAATTGTTATAACAATATGACAGTAACATAGGTTAGTTTGAAAGCGATCAGAGCAAAGCGATAATGTAAATGCATCATTTAGTTTGACTTCAATTTTCACGATGGAAATTGAAGTCGAAATAAATGTTGTAATCACATCACTATTCCATGTTGAAATTGATGTGATGTGAAGTTGTTAGCTCAGAAGGACCATTAAACGCGCACTGCATACACTAACACAGGCTAACAGTAACAGGCAATCAAATCAACACACAAAACATTTTCTAAAAAAATGATTTATTTACTGCAAACATTTAAATTATTTGACTTGCAGTTTTTGCATGCTCCCTTGTAACATTTTACATACCATTTTACAACAGTACAACTTGATTATTAAAACAAGGTCAACTTCAATTCTTGATTTTAAACAATGTATACAACAATTACCCAAAACACTCCATTCCACCGACTCATCCAAAATTATTTCTGAAATATTGGTCATACATTTGGTGCAAAAATGCTCCAAAATAAGGATCAGAATGCACCAGACAGCATCTAAAACCCCAGAACTTTGCGCTTGTGATGTGCGCTGCACGCACATTATTTCACATATTTTTTTGTAATCCTGTCATGCCACACCCCTTTTTGAAAGGCTTTGTACGAGCCTGCCACCCCACACCAGGGGGCTTGCTCGTTTCGGAAGAATCTCCGGGAGCCCGGGACAGTGGACCCTTGCGACAGGGCGGTTGAGCCACATGGACTGGCTCACTCAGGTCCAAGTGGGCCAGCTTCAAACGAGCCATGGACTCAGTTTTGCCCCGGCCTCCCATATCCATATCAAATGTAGTAGGCCCATACCACAGCACGTGAAAGGGACCTTTATAGGGGCGCTGTAATGGTGACCTGTGGGAGTCACAGCGAAGAAAGACGTATGGGCAGCCGATTAGTGGCAGTGGCACATGGGAAAGGGCCACTCCATGATGCGATGTTGGGATGGGAGATAGGGCGCTGACCCTCTCCCGCAAGCGGACCAGCACCGATGACGGCGGTTCCTGGGACCCATCAGCGGCCGGGATAAGCTCCCCGGGGATGATGAGCGGAGCACCATACACCAGCATCACGGAGGACAATGACAGATCCTCCTTGGTGGCCGTCCGAATCCCCAACAGGACCCATGGCAACTAGTCCATCCACCCTGGGCCTGTGAGGAGCCTTCAGGGCAGCCTTCAGACAGTGGTGGAACCGCACCACCAACCCATTCGACTGGGGATGGTAATGCTGTCGAGTGGTGGAGCTGCATCCCCAACAGGCAGGCCATGGTGGACCACAGTTCAGACATGCACTGGGTGCCCCAGTCGGATGTGATGTGAAGTCGAACCCCAAAGGGGGCAATCCAAGTTGCCACGATGGCACGAGCGCACAACTGCATAAAACGGTCAACTACCGTAAGCATGTGCGAAACACTTCGGGACGAAGGCAGTGGCCCCATGATGTCCACGTGTACATGATCGAACCGCCGGCGTGGCACTGCAAAGTGTTGAACGGGTGTTGGGACTTGTCGATGCACCTTCGATGTCTGGCAAGGGATGCACGCTCGGGCCCAGCGACCAACCAGCTTCCGAAGTCCAATTGCACATAAACCTCATGGCCGTGGCTTGGATGGATGGGTGGACCAGGCTATGGATCACTTCAAACACGCGATGGTGCCAGGTCTCCAGAATGAAAGGCCACAGCTCACCCGTGGATACATCGCAGAGGATGGAACCCGAGGGACCCAATGGCATGTCCTCAAGCAACAAGCCAGAGATTGCGGTGCAGTACGACAGCATCTCATCGTCTGCCAGCTGGGCCGCTGCCATGGTGGAGTAATCTATTCCCGAGGCCGGGTTAAGCAGGGCTGCAATTGCCAGATGGGACAAGGTATCCGCCATGAGGTTGCATTACCCGGCGCTGTGTCGGGCGTCCGTTGTATGTTCTGAAATAACAGACCAAGGATCTGGACCCTTGGCAAAAGCTAATGTGAGGAGCTTAGGGTTGGTGAAGGCTATGAACGAACGGCTCTCGAGGGTTCCGGAGGCGCTGCATTGCGAGGTGTAAGGTGAGCAGCTCCTGGTCGAAAGTGCTGTAGCGCAGTTCTGCAGCGCTCAGGTGATGGCTAAATAAGGCGAGAGGGCCGTTACCCGACTGTTCCAAAACGCTGCTGATGGCAGGGTCTGAGGCAGCCACGCCAAAGGCTGCGGGGGGTGGCGGGTCGGCCAACAAATGCACGAGCATAGTCACCTAATGCCTCCTTCGCCCCTTCAAACTCCGTGGTGGCGACAGCATTCCACTCTATCTTCCGTTGCTTGCCTGTCAGCAACTGGAAAAGCGGCCGCAACAGTTTGGCAGCTGCCAGAATGAACCGGTGGTAAAATGTGACCATCAATACGAATTCCCAGAGGCCACATATTGTAGCAGGCCACAGGGACTGGCGGATTGCCTCAACCCTGTCCGGCAGAGGAAATGCTCCATGCCGTGTCACCCAATGCCCAGGAAGTTGATGGCTTGGAGGCCGAAATGGCACTTTCAAGGGTTAATTACGAGACCATGGTCACTGAGACGCTGGAAATGTAGACGCGGGTGGGTGCAGTTTTCCTATCGCGAGTGACTTGCCATGAGGATGTCATCCAAATAGACAAACAGAAAGACGAGCCTGAGCCCCACAATGTCCATCAGGCACTGAAAGGCCTGCGTGGCGTTCTTGAGGCCAAAGGGCATCCGCATGAACTTGGACAACCGATGGGGAGATAATTGCCATGGTCACACAGGGATCTGGTGATATCCCCGGAATAGGTTTATCTTGGATAAGATCCTAGCCCTGGCCAGATGGGCTGAGAAGTCCTGTATGTGGGGAATGGGGTAACGCCAGCAGTTGTGGCCATGTTAAGGCGGCAGTAGTCCCCACGCAGCCTCCAGCTGCCGGACACCTTCGGCATCATGTGCAGTGGGGAGGCCCATGGGCTATTGGAGCATCAAACGATGCCCATGGCCTCCATGCTCCAAAACTCCGCCTTGGCTATGAGGATCTTGTCGGGAGTAATGCTGCGGGCGCGGGCGTGGAGTTGTGGACCCGATGTCAGAATATGGTGCATGACACCATGCCTCAGGCTGGCCGAGCCCAACTTGGGGGTGACAATGTCCGGAAACTCAGCCAGTACGTGCTCGTAAATTTTGTCCACCGTCGCCACCAGGTTGCTGACTGGGGCGGTGAGCACGGTAGAGCACAAGGAGATCTTCTCGAATGTTGATAGAAAACACTTTTGAGGTATTACTTCTTGAAGTGGAGATATTGGGTATAAATGACAACTATCCAACTTTTCCACAAAATCGTTTCTCAGTGCATCTTGCTGAGTCAGCTCTACCAGGTGCGCGATTCCCCCCGGAGAAGGCCTACGACCCGGACGTGGGAACACATGCAGTCACCTCTTACCATCTAGCGACAAACGACCATTTTAGCCTAAAAACGGAGAAGACAAACGATGGTGGCATCATCGATGAATTGGTCTTGGAAAAGCCATTAGACTACGAACAGAACTCACCATTTCAACTAGAATTGGCCGCTATTGACGGAAGAAAACCAAAAAGACCAGGCGCAGCTCAAATTGTAATTTCTGTGATGGACGCCAATGATAATAGCCCTGCCTTTGATCAAGACCTGTACAGGGCGACTATGTTAAAAACGCAGCTTAGGGAACTTGGTGATCAAACTGCACGCAACCGATTTAGTTGAGGATGGAAACGCTAAAATCAAATATTCGTTCGGTAAGAAAATTCGTTCGTCTGATGATGGGTCTCCACCCTACACGTTACCCATTCTTTCTCTCAAGAGATGCTGCCTGTCCCGCTAAGTTGCTCCAGCATTTTGTGTTTACATTCGTTCGGTAAATATATTTCACAAACAGGGCGTAACTTGTTCATCTTGGAGGCGGAAACTCGAGAGATAAGAACTAAAGGCTATCCGGATTTCGAGAGATCAAACGTTTCTGAAATCGCAGTGCAAGCAATGGACAATGCCCCACACTTTGGCTATGCCAAGGTGTTGGTGAATATAACAGTCGTAAACGATAATGTTCCCGTCATAAAGCAGACCTGTAGTCAGAACGATCCCCGAAAATGTGTCTCCGGAGACTCTCGCAGCCGTATTCACTGTATTGGATTCCGGGGAAAACGGAGATGTTCAATGTCAGATTGGGATCTATGTGCCATTCAAACTTTAAACGATTGTGAAGAATAATTATAAACTGTTTACCACTGATTGGTTGCATCTTACAACATATCTATTTTTGTCTAGGATTTTTGCGCTTTTTACGAATAATACCATCGCCATTCATGTTGCGGACATCAACGATAATCCACCACATTTCACCCAGCCATCGTATCATGTTTATTTGACAGAAAATAATATTCTTTTTTTTTTTTGATGAATATTTTTTATTATAGAAACATATGTATGAAAATTGCAATATTTTACATAAACGAAAATACATCATTAAATACTTTCATAATATTAATAATATTAATATATTATAGTAATAATATAAATAATATTAATAATATTATTACTAATATTGAGATTTAGGACTATATGCTTCTATACGCTTTTTAAATTATTTTTTATAAAGTAAGAAAAGATAGAGATAAATAATGAAAAAAATATGAAAACGAATGGAGTATTAATCGTTATTCAGTCTTTGGAGATATAGGCATGATTTATTATATTTCTTTCTACATCTATTCTAATATTCAGGCCTCAGTCAAGCCCTCGTACCGATCCATTATGACTCTGTAAATATTCAATATATGGAGATCATATCCCTCTGAAGAGATCTTACCTGTCCATTAAGACAAGCCTCAATCTCTCCAGATGAAGATTCTCCGACATTTCTGTATTCCACATTTTGATTGTAGGGGATGTAGGGCCTTTCCAAAATATTAATATTAATTTTTCCCAATTATTAACCCATAATCAATAAAAATTCTCTGGTTTGTTGTTACTATTTGTTCTGTTTCCAATATTCCCAGTATTATTAGCTTTGAATCGGGTGTCAAAGATATATTAACAACATTCGAAATTATCCTAAATATTTCAATCCAGAATTTTGTAATTTTTTAACAATTTGTAAATGAGTGTGCCAGATTGCTTCTAAATGTTGACATTTATCACATATAGGAGATACTTTTGGGAACATATTATGTAATTTGGTTTTTGAATTATATAATCTATGTAATATTTTAAACTGTATAAGACAGTGTTTAGCATTTAACGAACAATGATGTATATGTTGTAAACTATCATCCCATATTTCTGGTCTAATAGTTTGACATAATTCATTTTCCCACGATTGTCTATGTATTTCTGTTGATGGAACGTCAACTTCCAATAAGATGTTATATATATATATATAATCATTTTTTCTGTATTCGGATGTATATTCAAACATTCATCTAATATTTCTATATTTCTATTTCTGAGTTCTTGCGTATTTGCTTTAACATAATCTCTAATTTGTAAGTATCTAAAGTACTCTTTAGATTGTAGTCCATAAATTTGTTGTATGTCATGAAATGAAAGGAAGGAGCTTTCCCTATAGAGATCCCCAATCTTAATAATTCCATTATATTTCCATTGTGATAAAGCTTTATCCATCATTGAAGGTTTAAACGTAACATTATTTACAATGCTAAGAGATAGTGGTATAGATTTTAATTTTAATGTTGTGGGGTACGATCCCGAAATCAAGGCGAGAAGCCAGGTGTAGGGGAAGTACCTTTTTATTTAGGTCTCTCAAGTCGCCAGGAAGTCCATGAGAGAGAGATGGCACCCAAAACCCTTGCCTTTAAACCCTCTGGTTAAGGGCCACCTCTGGACTGAACCATTCCCGTGCCGAGACTGTTAGGATGGCCCGACCCTTGGGAGCCGCCACAATGTTTTCTTTATTTGTTTCCAAATACGTATTCCACTTCCTATTATTGGGTTATCACTATATGTTTTCTTAGCTAAATTAGTATTAGCGAATATTATAGAACTAATTTCAAAAGGAGAACAATCTTCTTTTTCCATATTTAACCAAGTTTGGTTGATTATCTATTTCTTCTAACCAATAATTCATATTTTTAATATTAACTGCCCAGTAATAAAACATAAAATTTGGTAGAGCTAGACCTCCATTTATTTTTGGTTTACATAAATGTTTTTTATTTATTCTATGGCACTTATAATCCCAAATGAAGTTAGTGACTAAGGAGTCCACCTTTTTAAAGAATTTTTTAGGGAGATATATCGGGATTGATTGGAAAAGGCATAAAAATTGTGGAAGAAACAACCATTTTTATTATATTAATTTTGCCTATCATCGATATAGGTAAAGTTTTCCAATATATATATTCTTAATTTAATTTGTTCAATAATAGTGGAAAGTTTAGCTTTTAAATAAGGAGTCAAATCTTTTTGACAAAGATTCCAAGATATTTAAATTTTTCATTTGTTATCTTAAAAGGGAATTTGTTAGTAATATATTGTAAATTGTTTACCGTTATTGGCATGTTCACTTTTAGTCCAGTTTTTATTACTATATCCTGATAGGATCCAAATTCGTTATTAATTTAACAAATTACGGATACTAGTTTCTGGTTTTGTGATGTAAAGTAGCACTTCATCCGCATATAGAGAGATTTTATTTTTTAGTAGTCTCTAGTATCGTATCCATTATTTCCGGATGTGATCTCACCATCAGGGCTAACGGTTCTATGCCAATGCAACAATAAAGGGGATAAAGGACAACCTTGGTCTGCAAACCACGAGATAAATTGAGATTTAGGTGATAACATTTGATTTGTTATTATTCGAGCTGTCGGATTTGTATATAGCAATTTTGATCCAGTTAATAAAACTTTTCTCCCAGTTTAAAAGCTTCCATAACCGAGAACAAGTAAGGCCTTACCACATTGATGGTGAGGCGTTCTCATACATCTAATGAATAACTACTAGGTCTTTATTAAGATATCTCTTTTCGAGTATATAATATTGAATAACCGTCTCAAATTATACAAAGGAGTATCAAGTTTTGTATAAATCCCGTTTGATCAGGGTGAACTAATATTAGTAACAACTAAACTTAACCTTTGTGCTTAATATTTTAGTTAATATCTTTTGATCGTATTTAGAAGAGCTATTGCTCTAAATGATCCTGGTTCATCCAAGTCTTTGTTTATTTTGGGTAAAAGTGTTATAATAGATTAATTTTAATGTTTCTGGTAGTCTTTGCTGTGTATATATATGATCATATAGTAATTTCAAACGTGGTACAATCTGATCATAAAATTACTTTATAAAATTCCGAGCCAATGCGTCTGGTCCCGGTTTTTTACCCTTTTTTAGTAATCTGAATAGATTCTTGGATTTCTTTTTATCGTAATATCGGCATTCAATAACTCTATATTTTGTGAATCCAATCCTTTCAAGTTACATTTTTTTTTTTAAATGCTTCAATTCCTATTTTATTATCTGTTGTTTTTCGCAGTGTATAAGTTTTTATAATAATGCATAAATCGTTCATTAATATCTTTAGGCTGTGTTAACAGTTTCGCCTTTATGTGATTTAATCCATGAATTATTTTTTAATCTTCCATTTTCCTTAGGTTGGACGAGCCAGTAATTTTTTGAGGTTCATCACCGAATTCAAACTGTAATTGTTTAGTATGTTGATAAAATTTAACGACTTGGTCCTGTAAATATTTTGTTCAATTTATATTTCAATGCTGCAATTTTATTATGTAATGATTAGTAGTTGGATTCATTGCATTCTGTATATCTAATTGTTTAATCTCCTTTTCCAAATCTTGCTGCTCCTTACGTTTTCTTTTTATATAAAAATGCTTGAGATGAAATCATGATTCCCACCGGAGGTATGCTTTAAAATGTTTCCCATAATAATGAACAAGATATTTCCGGTTTATCATTTATTATTCGAAAAATCTTAATTTGTTCTGTAATTTAGTTAAAAAAAATTTTTTCCTGGGTAATTTATTTTCTAATATTTGGTGGGTGGGTTAAATTCTCCACTGTTCTGATTTTTGTAGTTTACCATTTTTTTGATCTTGAATGTTAATGGTGCATGATCAGAAATATGATATGATGATATTGGGATTTATAAGTAAGCGAGGATAAGTTTAGTTGTCCACCAAAAAAGAATCTATTCTTGGAGTACGTTTATGGCACTGACGAGTAAAATGAATATTCTCGGGGTCCAGTAGGGTTTTCAATTCTCTCCAAACATCTTTGATATTAGTAGTATTCCCTTTAAAATGCATTTAATTAAACTAGAGTGTGATTTAACTTTCTTTGCCCTTGAGATCTATCTAAGTATGGATCTAGTACAATTAAAGAATTATTAGAAATTATGTTGTGCTAAATTCCGGATATTATTAAAATACCTTCTTAAAAAACAATGGGGCTATCATAAATTTGGTCCATAACATTAACGAAAATCATTTTTTGTGTATTTAATGATCTCCTATGGACGATAATATCGTAATCTTCCATCTTTATCAGTTATAGTTGATGTATGTTTAAATAAAATACCTTACGAAATAATATTGCTACACCCCTTGATTTATGTGTAAAAGAAGAGTGATACATTTTAACTAGCCATTTAGCTTTCAATCTATGTTCAGCATCTTTTTTTAGATGTGTTTCTGAATAAACACATCAGCTTTATTTGCCTTGAAATGCGCAAAAACTTTCCTCTTTAATCGGTTCATTAACACCTTTAAACGTTCCAACTACAAAAGTTATTCCCTCATTCCCTATATTTCTTTTTGGGTCTTGCATCTTATGACTATGGAGGTCTGCAATAGAGTCAATGGTTCAAGCACATCAGACCCGACCTTACACCCGAACATCGAATAGATGAATTTAAGTCTCGTGCATGTCTCTCACGTATATTATCTCCATTGATCCAGTATATAACTCCATTCAATTGAAAAAAACCATAATAGATTATATAAGAAAAGAACAAAGGATAGATTAAGAGGTTAGTAATGTGCAAAAAGAAAGGAAAAACACATTTAGAGTTGCTGTAGTTAGTGCTAGCCATACTAGCACATGGCTAACCATCTACTGACTTCCGTCCGTTGACATTGGTAACTTAAACCAGCTCCCAGGTTTTTGGAATTGTTATTCCATAAAAATATTTTAACCGGGGTGTAGCATTAGAAAATAAAAAAGGAAAGTGGAAAAAAGAGGGCTAAAAATAAAGACTTATTTAGTAAAGGCCTATTTAAATTATAACAATTAAAGGTATAGAAATACAATTATTTAAGACATTTAAAAATCTAATTATTATAAACAAGAGGAACAAAACCAAAGAAGATATCAAAATACATATTTAGAACTTAATTAAAAATCTAACAATTTTAAACAGAAAGAAAAGAAAAAAAAAACACAAAAAAAAGATAAAAAGAAAAAAAGAAAAAAATTCCATCCAACAAAAAGAAAAACAGAAATTAAGAATGAAAATAAAAAATTGCTGGCAAAAAAGAAAAAATCTCCAAATGAAATCAATCCCTAAATTTTAACTCTATTCATTCCAACATTGAAAATCATTAATTAATTAGTAATAGTGATTAATATTTAATTAGTAAAAATGGTGTAAGTAAAAATACAGCGGTGTGTCTGTAATATGTGTTAGTTATTTATATTAATATGTAATGATGTTAGTTAATTAGTATCCAAGTAAAGTTTTCTGATCCACTTCTTTCTCTCCCGACCTTCATCCACACGTTGCCCAGTTCAGTCCAGTCCTGCATTGTTTTGTGGAGACTTGCGAAGTTTTGGAGATTCTTGTAGCATTCTTAAGAGTCAATATATTTGAAAAGTAGCTGCTTCTCAGGTCCTGGATCTGGCGCGCAAAGTCCATTTTGCTGCTGCAGGGTTGGAAATAAATACTCCCTCGTTTTTGTGGAAGGTAAACTCTTAGAAATAGCTGCATAATTCAGGCCTATTCAGGGGTGCCACTCCTCTCATAAACTTAGCCTCGTTGAATGCTTTCTCCGCTTCCTGGAAACCTCTGCAGGATAATCTCGTAGATACTGTCCTGGAGACCTTGAAATTCCAGATTTTCTATTTCTCGAGGAATTTCCGCATTACTCATCCAATCCAAAGTCTATTGTAGCTTTAAATCATTTGTCTTGGAGGGGCATTTGCTCATGTCTGACGTCTTCTGACTCTGTGAGCACGGGCTAATAAAGGCTTTTGTTCCAGAGATAAAACATGTTGTAATAAGTTTGCAGAAAATTCTCAAGGATCTTACATCTTTCCTCGTCCTTCAGAATACCGTCCATTCTTAGGTTTTGTCTTCTCTGGCGTCCATTCTAGCTAAGTACATATCTCAGATATATTAGTCAGTAAGTTCGTTAGACGTTCGTTTTCCTGTAATCAGCTTTGCTGATCATAGCAAGCAAACTGGAGCAGCTAGTTTCTATCACTAGGCCTTTTATACCGACCGTCTGTTGTTCCAGTACCTCTTCCAAAGGCTTCATCCTTTTTTCAAAGTCTTTTGACCTTTTCAAATTTTATTATCCATCTCCCTTTCTCATTTCATCATCATTTCTGTAATTTCCTTCTTCAAAATCTTCTGATATTTTCTGGGCTTATTATTAATATTTGAATTTGTTTCCTTTTGAAATTCTTTCAATTGAGATTCATCTGGTTATTTCTTCCCCTTAAACCAGCAATCTCTGCGAGAAATGAAAGTTTTCAATTCTCACTTTACCGCTTTTTTCCCTGTTCTTTTCGATACATCTTCCTGGGATGAGGTCCTACCTGAGTCCGGGGCCTCAGTTGGGCCTTCTGCCAGTCTCTGCCGGGTTGCTTGACTTTTCTGTTTATTGGTAGGGCTGCGTGTTGTAGACATAACTAGTCACACGCCTGATAATGCCAATCACAACAATCAGTGCAGAGACGGCAGGCAGCAGGCAGCAGGCAGCAGGTAGGTCCGTTAATCCCCCGTTTTTTCCCGTTTTTTCCACGGAGCTGGCTGGCGTTGTCCTCTAGCCCTCCATAGCGCCACCGGAAGTCCAGAAAATAATATTCATGGCACGTTTGTTTTCACCAGTACTGCTTTGGATCCCAATTTCGGCAGGAATGGGGACATTTCATATTCCATTCTGGAAAATCAGATTCAGGAGGAGCCCACTTATGGATACATTTCTATAGACTTGAATAGTGGGAGTATTTCTTCATTACACTCCTTTGATTACGAAGAAATTAAGAACTTGTTGATCAAGGTCCAGGCTCAGGATAATAGTTTTCCGTCACTCATCACCAGTACT
>CM069141.1:47460808-47574205 GCA_035221665.1 Okamejei kenojei
AATCATACGCCATATCTACTCACCGCTCCGCCTCTCCGCCGAACTTCGATAAACACTCACTTGACCACCGACCCACAGCAGAACTGTCGGCCACTTCAGCGCCTTCAGCCACCAGCTCCCTTGCATTGCCTCCCTCAACACCTGTCACCTCCGTTCCCGACTCGCTCAATGTCCGCGGCTTCCTGCAAATCATACATTCCCACCGCCGAGTAACCTCCATCGTGCTGTCCAGAAATTTAAGAATGCGTGAGGTCCAGCGACGGCAGAGAGAGGTATTAGAGGAGACAGCACCAGAGTTGAGCGGGACCGCAGAATGAGCTAAGGGCCCGTTGGTTCCGCAGTCCGGCCCGCGCCGATCAGCACCCGAGCTACCGTCTCTCACCCACCCCCCCCCCCCCCCCCCCCCCGGCTTCAATGCGGTGCACTTCCCCGCCTCCGGGCACGGAGCGTTGTAAGTGGCATTATCCAATACCCTCCTTCCAAACATTCGTGCCCTCCCCGCAACTTTACCCCCGGCCAGACTCCCCCAAAACGCTGGAAATGGAGCTCTCCCCCCACCAGCCACATCACCGGGAATACGGTATTTAAAACATCACCAATAAATGTACTTACCACATCATTGGTACACGACAACCCATATTTAGAAAACCCCGCCAGCAACAACGCGCCTGCGCATCGCCGCAGTAACATGCGCCATCGCAGTGCTGCAAAGCAAGAATTTTTCACCTGCTTCAGCCCCGATTTAAATTGACGGCTTCAGGCCAGCTGACGGCACGTGGTCTCACAGAGCTTCAGTGTTGACAGGCGCTGCGGATGAAAGGCACGGAGAATATGCCTACCTAAGAGATCGGTCTCTTACATAGCATAATTCTCCCATGCCTTTACTAATTTATGTTTGGACCTTAATATGTTCTAATTGAGTCAGTAGGCAATGCCTACCTTCCTACCCTGACGGCAACGTGGCCTGGTTGGTTCGTGTGATGGCCCTAGCTGCGTCACAAATCTCGGCAATTTTTATGCGGGTCATGGAAGGAGCTGTCCCACACACATATGTTTGTGATGAATCCTGATAAAATGCTTTCTACGCCATCTGAAGAATTTGCCGGGGACACTCGAATTCCTAAACATTTCAACAAGTACAGTAGTTTGATGCGCTACTAGAAATGTCAGTAAAACCGAGAATCAGACCCGAGAACAGACCGAGGGAAGAAACATTTCATCCATACCTAATCGAACCTACATAACTCCCGATCCTCCACTAAGCTTGACGATGACATATCTGTGCAGCTCGCATCTCAATTGGGTAATGTAGGGGGTATGGGACACTGAATGGCAAGTGACCAGACGTGAGTGTGTGTATAATATTCGCCATTGATGTTGACTGGGATCATGCACTGCAAATATCTTCTCGAAGCGTCTACTAGCGCCTCCCTCTTGCCGCCGTCCCGAGAGATGTTGTAAATCCTGACAAACCGGGTCACTATTTTCCACACACTGTATCTCTTTTCGGCAATTCGGTCCACAGCAGCAGAGTCATCTGCAAACTTAACAGTGCAATTTGAGCCGGAGGTGGTCTTACAGTGATGAGTTAAACGAGTAATTGTATAAAACTGAGAACTCCATCGTTTCGGGTCAACCAAGTATGAGAATTATTTGGAGGATTGTTGTAACATGTAGCCTCTCTGATTATGGTCTGTGGGTCAGAACGTCGAGGATCCAGTGGCTGAGGGGGAAGTTGATTCCTATTTCACAGAGTTTGAGTTTGTTCGAATGTGATTGGGTGCCAAGCAGAACTATAATAAGAATCTATGGTAGCAGGTACTTTTCTCTGTGTCCAGAGCTGCGTAAGTGAATTGACTTAGCTGTGGACTTGTTGATACGTAAGTAACTTGCAGGGATCAAGGCTGGCTGCGGGCTGTGTTAGTGTGCGCATTACCAGTCTCTCGAAACACTTCATGATGGTAGGTGTGAGAGCTCCAGGAGGGGTAGTACTGCATGCGTACTGCGTTAAATTACCGCAGGAACTGGGACGGTAGTTTGAAACGGGACCTCAGAATAAAATACTGACAGGTTAACTATGTCTGGCAATACCCTCGTCCAGCTGAATTCACAGAGTTACATCGAGAAGGGCATCAATTCGGCCCAGTTGCTTTCCGCTGATTCACGCTGGGAAAACTGTACTAAGTCTGACCTCCCCCCAGATCCAGAGCAACCAACCAGACTGGACGCAGAACCAGGCAGCCAAACGCGTAGAATATCACCCCTGGCTTGTCTGAAGGGGATGCGGTCACATACCTTCCTCCGTTTTTTTCCCAGAGTAAGAAAAAAAAATGAAGCGCAAAGCGTTTTCCACTTTGACGATATTACCCAGAATTTCGGGTTGGGGCCGCTGGCTATTTTGGGGCGGACATCAATGATCACTGCGCCTGTGCAGTTGGGGAAATCCGGTGGCAAGTAACGAACACAAAATGATGCTGACTCTCCGCGCGTGCACAGTGGCACCGGCGGGATCAGATCACCATATGCACTCCCCACACAATCAGAGATCACCTCGACGCCTCGTGTCTACACTGAGTAATTATTGTAATATTAGTTGCGAGGGGGAGTCCTATTTATTATTCTGGCAGGCATTCTAACCCTGAGGGGTTCAATCTGGCTCGCGGATGATTTTGGAAAAAGGAGTGCCGTTCTCCGGGTGGGGGGGGTGGGGGTGGGGGGGGGGCGCTGCGGGTCTTGCCCGCCCGTCGATCGCCCTCATCCAGCGGCGAATTCTCCCGTCCACCGGGTGGCAGTCGAAACGGCTGAATCTGAACCCATCCTGGCAGTGGCTTCTTCTTCTTCTGCGTTGAGGCAACAGAAAACTCCGCACAGTGGTGATGGCCATCCGGTTCGACATCCGTAGGTGCCCGCCTAAAAAGGGCGCATGCATCGGGTTGGCGGCCAAGCTAACGGCGCTGCAGCTGTCACCCGTTTGTATTGTCGTTCGCGCCTACTGAAGTCAGTTGACAAGGCTCACCAAACGGGGAAGTCGACACAACATGAGCCCCCTGGCCGTGGCCTGTAACCCCCGTCACCACACGCCGATCCGGCCGGCCCACAACCACACCCCCCCCCTCCCCCGCTGGGCCCCTCGCCACCCTTCCACGACACCCCCCCCCCCCCGCTGGGCCCAACGCCACCTTCAACCCCCCGCATGGCCCAAGCCACCCCCCCCCCCCCCGGCCCTCGCCCCCGCCCGGGCCCACGACTTTCTCCCCCGTGTTCGCGCCCCTCGCATCTCACCCCCCTGGCCCTTACCCCCACTCCTTCCCCCCAGCTAGGCCCTGGCCTCCACCCCCCCCCCCCCCCCCCCCCGCCACGGTTCGTAGTTCTTAGTTTTAGTTAATGTTTGCAGTATTAAGAGCTTGGCTTTGGGTAGGAGCTAAAGAGGGTCTCGACCTAAAACGTCACCCATATCCTACTCGGTAGAGGTGCTGCTTGTCCTGCTGAATTACTCCACCATTTAATGTCTTCCTTCGAATTAAAAAAAAAAAAACATAATCCTGCTTTTTTTTTCCTACAAAGCACTTTATTTTAGTTTTAGGTTTAGAGATACGACGTAGAATCAGGCCCTTGCGGCCCACCAAGCCGCGTCGACCCAGCGACCCTGCACACTACCCCTATCCCCACCACACTAGGGACAATTTACAGTTATATTAAGCCAATTAACCTACGTCCTTTTGGAGTGTGGGAGAAACTTGGGGGAAGGGTAGAGAAGCCAGGGGGAGGGATGGGAAGGAAGGGGGGGGGGGGAAAGAGGAGGAGGGAGGGAGAAGACGAGAAGGGAGAGGAGGGGAAGGGGAGAAGGAGGGGGTAGGTGGATGGGGAGAGGAGGAGTGGGAGCCGGGAGCAGCAGTGGAGGGATGAGCAGCATGAGCGAGCGGGGGGGGGGGGGGGGGGGGGAGCAGCGGAGCGGCGTCCACTTCGCAGCAACAGCAAGATAGTAGAACCCATTGTGACGTCATCTGCGAAAGAGTCATTTTTATTTCAAATTTTGTCAGAATCTTGAACTTCTTTATTATAACTCCGAGAATAAAGCATGACATTTTCCGATAAGGCATTTTGAACGCGACGGATAAATCTCAAACCAGAATATGAAAAAATGTTACCATTACTAGCATCGTGTTTTCGGAGAAGAAGTGATTTTATTAACACACACCACACAACACACACACACACTACACACAACACGCACGCCCCAACGCACGCACGCACGCACGCACGCGACGCACGCACACACATCACACACACACACACCATCAAATTCCATGTTTTATAAGTATAGCGATGTTAAAAAATATTTTAATATGTTTTTGAATCAAAATTAAGAATTATAAATTCACATTTCAAAAAATGGTTCACAAGATACAGTAGTACTGATTTTCATATTCTATCCTGATATTTGAGAATACATGAGGTTGCATGCAAAATACTGATTTTTCAAAAATCCAGTTTCTGTGTATCACATTCTATGTGCATTATGTGAGAAATCAAGCCATCAAAATACGGAAAATGCTCGGTGAAGCTTGGCACCTTATTCACAATCACATTTTGTTTTGAAGAATACAAAAAGTGGTTTGTGATTCTTGTTTATATTCAACAAGAACTAGAAATTGTTATAATAATATGACAGTAAAATAGGTTATTTGAAAGCTGAACAGAGTAAAGCGATAATGGAAATGCATCATTTAGTTTGACTTCAATTTTCATGATGGAAATTGAAGTCTAAATAAATTTTGAATTCACATCACTATTCCATGTATGATATTGATGTGATGTAAGTTGTTCCTCAGAAGACCATTAACGTAACTGCATACCCTAACACGGGCTAACATAACAGCAATCAAATCAAGCACACAAAACATTTTCAAAAAAAGGATTTTATTTACGGCAAACATTAAAAGTATATCACTTGCAGTTATTTTTGCATGCTTCCCTTTTAACATTTTACAACATAACATTTTACAACATACTTGATTATTAAAACAAGGTCAATAACCATAACTTTGATTTTAACAATGTATACGAACCATTACCCAAATCACCCCATTCCACCGACTCATCCAAAATTATTTCTGAAATATTGTTCAATACATTGTGGTGCAAAAATGCACCAAATAAGGATCAGAATGCACCAAGCAGCATCTTCTAAACCCCAGAACTTTGCGGCTGTGATTGCGCTGCACGCACATTATTTCACAAAATTTTTTGTAATCCTGTCCATGCCACAATCCACTTTTTGTAAGGCTTTGTACGAGCCTGCCACCCCACACCACTGGGGGCCCCCCCCCCTTCTCGTTTCGGAAGATCTCCGGAGCCCGGGGACAGTTGGGACCCTTGCGACAGGGCACTCGAGCTCACATGGACTGGCTCACACCAGGTCCAAGTGGTCCAAGGTTCAAACGAGCCATGGACTTAGTTTTTGCCCCGTCCTCCCATATCCATATCAAATGTAGTAGGCGCCCCTACCACATGCACGAGAAATGGGACCTTTATAGGTGGCGCTGTAATGTGACCTGTGTGAGTCACAGCGAAGAAAGACGTATGGGGGCCCCGAATAGTGGAATGGCACATGGGAAAGGCCACTCCATGATTGCGATGTTGGGATGGTAGATAGGGGCGCTGACCCTCTCCCGCAAGCGTACCGAGCAACCGATGACGTGCGGATCCTGGGAACCCTCATCGGCGCCGGGATAAGCCCCCCTGGGGATAACTGAGCGGAAGCACCATACACCACATCACGGAGACAATGACAGATCCTCCATGGTGGCCGTCCGAATCCCCAACAGGACCCCATGGCAACTAGTCCATCCACCCTGGCCCTGTGAGACGAGCCTTCAGGGCAGCCTTCAGACAGTGGAGGAACCGCACCACCAACCCATTCGACTGGGATGGTAATGCTGATCGAGTGTGGAGCTGCAATTCCCCAACAGGCAGGCCATGGCTGGACCACAGTTTCATACATGAACCTGTGTATGCCCCAGATCGGATTGAATTGAATCGAACCCCAAAGGGGGCAAACCAAATGCCACGATGGCCACCGAGCTGCACAACTTCATAAGAACGGTCACCTACCGTACAGCAGTGTGCGAAACACTTCGGGACGAAGGCATGGGCCCCCATGATTCCACTTGTACATGGAAAAAATCGAACCGCCGCGGTGGCACTCCAAAGTGTTGTACGGGTGTTTGGGACTTGTCGATGCACCTTTCCGATGTCTGGCACGGGATGGCACGGTTCGGCCCAGCGACACCAACCAGCTTCTGAGGTCCAGTTTGCACATAACCTTCATGGCCACCATAGTGACCGAGGCCTTGGAGGATGTTGGGCCAGCAATGGATCACTTCAAACACGCGATGGTGCCAGCTCTCCAGAATGAAAGGCCTACAGCTTGAACTCCGTGGATACATCGCAGAGGATGGGAACCCGAGGGACCCAATTGCATGTCCCCTCAAAGCAACAAGCCAGAGACGCGGTGCAGTAGACAGCATTTCATCGTCTGCCAGCTGGGCCGCGCCATGGCGGAGTAATATATTCCCGAGCCGGGTTAAGCAGGGCTGGCAATTGCATATGGTACAAGTATCCGCCATGAGGTTAGCATTACCCGCGCTCTGTCGGGCGTCCGTTTGTATGTTTCTGAAATAACAGACCAAGGATCTGGACCCCTGCAAAAGCTAATGTGAAAACTTAGTGGTCGGTGAAGGCTATGAAACGAACGGCCCTCGAGGGTTCCGGGTGCACCACACTGCATTGCGAGTGTAAGGGTTGAGCAGCTCCTGGGTCGAAAGTGGCTGTAGCGCAGTTCTGCAGCACTCAGTTGATGGCTAAATAAGGCAGAGGGCCATTACCCGAACTGTTTACAAAACGCTGCTGATGGCAGAGTCTGAGGGCAGCCACGCTATAGGCAGTGGGGTGGTGGGGGGTCGCCGGCCGACAAATCACGAGCATAAAAGTCAACCTAATGCCTCCTTCGCCCCTTCAAACTCCGTGGGGCGACGGCATTCCACCTATCTTCCGTATGACTTGCCTGTCAGCAACTGGAAAAGCGGCCCAACGCAGAGCAGCTGCCCAGAATGAACCGTTGGTAAAATGTGACCATCATTACGAATTCCCAAGGCCACATATTGTAGCAGGCCAACAGGACTGGCGGATTGCCTCAAACCCTGTCCCGGTCTGAGGCAATGCTCCAGTGCCGTGTCACCCAATGCCGCAGGAAGTTGATGCATGGAGGCCGAAATGACCACTTTCAAGGGTTAATTACGAGGCCATGTCACTGAGACGCTGGAAATGTAGACGCGGGTGGGTGCAGTTTTCGTTTTCCTATCGCGAGTGACATTGCCATGAGGATGTCATCAAATAACAAAACAAAAGACGAGCCTCGAGCCCCTACAATGTCCATCAGCACTGAAAGGCCTGCGTGGCGTCTTTGAGGCCAAAAGGCATCCGAATGAACTTGACACACCGATGGGGAGATAATTGCCATGGTCACACAGGGATCTGGTGATATCCCCGGAAAATAGGTTTATCATGGATAATATCCTAGCCCAGGCCAGATGGCTGCGAAAGTCCTGTAAATGTGGGAATGGGGTAACGGCCAGCATTGTGGCCATGTTAAGGCGGCAGTAGTCCCCACGCAGCCTCCAGCTGCCGGACACCTTCGGCATCATGTGGCATTGGGGAGGCCCATGGGCAATTGGAGCATCCAGACGATGCCCCATGGCCTCCATGCTCCCAAAACGCGGCCTTGGCTATGAGGAACCTTGTCGGGAGTGATGCCCTGCGGGCGGCGGGCGTGAGTTGTGGACCCGGATGGTCAGAACATACTGCCTGACACCCATGCCTCAGGCTGGTCCGAGCCCAACTTGGGGGGGACAATGTTCCCCGGGAACTCAGCCATCAACGTGCTCGTAAATTTTGTCCACCGTCGCCCACAAGGTTGCTGACTGGGGCGTGGGCACGGTAGAGCACAAGGAGATCTTCTCGAATGTTGATAGAAAAAACGCAATACTTTGAGGTATTACTTCTTGAAGTGGAGATATTGGGTATAAATGACAACTATCCAACTTTTCCACAAAAATCGTTTCTCTCAGTGCATCTTGCTGAGTCAGCCCTACCAGGTGCGCGATTCCCCCCCTGGAGAAAGGCCTACGACCCGGACGTGGGGAACATATGCAGTCACCTCTTACCATCTAGCGACAAACGACCCATTTTAGCCTAAAAACGGAGAAGACAAACGAGGTGGCATCATCGATGAATTGGTCTTGGAAAAGCCATTAACTGCGAACAGAACTCACCATTTCAACTAGAATTGGCCGCTATTGACGGAAGAAAACTCAAAAAGACCAGGCGCAGCTCAAATTGTAATTTTCTGTGATGGACGCCAATGATAATAGCCCTGCCTTTGATCAAGACATACAGGGCGACTATGTTAAAAACGCCCCCCCAGCTTAGGGAACTTGGTGATCAAACTGCACGCAACCGAATTTAGATGAGGATGGAAACGCTAAAAATCAAATATTCGTTCGGTAAGAAAATTCGTTCATCTGAAGATAGGTCTCGACCCTACACGTTACCCATTCTTTCTCTCAAGAGATGCTGCCTGTCCCGCTAAGTTGCTCCAGCATTTTGTGTTTACATTCGTTCGGTAAGTATATTTCACAAACAGGGCGTAACTTGTTCATCTTGGAGGCGGAAACTCGAGAGATAAGAACTAAAGCTATCCGGATTTCGAGAGATCAAACGTTTCTGAAATCGCAGTGCAAGCAATGGACAATGCCCCACACTTTGGCTATGCCAAGGTGTTGGTGAATATAACAGTCGTAAACGATAATGTTCCCGTCATAAAGCAGACCTGTAGTCAGAACGATCCCCGAAAATGTGTCTCCGGAGACTCTCGCAGCCGTATTCACTGTATTGGATTCCGGGGAAAACGGAGATGTTCAATGTCAGATTGGGATCTATGTGCCATTCAAACTTTAAACGATTGTGAAGAATAATTATAAACTGTTTACCACTGATTGGTTGCATCTTACAACATATCTATTTTTGTCTAGGATTTTTGCGCTTTTTACGAATAATACCATCGCCATTCATGTTGCGGACATCAACGATAATCCACCACATTTCACCCAGCCATCGTATCATGTTTATTTGACAGAAAATAATATTCATGGGCGCGTTTGTTTTAACCAGTACTGCTTTGGATCCCAATTTCGGCAGGAATGGGGACATTTCATATTCCATTCTGGAAAATCAGATTCAGGAGGAGCCCACTTATGGATACATTTCTATAGACTTGAATAGTGGGAGTATTTCTTCATTACACTCCTTTGATTACGAAGAAATTAAGAACTTGTTGATCAAGGTCCAGGCTCAGGATAATAGTTTTCCGTCACTCACCAGTACTGCTACTGTACACATTACTACCCTGGATCTAAACGACAATGCACCAATTATTATTACGCCATTATTGTGGAATGACTCTGCGTCTCTGGTGAAAGTCCCACCCTTGGTATCTCCTGGTTACGTGGTTACAAAAGTTATGGCAAAGGACACAGATTCTGGTCAGAACGCGCGGCTGTTTTATAAACTAGCTGAGGCTACTGATTGGAATATCTTTACTGTTGACCATGATTCTGGTGAAATCAGGGCAACCCGAAGGATTACAATGGAGAACTTCGTCAGCCAAAGACTGGTGATATTGGTGAAGGACAATGGACAACCGTGCCTTACAAGCATGCTCATGATGTTATGTTTCTTCATTGCAAACACTACTGTTCATCTTACTGAAACCATACATCTTCCAAGACAGATAGAACATTTTTCGATTCTAAATTTATATCTATATTACTAAAAGTCTGATCTTGACCAGATCCTGTTGCTCTCTATATAACTTTTAGGAAAAAAACGCTGCTAGTTACGGCTGTGAGTTTTGGCCATCTTACACAGAGTCTTCCTCCGCTGCGCAGGACAAGAGCATTTTTTCCATCGATGAAAAATAAAAGATTTATTAGAGTTTTTAAAATTCTCTCTCATGAAGGCCACGCGCCTTCTGGATGGACTATAAAACCCAGAAATGTTGAGTACCTCAGTCAGTCTCTGCAAGATGGGGGAGCGAGAGGGTCACGTCTCTCAGTCTGAGCTGTGAATAATATTGAACACATGTGTACTAAACTGTGAGTGGTTTTACTGACCTGCCAGTGCCCTTAATGTGGTTTGAAAATATAGTTTGGAAATGCTAAAGCTGTGTTGCCTTTGATTTTGAAATGCTATAGCTGCGTTTCCTTTGGTTTGGAAATGCTAAAGCTGCGTGGCCTTTGGTTTGGTAATGCTAAAGCTGTGTTGCCTTTGGTTTGGAAATGCTAAAACTGTGTTGCCTAATTAAAGTTGCCTTGCCTAATTAAAGTTGCCTTGCCTAATTAAAGTTGCCTAGCCTAATTTAAGTTGCCTTGCCTTCTATATAATTAAACGTCGAATCTTGACCACTTCCTGTTTGCACTTTACATTGATTTTAGGAAAAAAAGCTATGACGTACGGCTGTGATTTTTGGTCATCTTACTTAGCGTCCCCCTCGGCTCATCAGGTGCCGAGGATATTTCCCATCGATGAAAAATAATAGTTATTAGTGTTTAAAAGTTGTTGAGAGCCTCTCTCCTGTCAATCACGCCATGAAGGCCACACCACTTCTGGTGGGAGGGAGGGAGGGACTATAAAACCCGGAAGTGTGGGCGTGGCTCAGTCTCTGCAAGATGGAGGAGGGAGAGGTCACGACTCGCTGTCTTTAGTGGCCTTGCACCCTGCTTGAAATGGTATGAAACCGCACTTGAATTTGGTGGCCTTGTACCCTGCTTGAAGTGGTAAGAAACTGCACTTGAATTTGGTTGCCTTGCACCCTGCTTGAAATGGAATTTCAAGGAATAGCCGTGAGTCAACTGCCAGCCCACCAGCCATGAGTGAGTGAGCTGCCAGCACAACAGGCTTGAGTGACTGAGCCACCAGCCCAAGAATCCATTTGGTCCACATTGCCCATACTAGCCCTCTGGAAACAAGTCCCTTCAGCCCACAAGATCCTTACTAGTGCTCCAGAAAGCCCCCCCCCCCCAATCCCCCCCCCCCCCCCCCCCATCCCCACTGGCCACCAAAATTGGAATTGGTGGATAGGTGGAATATTGCATTGGGGGACTAGCCCTCCAGTGTGATGCTGGGACCCAACGGGTCCCACTTAATCTAGTTTGATAATATATTTCGGATCCACGACTCTCATATTTCTTTGAACAATAATACTGTTTGTCGTCATGAAGTGCATACAAGACAGAAACAGCATTCGTTAATCCGTCTAAAATGTCCTGTTGTTGTCCAACAAGGAATTCGAATAATGAGTTAAATCAGACAGTGATAGCACACGAATCATTAAGTTACTTCGGTGTGTCTTGGACTCGTCCTCCTTCGGAACTGTTTGGCTGCACAATTCATTTATCGCCAGAGTCATTCAAGTCTGACTTTCTTTTCATGAACCCATGTCACCCTTCGTTACCTTTGAATGATACCAACGTTAATGATAATAATGGGATGAAATAATGAAGGGAGCACTTCAGTATAGTTTACCGACAGATAACGGGATATCTAGAGGAAACAATACGTGCTATTGTTAAGTCTATGAACGATGTTTGGTGAATATTAATCATGTGTTGTTTTAGAAACATAGAAACATAGAAAATAGATGCAGGAGGAGGCCATTCGGCCCTTCGAGCCATCACCGCCATTCATTGTGATCATGACTGATCGTCCGCATTCAATAACCGTGCCTGCCTTCTCCCCATATCCCTTGACTCCACTAGCACCTAAAGCTTTATCCAACTCTCTCTTCAATCCATCCAGTGATTTGGCCTCCAGTGTCCTCTGTGGCAGGGAATACCATAAATTCACAACTCTCTGGATAAAAAAGTATTTTCTCACCTCAGTCTTAAATGACCTCCCCTTTATTCTAAGTCTGCAGCCCCATTACTTGTCACATCCTCAAAAATTACAGATGATTAGTCAAGCATGATTTCCCTTTCATAAATCCATGTTGACTTGGACTAATCCTTTTACTGCTATCCAAAAGCGCCATTATTACCTCTTTAATAATTGACTCCAGCATCTTTCCCACCACCGAAGTCAGGATTACTGGCCTGTAATTCCCCGTTTTCTCTCTCACTCATTTCTTGAAAAGTGGGATAACATTAGCTATCCTCCAATGCACAGGAACTGATCATGAATCTATTGAACATTGGAAAATGATCACCAATGCGTCCACTATTTCTAGAGCCACCTCCCTGAGGACCCTGGGATGCAGACCAGCAGGCCCAGGGGATTTATCATCCTTCTGTCCTATTAGCCTACCCAATACTATTTCTCGCCTAATGAAAATTTATTTCAGTTCCTCTACCCCCTTAGATCTTCTGTCCTCCAGTACATCTGGGAGATTGTTTGTGTCCTCCTTAGTGAAGACAGATCGGAGTACCTATTCAACTCTTCTGCCATTTCCTTGTTGCCCATAATAATTTCACCCGTGTCTGCCTTCAAGGGACCCACATTTGACTTTCCTACTCTTTTTCCCTTAACATATCTAAAGAAACTTTTACTGTCCTTCTTTATATTCCTGGCCTGCTTGCCCTCGTACTTCATCTTTTCCACCCATATTGCCCATATTTTTTCCTTCTGTTGTCCTATGAATGTTTCCCAAACCTCTGGCTTCCGGCTACTCTTTGCTGTGTTATACATCTTTTCATTTAGTTTTATTCTATCCCTAACTTCTGTTGTCAGCCACGGTTGCCTCCTACTCCCCTTAGAATCTTTCCTCCTTTTTGGAATGAAATGATCCTGCATCTTCCGGATTATGCCCAGAAATTCCTGCCATTGCTGTTCCACCGTCATTCCTGCTAGGATCCCTTTCCAGTCTACTTTGGCCAGCTCCCCTCTCATGCCTTCATAGTCCCCTTTGTTCAACTGCATCACTGCCACTTCCGATTTAACGTTCTCCTTCTTAAATTGCAGATTAAAACTAATCATATTATGATCACTGCCTCCAAGCGGTTCCTTTACCTCGAGTTCTCTTATCATATCTGGTTCATTGGACAACACTAAATACAGAATTGCCTTTTCTCTGGTCGGCTCCATTACAAGCTGCTCTAAGAAACCATCTCGGAGGCATTTGACAAACACTCTTTCTTGGGGTCTTCTTGCCTTTATAATTCCTCAACTCAATCCACAGTGACTCTACCTCGTCAGCCCGTATGTCTTCCCTCGCAAGGGACTGAATTCCATCCCTCACCAGCAGAGCTACCCTCCCTCCTCTGCCCACCTGCCTGTCCTTTCTATAAGATGTATAACCCTGAATATTAAGTTCCCAGGTCCGATCCTCCTGCAGCCACGTCTCAGTAATCCCCACAATGTCATATCTACCAAGCTCTAACTGAGCCTCAAGCTCATCTACTTTACATCTTATACTACGCACATTCATATACAATACTTTTAATTCCTTACGCATCTCACCTTTCACATCGATCCCTATTACACTTGGCCATACACTCCTATCCCTTTGTGAGCTTCCTTTCCCGTTAAATCTGGGGACATTAACCATCCCTTTTCTTTCTTTCCCTTTTACTCCATCGTCGACTATCTCATTTGACACCCCACCCCCGTTATTCTGTTAAAAACCACACCTGCCTGCCAGAATGCTGGTCCCCCACCAGTTAAGATGCAATCCGTCCCTTTTGTACAATTCCCCCTTACTCCAAATATCCCAGTGATCTAAGAATCTAAATCCCTGCCCCCTGCACCAGTTCCACAGCCACACATTCAGGTCCCTTATCTCCCTGTTCCTGCTCTCGCCAGCACGAGGAACTGGAAGCAAACGGAGATAACAACCCCTGGAGGTCCTGCTTTTCAGCATTTTTCCGAGCTCTCTAAAGTCACACTGCAGAATATTCATCCCCTTCTTTCTGACATCGTTGTGCCGACATGCACTACCATTTCCGACTGTTCACCTTTGCCCTTGAGGATTTTCAGCGCTCTGTCCGTGACATCCTGGATCCTGGCCCCAGGAAGGCAGCACACCATCCTCGAATCCCGTCTGTTGCCGCAGAAACCTCTGTCCGTACCTCTCACAATGAAGTCTCCAACTATAATGGCGTTGCCTGACGTTGGCCTCTTTGGTTTTGTCTCAACAGCCGTTTTTGCTTCGCAAGCCAGTCCGTCGCTCAGTGTTTTAACGTCTTCTGTCCCGATAGCTTCTAAGTGAGTGAACCTGTTCACAAGAGGTACAACACCCGGGGACCTTTGCATTCCAAGTTTCTCTCCCTTTCTCACCGTCACCCACTTTCTCCCTTCCAGTACCTTAGGTGTAACAGTCTCACTGTATGACTTGTCGAGGAACGACTCAGTTTCTCGAACGAACCTAAGGTCATCCACTTGCTTCTCCGGTTCCCCAAAACAACAGGTCCTTTAGGAGCTGTACCTGTTTTAGTCGTCAGTGGTATCAGGCATGCCTGCAAGAAATATGGCTTCGCTTTTCTTTAATAATGTAAAATATCAAAACGAAATAAATATCGAGCTGCAATTGATCGACACTGTGGCAGTTTTTTTTTTCTTGAGATTTAAAAATGTTTTTCGTGCTTAACTTGTGAGTAGAACAGAAATTTATGCTGCTCCGGAAATTATTTAATGGATTCCCCTCACGTTATATGGTGCTGTAACACCCACAAAATATGCTCCTTCTACAAATACCTATGCGTAAATTAAGGGGAATTGCAAGTCATTCGAGCAAGACATTGATTCTTTAACTGAAGTACCAAGAAAAAAGGCAAACAGGCTCTTCATCCATGGGGAAATGTAGGATACTTGAGAGGGAAATTATTTGGATTGAATGTGCACCAAAATACTTTTGGCAATTGACTGAAAAGTGTAGCCCGTGTTCCTTTTGGATCTCAGTCCTATGGAATCTATAAACAAACCTTGGGATAACGTCTTAAAATGCGTAAAATACTTCGGAGGACTACCAGCATGTGTGGTAATAGAAAGACTGTGTTAACATTTAAAGTTAATTATTTGCTATAAGATCTGTGTAAATGTGAAGTTCAACCAAGTTCCTAAATGCAGAAGCGAGCGGAGGGAAAAATGCTGAAAATTTATAGTCTAAAAATTTACGGTCAAAAAATGATAAATTATAGTGGATCCTGTTGGTGGAGAGATTAGAGCCATCGGAAGTGACATTGAATAGCAAGTATGGTTGGGTGATCTGAATAAGAATCTCACGTTTTTCTCTCGTTTCCCAAGTCTGAAGAATGGTCTCGACACGAAACGTCACCCATTCCTTCTCTTCAAAGATGCTGCCTGGCCCGCTGAGATACTCCAGTTTTTTTGTGTCTATTTGCAGGTTTCTACTGACTATAGTATTTAATTCAATTATTTGGTATAATTGTCATTATAAGAACAGACAGTCACGATACATCATAGAACAGGAACAGGCCCTTTGGCAACAACGTTCGTGCCAAACATGATATCGTGAATCTGTATTACCGTACGTGGTCTATATACCAGAATTCTCTGAATATACATGTGCCCGCCAAAAGCCTTCTTAAACACAACTGTGGTTTATGTTTGTACCACCACGAATAACGACGTGTTGTTGATACCCATTAGTCTCGGTATGGAAAAATGGACCCGCATATCTCATTAAAACCTTACCTCTCCGAACTGAAAATTATACTCTCTAATCTTTGACATTTCCAACCTGGGATATAGAATCGGACTGTCTATCCTATCTTTGCCTCTCAGAATTTATATACTTCTGTCCGGTGTTCCCGCAGCCTCCCACGTTCCAGGGAAATAATCAAATTTGTCCAACCTGTCCTTATTGCAAATAAACTCTAACTCAGGCAACATACTGGTGAACCTATTCTGTGCCTTCTCCAAGACGCTACATCCTTCCGTAATGGGCCGAACAGAACTATACATGATACTCATTTTTTTTAAGGCTGCAAATTACTTCCTTATTCTTACACTGAATGCCTCGACCGATGAATGTAAGCAGACCACGCACCTTCCTTACAACTTCACCTACCTATGATGCCACTTTACCTCCATGTGATGCTGGAGAACTGTGAACTTGGAAGCGCGGACGCCTCTCTACACCCCTCCGCCCGCTGGAAATTATTCATCAGTATGCCCTATTTTGATTTGAAACTAAATTCTCACACAAATACCCTCAAATTGTCCTTGATGCAAGAACAACATTTGCAACTTGGCTATATTATCAAAATGACAACATGTTCTTATAATCTTCTTCGTATCGAGTCCACACACCAGATTAGAAGTTGTTCAGAAAGAGCTGAACTCGGCATCTGCACACAATTGTGCCTGTCTGTGCTTCTTGTGCATCTTGTGCGTGGTGATGGGCAGGTTGGTGGAAGCAGGGCCGCGACGCGAACGCTCTTTCCTTGACCCCATGTTATTATAATAATATATTTTAAAAAGGAAGCAGGACTGGACCATTGCCCCATCGTTGCCACTCCACTATTTATGGCATCATGGTTGATCTTTTAAATGTCTGCATTTTCTCCTCGTATCGCCCTATCATTAATATCGGAAAACCTGCCAACTTGGTTTGGAATTAACGCAATGAGACCATCCACAGCCCTCTTCATGCCGAATTCCAAAGATTAATACCATGTGAATGAAGCTACTTTTACTCATGATCGTCCAAATTGACCAACCCCCATTTCGAAATTATAACTCCGGTTCTAAATACGTTAGACATTCAATTCATTAAGTATTATTAATTTTCAAGGAGACCAGCTAACTAGTGAAGATAAGTCAAATAATTTAAATCTCTCCTCCTGCAGACAACCCACCATACCTGGAACGCACGATACCAGAGAAATGGATGACCATTTCACATAATCACTGGATGCACTCTCAGCAAGTATTATGTGACTGAAATAATACATTTTTACTCCTATACCCAAAATCTATGATCACAAGGATCACCAGACTATATATTGTCCCACCTACTTGCTTCACTTGAATGTTAAGACCTTCATTTGTGAGGCGTCCTTTCAGCAGTTATGCACGAACGTTCTTTGTTCATTTTTGTCGGGTTTATTTAACGAACGGGGACTACAGGGATCATAGCCATTCTTCTTCAGTGGGTATCACTTTGATTCATCAGTGGTACATTTTGCTTCCACTTTAACCAGGAATGTTTGAGAATGGTATGGGATATTGGCTGACCTAAATAATTTTGTGTGTATGAGAATGCCAGACTGTTCCTGGACCAATCTACGTGATGTATCTCCCAATAAGACTTCGGTCCCCAAATGCAGTGAATGAACAATTGGAAATAATGGTTGCACTGAGAACATTTTGACAAATCCATGTTGTCCAGTTTCATAATTATTGTGCAACAACTTAACGGTTTTGTCGCTATTAATTGATCAGAGTTTATTAACCGACTTTATTCCAATTTCACACAGATATAACCATAAGGTTGGACGATTTCCTTTTTGAGTGGCATTTGCGAACAATAAGCTGGAGTTTGCTATTTATTATAGCTTAAACTGTACTTTTAAACGGAAGGAAAATGCCACAGCCTAATTAAGGGAGTGAATGTGAATTCCTGGATTGCCATTACGGCATTTCAATTCTGATTTGAGGTGGCATTTGTGCTCGGTTTCAGCATTCGTGTAACAACAATATTTTCTCCCACTTTCTATGTTGTTGTAGTCGTGCGTAAAAATGAAGTCAGTAACAGTTGTGGAATTTGCTATCCGGCCCTATTTTTATAATTCAAAGACCACGGGCAGTTTTGGCGAGCAAAAGAAACGTGCATATGATGCAGCAAAAAGAGGGCACGATAATTCAACGGCGAAGTCAAGGTAAACCCAAAATGTTCAATTATATCTGAGCATACAAGAGAAGCTCGGCCAAAATGCTACATTGGTACCTTATCCAAGTTTATACGATTCCTCATAAGCCAATGGTGACGTAGACTGAGGACAAAGTGGCATATTCAGGTTGGCAAGAGAAAGGCAATAGAAACTGTGCACATCATCTAGAACATAAACATAATAATACATGAATCATTACTTGCATCGAATCAATAAATAACTATTTTCCTTAACTTAATAGTGTCAGTCAATAGTTGGACAAGCTCATTGGGCAAATGATAAGAACAGAAATGATGGGCAGCCTAAATTTGCTGCGGATTAGAAATGCGCAGATCATGAACATGAATACATGAAAACAAATGGGTCATTTTCAAACACGTGTGCTCTCAGCTTACAGTGGTTACAATTGTTTAATTGTTTTCTTTAATGTCACGTGTATCATGTAGAGTGGATTACATTGTTTTGCATACAACTCAACAAAACAATCTTCGCAGATAAGCGTATTCGCCCCGGCCAGTACATCATGCACAGAACAGCTCACTGAGCCCATTTGCAAGAGTCGCCAATGTTTCGTCATTTGACAATCCCAGGTGCAGTTGGCCACAAATCCCGTTGGAGCCGTCGCTTCTATTTCGATGGTCCCCCGATCCGATGTCCCTCTTCACGCCTGTCCCTCTTCAGTCCTCGTTCCCTGGTGGGCGCCTCCGCCAGCCAATCTCGAGGGCGCGGAGGGCGAGAACCTTTCCTGGTTTTTTTTCCGGGCCTTTTGCCCGGTATCCGCCGTCACCGTCTCCTTCCACTCACTCTCAGATTCCCGATCCATGGGGTGAACAGCGGCCGGGATCGGCAACCTTCCCTCTACGAGCGACCCATTCAGTGCATTGGGACATTGGCGTTATTGGAAAGGCCAACATTATTGCTAATCCCTGACTGCTATCGATCATTGGTGATCACCCCTTTGAGCTTCTGCAGCTCTTCTATTTGACGGACTCCCACCGATCGGATGGCAATGGAGTTACAAGCTTTAGTTCCCGTGACGTAGAAGGACTGGTAAATATATATTTTAAATCAGCTTGATCGCAACTAAATCGACTTGAAGGATACCTGTAATTGATAGTGTTCGCATTAACAAGCTGACCTCTTCCAGGCTAATCGCGTAGCACTTAACATATCCCTGTTAACATACGCATGACACCATCGACAATTATTTTGTTTCAATGACAGAGCGGTAATGTTCTTCTACTACAGTTTTCCTGTTCTCATTTGAATGTATTATTCATCGGGTCATTTTACATTCGATAGTCTGTAGCTTAGGTATTAGCCGGTCAACGCCGTTTATTGATGCTTGCATGTCAGTTACCCTTGACTTCATGTTTCGGCAATAAACAGTTTTCCAGCTGTGAGTGGTAAGTCCTTGGTTTAAATACATGTTAAATCATGGACTATACCAGTATGCATTGTTTACATCTGAAAAAAGTGTTACAGGCTTCAACGAGGTAGACCAGGTAAATATCTGGAAACATTTCTATGGAATGTTGCAATGGAGTTGTATCCCTTCATTGAAGACGAAGCTATTTGTGTAAATAGAGTTAAAGAGCACGTTGATGGAGTGAATTGAACTAAAATTGATTGAGGGTGCTATGAATGGTGCAAAATGGGTTGCGTAGAATTCGTAATTGTATACGATTCTGCACCCTTCCATCTCAATTGGACGTCGAAGGGTTCCGGAATTCGGATCAAGACATAGAAGAGAACACATCTGTGGTAAATAGTAATACCCAAAATTCTCGAATTTACAAAAAAAATAAAATATCGTGGGATTTTAATTGATCATCACCAATGATCATCGGGGTTGCTTGAGATTACCCACATTTTATACATTCATACTGGTAGAATCGTATGGAGAAGGAAATCTAAATGAGTTAGCCTCGTGAGTATTTCCCTTCGTTTAAAAATACAGTGCTTGATATAGGAGATATAGATAACTCCCCCCAGAAATCTGCTATAATATTGGAAACTCACCGTTACAATATATTTATACTATATAATGAAATTAAAAAAAACATTAGTAAACCATACAGTCATACGTTTGTCACGTTTATTATCCAGACGCGCGGAGAACTGTTCCTGTTGCGAAAGATTGTTTACGTACTGTCTCTTCGTTACATGGGGATAATCATCTATCAGATTATCAATATTGCCCTTTAAATACAGAATGCAACAAAGCGCCTGCATTTCCAGCAGAGGGCAGCTCTGTCTGCATAGATGATGATTTCCCCGAATCAATTTGTGTTCAAGGCAAATAAAGTAAAATAATGTAACTGCGTAATGAACCCATTCCAAATAACTGATTCCAAAATTACGCACGATCATTGTTATGAAACACAATGTCGCACTTCTGCTTCCATTAATTCCATTCAGTATTTACTAAACCGGATCCAAGAGCTGTGTAAACATTGAAATCAATGATGTTTGTTTTTATGAATTTCCAGCGCCGATTGCAGGGCTCTTCAGCGATGTGAAAGAAAAACGGACATTTATGCGTTCTGAGTCAGTCTCAAAAATGCTCACGTGGTGATTTCTCTATAGCACACATACACGCACAAACCACACACTAAATACTACACACACCCACACACACACTCTCTCTCTCCCTCTCTCACACACACACACACAAAGAACGCCATGTGTTGAATACGGAGTGAATTCATCGTCAATAAAATTCGACCGAATAGTGAATCCTTCTGCTAGTCCACATGGGAGTTATGGCGCATGTAACCTGCGACGAGCAATGTAACATGGTAGTATTAATATAAGCAAGATATGACACTATGCAAACTGCGAAAGGCGATGTGTTCAACTTGCGTGTGATTATTACATATTTTTTTCATTGTTCTTATTGGCGGCTATTTCTCCGGTAGAGATTCCTTCATTCTGTACACTCGAATTGAAAAATGCCTTCAAGAAAAATATGAATCCGACCTTTTATATCGATGGAGGTAACGTGATTTTCCGCAGATGGTAAAGTTTCGGTTCGACTTATGGAATCGTTTTTGTTTTTAATGTTTTACATGAAGAACAATTTTCCAACCAATTAGTTGGATAAGCATGATGGTAATATTTTTAGATGGAAATTGTGTTACAGCTGTCCCTAATAATTGATCTGCTTTTAATTTTATTTAATGTGCTTTTGCGAAAGTTATTTATGAATATCCGATCATCGCGCGTACCCTTGCTTTCTTAATTGAGCACCTTTAAATCTGTGAAGTAAAATCTGCTTTAAGAAAACCACGATGTAGTCAGTGGATGTGTCTCTTTGTTTCACTATCCGCCAATAAGAAGCTATGACGCTGCGAGGGATCGACCCTCCGCCATAATTATCAAACACAGAATGAATCTCCGGCAAAGAGACGCGGTGACTGCGTTTACAGCATACAGCTCTGATCAGTTAAAATGGTGAGGTTTTTTTTAATTTGCTTTTGTGTTCAGAGTTGATATATTTATAGGAGATCCTCGTACTGGCCTAACGCGGTGAACAAATCGTGTGTTTCCGATTCGGACATCGGTAAAATACATGCACTGTCGCAATGGCGAACGTGCACGGCACAGCACTGTATGTTGTGTTACTTCTTCTCGCCGATTTGGTTTGCGGACAAATAAAATACTCTATTCCCGAAGAACTGGAGATCGGTGCCTTTGTCGGAAACATTGCTGAGGATTTGGGGATAAATGTTCGTGAATTATTAGTCCGAAGACTGCAACTGCTTCCTCGTGACACGAGCCATTATTTCGCGCTAAATACACAGACCGGAATTTTATCTGTCAGCGAGAGAATCGATAGAGAACAGTTTTGCATGGAAGCCTCTACATGCTCCATTTCGTTGGATCTCGCAGTGGAAAAACCTGATGTCATATTTCCAGTTGAGGTGGAGATATTAGATATAAACGACAATTCGCCGATGTTCACAACCGACGTCATTTATTTGCAACTGTCTGAATTACTTGCACCAGGAGCGCGCTTCCCTCTCGAGAGCGCGCACGATCCGGACGTTGGTTTAAACTCTGTCGCTAATTATCACCTGAGTCTTAATGAATTTTTCAGCCTTATAGTTCAGACAAGAAAAGATGGAAGCAAAATCGCTGAGATTGTTTTAGAGAAGCCCGTAGACCGCGAAAGAAATCCTTCTATAGACTTAGTATTGACGGCTGTGGATGGTGGGACCCCGCACTGGTCCGGTACTACTCAGGTTTTTATTAGTATTACAGACATAAATGATAATGCACCTGCATTCGATCAAGACATATATAGGGTTGACGTATTAGAAAATGTACCCCCGGGTACACTGCTGATAAAACTACACGCGATTGATTTAGACGAAGGCTCAAACGCAGAATTCAAATATTCCTTCAGCCATTACGCCTCGCAAAAGGTACGAGCGTTGTTTAATTTGGATGCTGAAACGGGAGAGATCAAAGTTGCTGGCCCGCTGGATTTTGAAACGTTATATGATTTTGAACTTGATGTACAAGCTGTGGACAACCTGCCGAACGTGGGACATGCTAAAGTTCTGGTTAGTATCATTGATGTGAATGATAATGCTCCCGACATTAAGCTGACTTCAGCAAGGAAAGTGGTACCAGAGGATGCAGTAACAGACACTGTAATTGCTGTTTTTGAAGTAACGGATATGGATTCTGGAGAAAACGGGCTCGTTCAGTGCCAAATTCCAGTCAATATCCCATTTAAGATGGTAGCGACTTTGCCTAATCACTACAAAATTATGACCAGCAAGAAACTTGACCGTGAAACAACCTCAGAGTATAACATATCCATTTCAGCACGCGATGCTGGCTCGCCTTCACTTACTACAATTGAAACCATCGCAGTTTCAGTATCTGATATAAATGATAACGCCCCACGTTTCTCCAAATCTTCATACGACATATATTTAATGGAGAACAATGTTCCGGGCGGTGATGTTTCTTCGGTTACCGCTGTGGATCCTGATCTGGACGACAATGGAAACGTGGCATATTCTATTCTGGATGAAAAGCTCGAAAACGTACGCGATGCTTCTAACTTTGCAATAAATTCGAAACGCGGGAGTATATTTGCTCTGCGTTCTTTTGACTACGAACAAATGAAGAATTTCCAAATTACAATTTTAGCTCGTGATGCTGGATCACCGTCACTAAGCAGCACTGCTATTGTGAGAGTTATTATATTGGATCAAAACGACAATATTCCGTTTATAATTTCGCCAGCTACGTGGAACGGTTCCGTGGCTTTCGCCGTTGTACCGCGTTCTATATATCCCAACTATTTAGTCACCAAAGTAATCGCAAACGACGAAGATTCAGGGCAGAACGCGCGGCTTTCCTATGAGATTACAGAGGCCACTGATCTAAATCTTTTCACAATGGGTCTTCACAATGGAGAAATCAGAACTACTCGAACTTTCACAGAAGGCGATGGCACCACACAGAAAATTGTGGTCTTAGTGAAGGACAATGGTCAACCAAGTCTTTCAAACACAGTTACGATCAGTTTATCAATCACTGCGAACAGTACTGAACGCCCTTCAGAGCGTACAATTCAACAGAAAAATGTGGAACACTTTCCAGATCTCAATACATATTTAATATTAATTCTAGGGTCAACCAGCCTCTTGTTTCTCCTAATAATCATCTTATTGGTAGTCTTCAAATGCAAACAAGATCGGAGTAATGCTATTTACCAGAGCTCTGCAACGTATTGTTGCTGTATGCGGAGAAATTCCGATGTCGCATTTCAGGGAAGACCTGTGCCAAATGAATCCCTAAATTATTATAGAGCTGGGCAGGTCCATGCTAATTCAGATCCTTATCAATATATGGTTCGATTATCGCCGGAATCGTCCAAGAGCGATTTCCTGTTTCTATCGACTTGCCATCCGACATTGCCACTAAATGACATCGGCACTGATGATTTAGCAGTTAAGTAGACTGTTGGGGTGCAATTTCACTTTGTGACTGATCGGTTAAATACAGAGAAATGCTTAATATAATTGAAAACATAATTTTGTGTGTTGTAATCATTTATCTTCGTGGCGCTCCATTGCCCTTAGCAATTGTCATTGAATATCTCCGAATAATGTTATATCTCGTTGGCTTTTCAATATAATCTGCTGTACGTCGGAGTAACTGTTCGCCTTATAATGTTAAACGTTTGGCCACATAGTTTGTGCAGACTGTATTGGAATAAATATTGTTCTTCATGCATGAGCACAAAATAATATGCTGGTTATCATTACAGAACGGTTACCATTGCGCCATAATGATTCAGAGATGATTTGGGGTGGGGCTGGGATTTTCTTAGGGTGCAGAATTTTACTTCTGTGGAAATACAGAAAATGTGAGAAAGATGGGCCATTTGACATTTCCAGCCAGCTCAATAATATCACAGATGGCCATCAATATTTTATTTCCTCCCTCCCCTCATACATCTTATTGCATTTTCTGTTAAGATATCTGTCTTTTTCTGAAGCAGATTCAACGCTTTGGCATCGTCAACTACGTGTGATAGAGAACACCACAAGATCCTTATGTAGTGAGTGAAATATATCCCTCGTGGCTATCTTAAATGTGCGACTGTCTCTTAAGTGATGACTAGGCTTGTATTTTCTGAAGAAAGCACATCCAAGGAGATTTACATACGTACATATTACAATATATACACATTGACACTGCTCTTGGGTGGGTTGAACCGAAAGAATCTATCGCCGTAAGCATAGAGGCAGTAAATGGACAAAGTTGAAAAGAGCAGATGAATTTATAAGTATAAAATTCAATGAGTGGCGAGGCTGGTAATTAGGGACTAGACCATAGATAGAAAAAGAAAACGACATACCATTTAACAAGAAAATGATTAAATCAGGAGACAAGTTGGGAAGTGGTATTAACCCGTGCCCACTTTTGGCCAGCATGCAACTTCGCTTTTCGACTGATGGGTTAAATTAAGAAAATTGGAAAATATTTATTATAATCCAATAGAGAATTGTATGTGTTGTAATTATTCTTCATATTGTTCTTATTAATAATTATTAAATCTCCCCGTTTAACTTGGTATCTCGCTGGCTTCTGGACCACACCTGCTGTACCTAGGAATAAGTACATAGTAGTATTTGTCACGTAATGTTGCCATTTTTCTATTAGGGGATAAATATGTTCCTTCCTTCTTGAGCCCTAAAAAATCTCGTTAGCTTTTTGCTGGAAGACTGTCGACCCTGGAGCCACCTTAATATTGTCATGGAAGAGCATCCTCCTCGTAGATGTTATGACGTTTGTCCGGAAATCTGACTGTTTACTTCTCAAGTAGATTCGACGGCTTGGACTAGTCAGTTATCTCGATAGAGAACGTCACATGATCCCTGTGTTATGATCCTCACTATTGTCTTAAATTTACAATTTAGACTCTTAAGTTACTTGGCTTGTGCTTTCCGAATAAAACACATCGAAGTAGATTTAAAGATGTGTGCATTGATGCTGTTCCTGGTTGTCTTGAAGTAGAATACTCTGTGGATATTCCGTATTTAGTGAACGTTGAATTGCGATAATTAATGAAAGGATAAATCACCATATTAAATACAATAAGTTGTGGAGTTCTAGGAATTAGGGTGATGGTGGAAAAATAACCCTTCCATCATTTAAAACGTACCTGATTCGACCTGAAGAGTGGATCTGGGAAGTGGGATTAACCGGTGTTCAGTTTTTGGCCAGCATTTGCATGAAGGTTCAGTAAATTCCGATATTTCTATTGTGAATTTCTTAATCTGAAGTATATTCTCTTATGAAGGGAGGGGTGGCATTCCATTCCCGCTTTTAATATAAAACTATTCAAAGAAGATACATTTTGTGAAGAAAGGAATGTTCATTTAAATATGAATTGAAATCCAGCAAACCTTTACGTTTCAGGTGAGTTTATTGGCATATACACATGCATGGTGAGGTACAGGTACTAATAAAACCTTGCTTACAGTAGAATCATAAGCACATAGACCTAAATAACACACAAAACATATATCAAACGTACGTTATCCTTGGTATATAAAGGTCACATTTTCACTCGTGTACAAAATTAAAATCATTTCGCTGGGCCTTCCTGCAGCACCGACATATGAGACGACTGGTATCAGAACTGAACGAGGAGGAGGGCACAAATGCAGGCTCAGACACAGGACAGATCCTTTTTCAGAGTTTAATCGGTCCAAGTCGGTACACAGGTAAGCAAAAACAGAGGCAACAGTATAATCTAGCAGCAGGCAAAAACAGTGGTCGAAAAACAGGCAATGGTCGAGATGACAAGGTCACAAGAGTTGTAGAGCTGGAACGAGATGATACCAAGTAGCATACACAACAAACTGGCAATGAGAACTAAAACACAAATGGCTTAAATAGGGGATAACGAGACACAGGTGAAACACATCAGGGCGGGGCCAACAATTCCATGAGAGTAAACCACATGACAGGAAATGGGACCTGAAACAAAAGGAGGTGTGAGACACCAAAGTAAAACAAGAATGCAAACTCTAATACTAAAAACCAATAAGAAATAGAAACTAGATCAAACGCGAGACCTGACCCCCCTCCCCCCCCCCCCCCCCCCCCCCACCTCCACGGCCGGCTTCTGATGGCCCAATATCGTCAGGATGTTGGCGCCGATATTCCCTGATAAGTTCTGGGTCACATATGTTGCGAGCAGGCACCCAAGACCGCTCCTCAGGTCCATAACACTCCCAAGCCACAAGATACTGACAACCACGACCATGCCGGTGCATCCCCAGCAACCGGCTGACCGTAAACACTGGACCCCCATCAAGGAACCAGGGGTTGGAGGGGGTGTGGAGGCAGGGACCAGAGAACTCTCCTTAAATGGCTTCAGTCAGGAGACATGGAAAGTAGGGTGGACCCTCATGGCACGGGGAAGTTTGAGACGAACCGCCACTGGATTGATGACCTTCGATATGGGGAAAGGACCAACAAAACGAGGAGCCAGTTTCTGGGATTCCACCCTCAGAGGTAAGTCTCGAGTGGAGAGCCACACCTCTTGGCCCGGCAAATATACTGGAGCCGGCGTTCTTCCACGATCAGCCATCCTCTTGTAATGTGCAGAACTGCGCAACAGCATCTGACGAGCCCCATTCCAAACCTTGTGACAGTGACGGATGAGAGCCTGAGCGGACTCCTTCTCCACAGCAGGGAACAATGACGGTTGATAACCATAGGCACACTGGAATGGAGAGAGACCAAAGGATCAGCAAGGAAGTGTGTTGTGTGCATACTCCACCCAAATAAGTTGTTTGCTCCAAGTTGAAGGATTCTGTGCCACCAAGCACCGCAGTCCTGTTTCCAATTCCTGGTTAAGGCGTTCAGTCTGTCCATTGGATTCCGGGAGATAACCAGATGTAAGTCTGACCGTGGCGTCCAACAGAGAACAAAACTTCTTCCAAAAATTGGGCACGAACTGAGGCCCCCGGTAAGACACAATGTCTCTGGGAAATCCATGAATTTGAAAAACATGAGACAACATGACCTCTGCCGTTTTCCTGGTGGAGGGAAGCTTGTGCAATGGAATGAAATGGACCATCTTAGAAAATCTGTCCACCACAGTCATGACTGTGGTGTTACCTTCAGAAGAAGGCAGGCCCGTGATAAAGTCCATGGAAATGTCTGACCAGGGGCGTGAGGGGACAGGCAGTGGATTCAAGAGGCAAAATGTGGGCCGACGTGAGGTCTTGTTCTGAGCACAAATACTGCAGGCGACGATGTACCCCATAATCCCCCTCTCCATGGAAGGCCACCAAAACCGCTGTTTGGCAACAAATAGGGTTCGGTGGACATCGGGATGACAGGAGATCCGAGATGTATGAGCCCAGTAAATCACCTGTGACTGAAGAGACTCGGGAACAAAGAGACGATTAGAAGGACACCCTAGCGGAGACGCTGTACCTGGCAGAAGGTCAATGCAGCAGTCTTATGGCCTATGCGGCGGAAGAGAGGTGGCCTTAGCCTTGTTGAACTCCTTTAGGTCTAGATAACATGAGGGAACCTTGGTGAGATCTGGAAAATCCCCCTCCCTTGAACGGGGAGGCTGCCAGAGGGTGGTCCAGGAAGATCCCAGCATACTGCTCCTTGATGGATCCTTCATAGACTCAGGAGAAGAATCATGCAGATAGATGAGTTTACAGTTATTTCCCCAAGAAATTACTTCCCCAGTACCCCAGTTCATGTGAGGATTATGGTAAGACAACCAAGGGAGCCCCCAAACCAGAGGATGAAGAGAACAGTCGAGGAGATGAAAACTGATGGTCTCAAAGTGATTACCTGCCACGATGAGTTGAACAGGTTGAGTTCGGTGAAGCACCCTGTACATTTGGCGCCCATCCAGTCCTCTAGCCTCCTGAGGATCTTGAAGCTGTTCACGTTCCAGCTTCAATTCATCAGCCAAGCGAATGTCCATGAAGTTCCCATCTGCCCCAGAATCAACCAAAGCCTGCAGGGAGTGCCACTGGGAATGCACCAACAATTGTACAGTTGTGAGTTGACGAGAGGAACGGCTCATAGGAGTGGTACAACTCACCAATGTCCTCTCTTTCATTGGTGAGCCTCGTCTATTACTGAACAGCTGTTCAACAAATGTCCCAGTTCACCACAGTAAAAACACCTCCCTCCCTTAGGCGGCGCTGCCATTCCTCCGGGCTGAGTTTGGCTCGTCCCACCTGCATGGGCTCCTCCGAAAAGACAGGTGGCGCTGTAGGCAGACTGGACCCACCGAAAGTCCCGACCGGAAGGTGATGGGCGACGCTGCCGCCACTGTTGGGAGGAGGACCGAACTGCCGCCTATCTCCTCTCTTGCTCTCTTTCTCTGAGCCTAGCGTCAATTTGGACAGCCAGGGAAATCATAGACTCGAAGTTGGAAGGCAGGGTTAGTGGAGCCAATTGATCTTTGATAGCTTCAGACAATCCATTGCGAAAAGCATCCAACAAAGCAGCCTCATTCCATACACTCAGTTCGAAATTCAATAGCAAAATCCATAACTGAGCGATTACCTTGTTTCATGGAGACCAGGTTCTGTGAAGCCTCTGGGCCAGGATTGGAGTGATCAAACATGCGGGACAGAGCTTCCATGAACAGGACCGACGTCTGGCAACCAGGAGAATTCCAAGACCAGTCCGCCGTGGCCCAAGCCTCCGCTCTACCCGACAGGTGCGTGATGATAAAGGCTACCCTTGAGCGTTCTGATGGAAAGGAAGCTGCTTGAAGTTCGAAATGCAGCCCACACTGAATGAAAAAGGTCTACACTTCTCTGATTCCCCCAAAATGTGTTCCGGTCTTGCCAGGTGGACGAATGGAGACGCTGCTGCAGCCGTGGCCATCGGAGCCCCTGGAGACACAGACAAGGAAACAGACTTGGCAGGCACGGGAGACGCAGCAGGAAACAAAAAATTCAGCTGAGTAACTAGGTGTTCAAACTGAGAACTTAAAGTGTTCACCTGTGAACCGATGTCCGCCTGGAACCCCTGTTGACGCTCGCCGATATCCCGGAACCCGGCGACGATCGAGGCGAGTTGACCCTCATAATGCGAGATGTGCTCCTCTTGCTTCTGGCGCGCTGCACGGAAAGGATCAGAGCCCGCTGAGTCCATTGTTGGCCAGTTCGTATTATCAGAACTGAACAAGGAGGAGGACACAAATGCAGGCTCAGACACAAGGCAGATCCGTTTTCAGAGTTTAATCGGTCCAAGTCGGTACACAGGTAAGGAAAAAGAGAGGCAACAATATAATCTATGAGCAGGCAAAAACAGTGGTCGAAAAACAGGCAATGGTCGAGATCACAAGGTCACAAGATTTCTAGAGCTGGAACGAGGTGATACCAAGTAGCAAAAACAACGAACTGCCAATGAGAACTAAAACACAAAGGGCTTAAATACAGACTAACAGGAGATAACAAGACACAGGTGAAACACATCAGGGCAGGGCCAACAGTCACATGTGGGTAAACGACATGACAGGAAATGGGACCTGAAATAAGAGGAAATGTGAGACACCAAAATAAAACAAGAATGCAAATTCTAATCCTAAAAACCAATAAGAAACAGAAACTAGATCAAATGCGAGACCTGACAACTGGACGTGATGTGGTTTTATGTTACCCCAGTTTAAGGCAATCTACAACGAATAAGTGTACGGAATTTTTTGGGTATAGCGAGAAGAAATATCTTCTGGACACCTATCTGAACTTTTCTGGCGAAATAAATATAACAGGGACAAACGGAATTTATAAGTAATATATATATATATATATTTTTTGACTCTGGGAAATGTAAACTGAAAATGTAATGAAGAATGATCAGTAATATATATCAGTAATATATCAGTAATATATTTAAGAAATAATTTAACGTAAATGAAGATAAATTAGCCTACAATGGCGTGCGTAAAAGACAGTTTCATGCTCTATCGTAATAGCTAGCCGATGGAAACAGCACGTATACATTGAACTGAATATCTCCATAATAACTGATAAACATGCACAGAGGCAGCGGTAGACCGTGCCTTATTCGGTCGGGACGACGGATGCTATCTTTACGGAGTTTGTAAATTCTCCCTGTGACTGCTTGGGTTTTCTCCGGTTGCAGGATTTTAGGCTAATTTGCTTCTGTAAAATGTCCCACTGTGTAGGATAGAACTGGTGTTTGGACGGCCGCTTGTCGGCGCTGACTCGTTGGGCCGAAGGGCCCGTTTTCACGCAGCATCTCTAATCTTGAAACTGAACCAATCCCAAATTCTTCTGAAACGGCCTACTCCGTTTCCAGGTGATGAAAACCACCACCTCTAGCTGCTAATCTCTGGAAAAGTGAACCCGATCATAGGGAGGTCGTGTCCTACTGGAGCGACCGACTAGAGACGTTGGGACGCAGCTTACTGCTGCAGGAGAAGTCAGTAACCGCACGCCCTTTCGAAGGCCCGTTCCGGACAAACACACATGTTACAAAAAGTTCTGACTGTCAACCGTGTCCAGGCAGATGATACATTACTCTTCCAGTCTCTGAGTACTGGTTGTTCCACGTGAACTCGACAACCCTGTTAAATACAATTCAACTAAATTCATCCTCTCTCTCACTCTCTCTCTCTCTCTCTCTCTCTCTCTCTCTCTCTCTCTGTCTGTCTCTGTCTCTTTCTTTCTGTGTTTCTAACCCCCCCCCCCCCATCCCTCTCTCACGCACACAAACATTCCCACGTGCGCGCGCGCACTCCACTGTGATTATAATTACTCTTTATAATTACGACGGCACATCATTCCCCAAAGATGCATGCTTCGTCTTATCAGTTGTTTTGCCTTTGGCAAAAGCGTATAAAAGGAAATAGGAATTCCACTACGTAGATTAAGCATCCAGATATGAAACATTTGGATTATTTATTTATTTTTTTTACTTACAGGCTGTGATACAAAATCAAATACAGAAATGAATATATAAATCAATTTAGACAGATATGGTTAAATAACAAAGAACGTCATACTTTCACTACAGAATCCAGTATCCATCTTTCCGGCCATGTCTCCATCTATATCTTGCTTTATCATTTTGCAGCTATCTTCGGTAGACGAGAGTGTATTAGGTTAGATTATTGTCATATACGCCAGGTGCAACGAAATTCCCTGCAAACACGCTGCTCACCGAGAATAGAATATACATAGGATAATGAAAAATAGCACATTAAATATAAGGATGTGTGAAAACCGCAGAATGTTAACTAAATTGCAATGCAAATCCGAATAGTGCAAACGTACACGTAAGGTTAATAACAAAATCAATAAACAAGGAGCAGATAAGGACAAGAGGACGGGATGGCAGCTCCGTCAATGGGAAAATGATGATAAACAGCAATAATAATTTCCAACTGTCTAACATCTGCTGGTCAACATTTCCAAAGCCAGTTGCGGATGAAGGCAATAAGGCCAAAGTTCAGGTGTTTTGAGATGATCTTATTCAGTATTATGGCACTTAAGTCTGAGCTGCACTTAATGAAGAATATCTTGCCAAAGGTGTTCTGTTGTCAAGGTGATTCGTGGCGCAATGCAATACAAGGTAGATGGCATACTCTGTGAACATGTTTTCCTGCAATACCATTCTTTCATAGCATTTCATTATTTTCAGTGTTAGAGCTTACGGGCGGTAGTCAATGAGAAAGCTCACTATTTTTCGTAAGTGCTGTCATGATGGAGGTCACTTGAAGCAGATCGGCACAGAAAACTGCTGACGTGGGATGTTAGAGATGACAATGAAAACTATGGCCAGTTCATTGGCGCTCAATTTCAGAACCAATGCAGGAACTCTATTTAGGTTGGCCACTTTCTAAGAATGTGCTCTTATTAAAGCAAGCCGACCTGAGTCTGCCACTGTGGTGTCTAGTGCTAAACTAGCAGTGGGGGGGGGGGGGGGGGGACGGCTTTGGGTCCGGGCCTTAGTAAAGAGTGAGTCTGCCTGTTCACGCATGGGTTATGCAAAGATATCCCTAAATTGTCCTTGACAGAATATATACATTACAACTGGATGAAGTGGCCATGAGCATGTTCTGCTCCACTGACTCAAGGTAGTCCTGAAGTTGATCAACCGCCCTCCACTGACAACATGTGCTTTACACTTTTCGTTGCTGCTTTGCGTTTCAGTCTTTATTTTTTATCGTTTCGACTGCAGAAGCAACTTCAACGAATAACTTGACTAAAATAATCCCAGCACTAATCCTCGTGAAACACCCATAGTCACAGACAACCTGTCAGATAAACACACTTCCACAACTACCGTTTGTCTTCTCTGGCCAAGCCAATTTGGAATCTAATGGACTCACCATGCTCATTCCACTTCGGGATCGGCCTACCACGAGGAACCAGTCGTAAGTCTTAAGGAAGTCCATGTCAGCAACATTCACTCCCGTTCCCTCATCAATCAAATTCGTCATCTCCTCCAAGATACTCAATCAAGCATGCGAGACAGAACCCGCTAGGAACACAGCCATGCTGACCCTTCATAATATGTCCGTGATTATCCAAATGCAACTAATCCGACTCCTAAGAATCCTCTCCAATAACTCTCCAATAACTTTCCTGCCTACTGATGTAAGACACGCCATCCTATAATTTGCTGGATTAAACCCGATGTCATTCTCAAAGGAACTTTAGGATTAGGTTTATTATTGTCATGTGCACCGAGATACAATAAAAAGCTCTGTTTTGCAAACTATCCAATCAAATTCCCTCCCTCCAAACAGAGCAGAGATAATGCTCTCTAATCCTCACCCTACATTACAACCAGCCATCACATTCAAGATATGATCTTCCTGATTACAATCAGCGACAACGGGACCCTACCACATCTTCCTCCCAATACTTCACGTTTTCCGCGGGACCCACTTTCTCCGTGATAGCCTGGTTCCGTCACCCCTCTCTCCATATATCTCTCCATAATCCCTAGCCCTTTCCTCAAAAACCTGTTGGTTGCACAGCACTTGGTCCCATAACTTATCTCACCACCATACGGGGACGTAAATAGCCCTTCCAAGTGAGGCAAAGTTTCGTGCGCACTTCCTCCAACATAGTCGATGCTCTAATATGACCTCGACTACATCATCGAATACACACCCGCAATGGTGTACGTACAGTGCTCAGCCAAAAAAACAAACATCATAAACATTATATTTGAAAAGAGTAGCTCTTAATCTATGACAAATAGGAATCTCCAGGCATAAGGATAATGTGAAACAGATGTAGAGAATAAACCGCATTAAATATTGGTTGCAGCTAATTAGTATATATATATATATATATATATATATATAACTTATCTCACCACCATACGGGGACGTAAATAGCCCTTCCAAGTGAGGCAAAGTTTCGTGCGCACTTCCTCCAACATAGTCGATGCTCTAATATGACCTCGACTACATCTACTATATATATCTCCAGTGAAAGAAAAGTTAATTTGTTGCATCCTCAACTCGTCTGTGTTCAGTGTAAGGTACCACTGCAATATTATTAAGCGAGACAGCTTACATTACAAACTTGACCACTTTTGATATTGGGCGAATCTGCTGTTAGAGAAAATACAATTAGATGCACATGAATGTGAGGGACGATTCGCATTTTGCGCCTGTTAATTCCCGGGATAAAATCTATGGCGAGAATGTCAGTTTTACTTGCCTATCCTTTTTTATGGAATTAATGGTGCAAAAGGAAAATGTTATTGTACCAAGATACATGTAACAATAAAGTACCTTTGAACTATTGAACAGGGGTATCGATGCACCATCCTCTTGGATTTATGTACTCCATACAGTGCTGTGCCTGTTTTGCATTGCGTAAGGCAATATTTCATACCGAGGCTGATGGGTATATGAAACAAACTGCCTGCGGAGGTCGGTGAGACAGGTACTACAACAACTAAAAAGACAGACAAAAAGTGCTGGAGTAAATCAGCGGGTCAGGGTAAGGGTAATCTTTCAGGTTAGCACTCTTCTTCAGACTGCTAAAATACGTTTGGACAGGTACATGGATCGGAAAGGCTTAGAGGATTATGGTCCAAACGCCGGAAGGTGGGACTCGCATTTATGGGACACTTTTTTGGCATTACCAGGTTGTCCGAAGGGCCTGCTTCCGTGCTGTATGACTCGATGGTTCTATGACTGCCTGTTAGACATTCCAATCAATAATGTCACAGTGATGTAACCACTTTTGATTATAAACAGTGACGTATCGGGCATTTGTTCATTTTATGTTTTGCAATCCTCATTGCATCCAAGGATGGACATTAGAGAGAAGTACTGTTCTTCCTCCATTGATATATCGTAATTAGTACCAATCAAAAGCAAATATGATTTGTTCATTTGATACATCGTTCATTGTTCCATTATTGTGTATTAATGAGGTGAGTCATTCTGATTGACCCCTCTGATACGTTAGATTATGGACAATGTTGCGCTAGTCTAAATATTGCAGGTTTTTGGTTGACGTGTGCATCTGTGCGCGCGTGCGTGCGCGCGTGCGTATGGCTCTATTGATAGAAAAATGCTCTCAAAATAAGTACGTTCGTAGGAGTACAAATAAAGCGAAGCAACATGCTGCATACGGTGGAAGTTTGAGATACAAAGAGAAATGCAGGACATATGTAGCATGTCGTAAATATGTGTTCTAAAATAATTAAAATTGTTATTCCACGCCATGAACTTTACTCAGAATTTGAAGAAATAAATTGCAGACATGTAACAGATTTTACGCAACTGCAATTACAAGAAGCGAAGGAGGATGGAAACAGAAATGAAAAATCCGTGAAGTGGCAAACATCGAAGAGATCAGTGGTAAAGCCATGTTGTCTTTTCTTCCGCTTCTTCCTAAATCCAATTTTATTGTATTCTATTATTTTCGTCAATGTGATTGCACTAGTTTCAATCGTGTAGTGGCAATCTCTTTGTTCTGATGTACATTTCGACGTGAAATATTAACTTTGTATTTGGCTGAAGCCTCGTTTTACAGTCACAAGAAGGGTCCCGACCGAAACGTCATCTATCCATTCCATCCGTAGATGTTGCGTGACAAGTTGACTTCTTCAAGCACTTGTTGTGTAGCTCAAGATTCCAGCAACAGCGGTTCATTGAGTCTCATCGAGTCTGAATGAGATTATAGGACTTACTTTACCTTCTACAGCAAAGATGCTGCGCTACCTTACGATCTTAAAATACCATGATCCAGATCAAATGCCTGTGTCGATACCCTTTTCGATGCAAAATATACCTTCAGCAGTCCAGCTACATGGGGGCAGAACATATTATGGACTGAGAATAAGGAGAGTCGTGAGTCCATCAACCTACCACTTTACCTCCCACCATCTCTCATGGGTCTAGTCATAACCAATACCTTATCAGTGCTGTGCATAAAAGTGAGGTAACGTTGCTTACTGGTTTTCCTATTATTATTTTACTCGAACATATAGGCACTTTTATATAGTTTCACAAACTCCGTTATGGTTCTCGCAATATGCCTCTCGTGATATTGTGATATGCTTGAACGCGTGGACAATGCTTCATATCAGTGATTTGCCTGCAAATTGCGAGAAAATGCAGCGATTACCAAGTTCTTTTATCGACAGTATCATCATATTCGTCAGGTTACCTATGTTGTTCTTTTAATGTTAATTTGAAAAAGGTAATTGACGAACTTCAGAAAGTGTCTTGCAGAAGAATGGATTTGAATTCGGTGTCATAGATCATATAAAGGACGGTACTGCACACAGATTTAAAAGTTATTATCAATCCTTCCACATTTTCACTTCTTAGCACCGTTCGGCATGTGATCTCAAACAGAACCAAAATTCTATACGGGTGCTTATTTTTTCTTATACTGCGAAAGTGACAGAATTAAAAGATATTACCTTCAGTCAGCTCTTGAAATTTATATTCTATAACTAAATTATATTGGAACCATCCACATATATTTTGATTTAACACTAAATTATATTGGAACCATCCACATATTGTCGTTGATAATTCTTTTACGGAAATATTAGGTGTGAGAGTTGTTAAAGTCAGAAATGTCACAAAGGGAGAAATATTGTCATTTTTGAATCTATTAGGTTGGTCAGCATTACGTTGCAACCAAGATTCATGTACTAACGTTGACCAATATTTTCAAGAAGGTCACGGTTTATTGTGATAATAGACAATAGACAATAGACAATAGACAATAGACAATAGGTGCAGGAGTAGGCTATTCGGCCCTTCGAGATAACACCGCCATTCAATGTGATCATGGCTGATCATATCCAATCAGTACCCCGTTCCTGCCTTCTCCCCATATCCCCCGACTACGCTATTTTTAAGCCCTATCTAGCTCTCTCTTGAAAGCATCCAGAGAACCTGCCTCCACCGCCATCTGAGGCAGAGAATTCCACAGACTCACCACTCCCTGTGAGAAGAAGTGTTTCCTCGTCTCCGTTCTAAATGGCTTACTCCTTATTCTTAAACTGTGGCCCCTGGTTCCGGACTCCCCCAACATCGGGAACATGTTTGCTGCCTCTAGCGTGTCCAACCCCTAAACAATCTTATGTTTCAATGAGATCACCTCTCATCCTTCTAAACTCCAGAGTGTAGAAGCCCAGCTGTTCCATTCTCTCAGCATATGACAGTCCCGCCATCCCGGGAATTAACCTTGTAAACCTACGCTGCACTCCCTCAATAGCAAGAATGTCCTTCCTCAAATTAGGGGACTAAAACTGCACACAATACTCCAGGTGTGTTCTCACTAGTGCTCTGTACAACTGCAGAAGGACCTCTTTGCTCCTATATTCGATTCCTCTAGTTACAAAGCCAACATGCCATTCGCTTCAATGCCAACTTTACCTGCATGCTTACGTTCATAGACTGATGAACAAGGACCCCCAGATCCCGTTGTACTTCCCCTTTTCCCAACTATGCCATTTGGATAATAATCCGCCTTCCTGTTTTTGCTACCAAAGTGGATAACCTCACATTGATCCGCATTAAACTTCATCTGCCATGCATCAGCCCACTCTCCCAACGTGTCAAAGTCACCCTGCTTTCTCATAGCATCCTCTTCACAGTTCACACGGCCACCCAGCCTTGTATCATCTGCAAATTTGCTAATGTTACTTTGAATCCCTTCATCCAAATCATTGATGTATATTGTAAATAGCTGCGGTCCCAGCACCAAGCCTTGCGGTATCCCACTAGTCACTGCCTACCATTCTGAAAGGGACCCGTTAATCCCTACTCTTTGTTTCCTGCCTGCCAACCACTTCTCTATCTATGTCAGCACTCTACCCCCAATACCATGCGCCCTCATTTTGCCCACTAATCTCCTATGTGGGACCTTATCAAATGCTTTCTGAAAGTACAGGTACACTACATCCACTGGCTTTCCCTTGTCCATATTCCTAGTTACATCTTCAACAAATTCCAGAAGATTTGCCAAGCATGATTTCCCCTTCGTAAATCCATGCTGACTCGGACCGATCCTGTTACTGCTATCCAAATGTTCGGCTATTTAATCATTTATCATTGACTCCAGCATCTTCCCCACCACTGATGTCAGGCTAACCTATCTATAATTCCCTGTTTTCTCTCTCCCGCCTTTCTTAAAAAGTGGGATAACATTAGGTACCCTCCAATCCACAGGAACTGATCCTGAGTCTATAGAACTTTGGAAAATTATCACCAATGCATCCACGATTTCTAGAGCAACTTCCTTAAGTACCCTGGGATGCAGACCATCGGGCCCTGGGGACTTATCAGCCTTCAGTCCCATCAGTCTATCCAACACTATTTCCTTCAGTTCCTCAGTCACCCCAGATCCTCTGGCCACTACTATACCAGGAAGACTGTTTGTGTCCTCCTCAGTGAAGACAGATCCAAAGTACCTGTTCAACTCATATGCCATTTCCTTATTCCCCATAATAAATTCACATTTTTCGGTCTTCAAGGCTTCAACTTTGGTCTTAACTATTTTTTTTCATCTTCACATACCTAAAGAAGCTTTATTGTAGTAATTGTGATTTATTGTAGTTATAAGCTGAGACACTTTGTGTCGCTGTCTACCAATGAGGTGTTGAAATCTAGCCAGAGCTCCGCCGCCCATCCTCGCATTCCAGGGCGTGGACGCAAAAGCATTGCTGGTGCTTAACGTGAAACAAGCCGCCGGTCTTCCAGCCCTTCACTCCAGGACCTCAGTCATTTAATTTACATGCAATTAACAGTTACAAGAAGAGTGTAGACGGACGCAAAAAGGACTTGTGACACCGTCCATCTTTCTTCTTTGTGCCTGGATTCTCGTTTCGGGTCAACTTCGTTACAGTATTCCCGAAGAGGAAAAGCATGGAACTCTCGTTGGTAAAATCGCAGAAGATTTAGGGCTAGCCGTGGAAGAACTACTACGTCGCAGATTTCGAATTGTTTCTGATTCACCACCGCAGTATCTGGATATTGATCTAACTACTGGAATATTATTTGTGACTAAAATGATAGATAGGGAGGAACTGTGTCCGGAAAGCCAGCTCTGCGTCCTGCCTTTAGAAGCTCTAATTGAACGTCCAGTGGAACAGTATCGCGCTGAAATCGAGATATTGGATATTAATGACAAATCTCCCAGATTCCCGGTTAGTGAAATACGTTTGGAAATCGCTGAATTCGCGATACCCGGAGCGCGTTTTCCGTTACCAGATGCACACGATTCTGACGTCGGGGTAAATTCCATTCGCACGTACCAGCTGTCTGCGAATGACCATTTTGTATTAGTTGTTCAGATCCGCGGGGAAGCAAAATTCCCGGAATTTATATTGACAAACGCCATCGACCGAGAGAGACAATCGCTAGATCGGTTATTGCTCACAGCTTTGGATAGTGGATCTCCGCAAAGGACGGGCAATGTAATTATTATTGTGTTGGATGCTAATGATAATTCGCCGGTTTTCCAACAATCCTTGTATATTGTCAGGCGAATGGAAAATGTGCCGTCCGGCACTGGTGATCTAACTTAATGCAAGCGATTTATATACGGGATCCAATAACGACATTGCTTATTCTTTCAGCGGATATAATAAAGCGCGGGTGAGTGAACTGTTTGCCATTAATCCTATATCGGGGGAGATCACAGTTAAAGGACTTTTGAACTTCGAGGAAACAAGTAATTATGAACTTGACGTGGAAACGAAGGACATGGGTTTGCACCCTTTATTCACACACTGCACGATCCAAGTGAATCTCAACGATGTGAACGATAACGCTCCTGATTTTGCTCCAAGTACTATTCCTAACATAATACGGGAAGATGCGCCGACTGGAACATTGCTAGCTTTAATCAATGTGAGAGACAGGGACTCTCATGCAAACGGACACGTTGATTGCAACATCTCGCCAAATCACCCGTTTGCTCTCAAAACATCCTTTAGAAATTCATATAGGTTGGTGATAGATGATATATTGGATCGAGAACTAGCTTCTGAGCATAAAATCTCAATTAATTGCAAGGACCGGGGATCTCCTCCGCTATCCACCACCAAAACGTTTATCATACACATTTCAGATATTAACGATAACGCACCGATTTTCCAGCTGGCTTCATACACAGTTCACGTTATGGAAAACCATCCACCCGGGAGTTCCATCGGAAGGGTGTCTGCTATAGACGGTGACATAAACTTGCACTCCTACCTTTCTTATACTATCCTGGAGAGCGAGGTGCAGAATGCGCCTTTACCTTCCTACGTCTCGATCAACCCTTCGCAGCGTGCATTTGATTACGAGCACCTTAAAAACTTCCAGTTCACAATTCAAGCGCAAGACAGTGGAATCCCACCACTTTCCACCAATGTTACTGTGAAGGTGGTTATCCTTGATCAGAATGACAATCCACCTGTGATAAAAATTCCAGAGTCATCGAATTATAGCATGACAGCTATACCACGATCGGCAAGCCCAGGATACCTAGCAATCAAAATTATTGATTCCGATGCCGATTCTGGTCAGAATGCACGCCTTTTCTATCATATTCTAAGTGCTACAGATCCTGGACTGTTTACTATTTCACGTAATTCAGGAGAAGTTCGAACAGCTCGTTATTTCAAGGACACTGATGCCATCATACAAAAAATCATTATACATGTGAGAGACAATGGCCATCCTACGCTGTCCGCCACGACTACTGTTACCCTCTCAGTTGTTGAACAGATCGCAGAAATACGTTCAGACTTTGGAGAGCCAAGCACGCATTTACAGAATTCATATGATTTACCCTTTGTTATCGTCATTTCTTTGGGGCTATTATCATTCATACTTCTGGTCGTTATAATTGCCCTATCTGTCGGAATTTGGCTGATTAACAGAAGGCCAACCTATGCCATAAGAAGACCTTGTGCGCCATGTTGCTGCATCGGTGACTAGGAATCTGAGCGCCAAATACGGAACGCTCACCTCAATCTGCCGTTTGCATCTGATCAAAAAATGATTACGAATGTCCTGGAGGTACGAAGGGGCGGTTCGCTAGATACATACCACTGCAGAGTTCGCACGACAGCTCAAGGAAATACAACTGCGTTTACGACCCCTTTCTGTCCAACAACAGCAGAATCTAATGATTGGAATCCCGGAATATCTTCGGATCAGCTTTACGCGAAAGAAACCAGTGATCAAACTGATAAACGTAAAAATGTAAGTAGCATCCTCAAGTAATAACAACCTACATACAAATATCGATTCCATAAATACACCGCTACTCATCCAGCAGAGGCCAACATCTTTGTGCTTGTCTGTCGTAATATCTTAACGATTTTTAATCAATGTATCAATTATCCTTTGAGGCTATTTCAAGAAATAAAAGGAATAATATTCCATGATTTTTCATCAAAATAACCTATGATAAATCACTCGAGATCTGAATCATCTTGTAATTAAGTGTAGCGATAAATTATTCTCGTTCGCGTACAGTAAAAAAAAAAGATTAGGCTATGAGAAACAAGAATATATGTGAACTATTTTGCAATACTTAGCCTATCTTTATTGTAAATCAAAGTCTCTTCAGTCCCTAGACTGATTATATAGCATGATATTGTCACTTTTTAGTAGGCCTATAAATACAACGAATGGGAAAATAAAAACATATTTGCGCTCTGACGTATTGTTAGATTTATTCATTCAATACCTGTTTAGTTCTGCTGACAAGACACAAAACTCCTTTCTTTTTTTAAATTCCTTTTTGCATTCATCTGTGCAACGTGGACAATAATACTGAACACAATATGTATTGTCCATTGCCAATAGTCCTTGAATGTTGGTGTGAAATATATTCTAAAAATGCTATAATTTACAGTGAAGTGTTGCATAATTTTGACACAGCAAGAACAAATAAATGGTGAGATGGTTGCGTCACAATGCTGGTGCTCATTATAATCCTATACGAATAACAATTTAAATCATATTTCACATTCTCTGCATGACTTTATTCCTCACCAGATGACCTTCAGTCAACGCAAATTATTTCTACAATCTGCACCACGAGTCAAAAGTGTGATGGGATATTTTTTCTTGTCGGACATCATTCATGAACTTCGACAATTTGCATTAGAAAGGCTCCATCATGACTGGTTTGCTGACTCATCCCTCACCCACGCTCCAGAATCCTATACATTCATCCCATAAATCACAAATGCACAGTTCCTATGTTTATTGATTGTTCCTGGCATTCTTTCATGTAGTTCCAGAAAACAGCTGCTCTCTGCATAAAAAAGTACATTTTACTACATATCTGAATTCACGCCTGAAAACGTGAATACGGCACAACGAAAGGTATGATTAATATCATTTCAAAGCGCAATTGAATATGAGTAAAGGGTAGAAATTCTATAGTGCATCACTATTTACAGTTGCGTGTCAAATACCTGCAAACTGAAAATCGGTAAGGGGACACATTAAATCGCAGATGCTGGGATCTTGCATATTCCAGGACTTGCTGGTGTAACTCAGCTAGCGAGGCAGCATCCACGGAGGACATGGATAAGTATCGTTTTGGGCGGGACCCTTCTTAGACGTTCAGAGTCCGCAGAACGGTCTCGATCTGAAAATACGCCTTTCCATGTCCTCTAGAGAAGCTATGACTTCCCCGCTGAGTTACTCCAGCATTGCATTTTAAACCGTAAATGATCATAGCTCTCAGCGCGGGTGCAGCATTGCTATTACAAATGCACTATGGCAAAAGATATGTTGTTCAATAGTTTGACACATTCTTGTAGTTTGACGTGGATTACATTATGTTTCACTGTGTTGTAATTCTGTGCTACCCCCCTCCCCCCCACACACACACCCATCCCAAATTGTTTTAAAAAACAGACATTCCTTCTGTTCAAGCCTCATGTGCCTATCAGCTGCGGGCTCTTCCAATTTGCTTCCGTAATTAGAAATGTGGTTTGAACATTTGTTTATCTGTATTCCCCTTATTAAGTCGATGCGCACACGTGCTCTTATTCATGCTACAGCATTTGTGGAATAGCACAGTGCAGAGAAAATCCACGTCCGTCCAAGATGTCTGAATCCAAATGATACAAAGGCAAGGATCTAAAAGCAAAGAGTGAGACGATCGTCATCTCATTCCATGTGAATATAGAACGTGAAGCAGTGTAACCATGAGAAGCCACGAAAAACCTGTTCAAGGAGAAAACAACCGATTCATTGGATTTAAGCCTCGTGCAATGTAAGATTATAGTTTTCTTTGGGAGAACAGCCAACGCAGTTCCGTGAGGGAATACCGATACCCAGCACCCGCTGAGTTTCTCCAGATTTTTGTGTAACCCCAGCAATTCTCAGCTACTTTATCAATAATGTTAATGTCGATTGCACCACGCTCAATTCCATTCAGAGCATGTCGTCATGTGCATAACCACATGCGTATAAATGGTAAATTCCAGACAATATGCAGACATCGATTGATGGGTAGCACTGGCAGTAATCACTCCACGGAGGTTTCAGGCAACTGCCATGTCGAAGCAAATATAGCCATATATTCTTGATGTTCAATCTCATTACCATCGTTTATTTCCTAACCATGAACATTTCAGGAGGTTAATATTAATTACTACGCCACTGGAGCAGTCAAATAACTACCGTGGCTCGAAGAACACGTCAGGGGCTTGCAGAGGTCTGATATGCACCAAACTCGCATTCTGCAAAGCATGATTCAGGACTATGTTAAATTAAACAATTTTCACCTGATATTTGCATCTGAGGGGTGGGAGATTTGGAACCTTACGTGGTCCGCCCAGTTTCGAGAAAAGCAATTAACCCGGCGTGCACAAACAAATAAGATCAAATAGAACAAGTTGTCCGACTACTTTAGGCTGTGCACGCCATACGCAAGAAGAAGAAGAAGCATCTGCAACACCACTCGTCAATCTCAGCATCGTCCACATAAAGTTACCTGCATCACAGATAACTCTTCTATTTTCCAAAATATTCTTTTCACTGTCCGTCGGTGTAAAATGTTTGAAGTTGGCACCCTCTACAAAAAGTAGTGGAATTGCCCGCATAGGATATATGGACCTTAGACTTTAGAGATACAACATAGAAACAGGCCCTTCGGCACATGGCGTCCGCGCCGACAAGCGATCACCCTGTACACAGGCACTATACTTCACACATAAGACAATTTAGAATTTACAGAAGCCAATTAACCTGCAACCCAGTACGTCTTTGGAGTGTCGGAAGAAATTGAGTGAGCCAGAGAAACCCACGCGGTCACAGGGAGAACGTACAAACTCCATACAGATAACACCGTGGTCAGGATCGAACCCGGGTCTCTCACGCCGAAAGGCAGCAACTATACTGCTGGGCCACTGTGACAATATCTCCAAAAGGCAGTCCACAACATGCATTTGATCTCGTCTATCGTATATCCGATCGGAAAACTATAACTGTACTTTCCTATGCTTGCTTCAAAAACAAATGAGAACAGTTCCGTCAAATTCTGATCAGGTAAATCGACATGGAATGTTATGTATTTTCTCCCACTCGACAGATTTTCCTGTTGAGATTTTAAAGATTCAATAGATCTTGAGATGGTAACGTCTGGTCTCTCAAGTTGGATATGAACTTCCACGTGCGAAAGTAATCAGCGCTGAAATACATGCAATGTTCACATTCTTGTACGATACAACATTAAAGATAAAGTTATCATTGTAAGAGTTGACTGTATCCGTTCGCATGGAAATGCAAAGCAGCAAATACTTCTGCCGTACAATTAACGTACTTGAATATCAAATTTTAAGATGCACGAAATGTGCCGAACAACGGTGAACTACAGTGAATAGTTCTGTGCTATACTTAAATAAACGTTGTACATTTCAGTTATTAAGTTACTTAATGAATATGATGCTGCCTTACATTAGAAATCGAAAAGTGCGGCAAGATGTACAACAAAACTAATTTGTAATTTGTAATAACTTACCATATATCAACTTTCTCCAGCTTACTACAATCAAACTCAGAAGGCCCCCGACCCGAAAAATCACCAATCCATGCCCTCCACAGATGCTCCCTGGCCCGCTGAGTTGCTCCAACACTTGAGGTCTTACTCAAACCGTCTGCAATTCCTTATGTTTGCAATAAATCTAAAATCGGATAAAATTTTCCTCATCTCTTGTCAATTAGATGATATGGTCTTGAATGGATTTCTAATCCAACAATAACCTTTCAAATGCAGAAGCAAAGAACTAGAGATGCGTGATGATACCAATTTATGTAGCTTTTACAGATTAAGCTGTGAAAAAACTCTTTAACAACTTGTCAGTTTCTTTTTTGAACTAAATTAAGGCGCATGTTGCAATCAAAAGCGCTTGGACAATGTGTTGGGAAGAAAGCCAAACTGCGCCTCCTTTTCAAGAGCAGCATCTCTGGGGGGAAAGGAAGGGCGATGTTTCGACTCCGGACCCTTCATCAGAAATAATATTCCTTAGTAGAGTTTGAAACTGCTTGGACAATTGGCTGAAAAGTTAGAATTTTATTATTTTACATGGTGAGTCATAGTCTCAGTGCAGTTATAGGCTGAGACTCTTTGTGTCGCTGTCTACCAATAAGGAGATGAAATGTAGCTGGTGATCCACCGCCCATCCCCCAATCCTCAGGAAAGAAAGCAGAATGGCGGCGTGTGTACGATCACAGAACAAAACATCTCCATAGATTATCTTAAATTTTTCATCTTATTTTCTACATTGATTAACTTATTTCGGATGGGATCCAGAATATTACCAACCAGAACAGTTTCAGAGCGTTTATAAAATCCAACCTGCAAATGAAATGTTACAACAAGGCATTTTCCGCGTGCTTAAAAAGTCGGCGATATCATCCATCTTTTTGCTTTGTGCGTTGAATCTGGTTTCCGGGCAGATTCGTTACTCCATTCCCGAAGAACTGGAACACGGGGCCTTCGTGGGAAATATCGCAGAAGATTTGGGTTTAAACACGGAGGAGCTATCACGGCGCAAATTCAGGCTTGTGTCGGTCGCGTCGATACAGTATTTGGATGTAAATCGCATGAATGGGGTTTTATTTGTGAATGCAAGAATTGATAGAGAACAAATATGCGGCCAGCGAGTTAACTGTGTATTGGTCCTGGAAGCGGTAGCTGAAAGTCCCGTGGAACAGTACCGTGTGGAGATTCAGATTTTAGATGTAAATGATAATTCGCCCATCTTTCAGAACAAAGACATTCGTTTAGATGTTACAGAATCCACGCTGCCTGGAGCTCGCTTTCCGTTAGAGCCTGCGCACGACATAGATACGGTAAATAATTCTATTCGTACGTATCAGCTCTCGACAAATGAGCACTTTAGTTTAGATATACGAAGTCGTGGACAATGGAAATTACCCGAATTAATAATGAACAAATTGGTCGACCGAGAAATAAAATCGAGCTTTAATTTGTTGCTCACGGCTCTGGACGGCGGATCACCAATAAGATCAGGTACGGCTCATATATCTATTACTATCTTGGATACCAACGATAATCCGCCAGTTTTTGACAAATCGGTATACACTGTTAGCGTGAAAGAAAACGTACCATTGGGTACTTTACTAATTAAGCTAAACGCTACTGATTTGGACGAGGGACAGAATGCAAAGATAATCTATCTCTTCAGCAGGTATAATGAACCAAAAATAACCGAAATATTTACGATTGATCCCAAATCTGGAGCAATGCACCTAAAGGAAACTTTGGATTTCGAAGAAGAAAGTGTGTATGAGATTGATGTTGAAGCTAGGGATGGAAATGTGCAGCCGCTATCTACACGCTGCAGCGTGCGTGTGGAGATCACAGATGTCAATGACAACCCTCCTCTGTTGACTCTAAATTCTATTTCTGGCACAGTCAGTGAAGGTGATCCGAGTGGAACTTTAATCGCATTGATTAGCGTGACAGACCAGGATTCCAATAAAAATGGATACATCGACTGCTCGATTTCATCCAATGTCCCTTTTGACTTGAAATCGTCCTTCAGCAATTCCTACAGACTTATCACAAGTGCACTACTGGATCGAGAAAGCACTGCTCAATATAGAATAACTGTTACTTGCAAAGATCGTGGGATCCCACCGTTATCTACCAGCCGGACAATTGTGGTAAATATCTCAGATATAAATGATAACGCGCCGCGCTTTACGCAGCCTTCGTACACGGTCTATGTGACAGAAAATATTGAGCCTGGCAGCTACATTGGATCAGTGACTGCTTTGGATCTTGATATTAACAGGAATTCACAGCTGTCTTACTCTATTTTGGAAAATCAGATTCAATCAGTGCCATTGTCATCCTATCTCTATATCAACACAAATAATGGAAGTATATATTCGAAACGACCATTAGATTACGAGCAAATTAAAAGTTTTCAGTTTCACGTTCGAGTCCAAGATGCCGGATTACCGTCACTTTCGAGCGATGTTGTTGTGCATGTGATAGTCCTGGATCAGAACGACAATCCACCCTCCATAATATCATGGAAATCTAAGAGCAACGCTAGTTTGCGTGTGCCTCGAACTGCAAAACCAGGGCATTTGGTAATAAAAATATTTGCTACCGACGCAGATTCCGGTAAGAATGCACAACTGTCGTACCAACTGAACCAGGCTAGTGTCCCTGGTCTTTTTAAAGTTTCGCATAGTTCGGGAGAAGTAAGGAGTGTTCGGCATTTCAAAGATGGCGACGCGACCACACAAAGACTGATTGTGCAGGTGAAAGATAATGGTTTTCCACCTCTTTCTGCTACTACCACCTTGACGTTGACATTAATTGACGAAGGTATATCCCATCAGCCTGACGTTACGGAACCTCGTCAAGATTTAAAGGAAACGCAGCAGTTGACTTTTTATATAATTATTTCCTTGGGAGCAACATCTTTTATCCTGTTGGTAGTTATCATTGTTTTGGTTGTTGCAATTTGCCCGATTGGGAACAGGACGGCTTCAGGCGATGCTTGCTCTTTTGCTAGCTGCTGCAGCACCAAAGAGTGGGAATGTCAGAATTCCAATGTCAACCTTCAAGTTACGCCGGATTTCCACATCGTTCCCAGTTTGCTTGAGGTTCGAGGCAACGGATCTCTTTCAGGAACGTGCCGTTATAAGATTCGATCCGCACCTGAATCTGGTGAAATGTTCTTCGCACCATTCAGTCCACATATCGCAATGGTTACTGGAAATGAGACGAGATATATGCTGCCGGATAGCCCAAGGTCGAGGAAGAGCTATCCAGACCAGGTGAGTGATATCCATAATGTGTCAAACGTGAATATTAAATCAAAATTGTCTCCAAGACAGAGATGGAAGTTGGCTTCCACACACCGACCCATTCTTTTGTACAACCGCCAGTTTCTGTATTTCAGTTAGATTTGCAATACCTGAAATTTCTTAAACGAGTACCTGCACAAAATATCTGACTTTCCGATCCACACATTGTAATTTGTTTCTTTACTGACGTGCAATAATCTGCGTCAACAAAAAAAATAATATTTGTGGAAGTTAATATTACAACTAACCCTGCCTCTCTGGTGCGCCTTTGAAGTGATGATGTCATTTTAACACTGGAACATCTTGGCAATGCAAAATAAATATTAATGAAGTTCATTTTCTTGCATGGAAGAGGAAATTCAGAAGGAATTGAACCAGGCAATTCTGTATGTTTCATCATACAGAAAATTCACAATTTTCGCTGAGAGTGCAATAATTTCCCCTTGTTTCGAGGGTTATCTAAATTATATTAGAAGCAGCTCAGAACATCCTGAGATAGCATTCGATCCGTTCTTAGTAACTGATTATTTTATAAATAAAATGCCGAATAATATTTATTTATTGTATAATATAGCTTTTAGTGGGCAAAATATCGCTATCAGATATAATGAGGGTGTATTGGTAACAAGATTTTGCTTCGCTTTTTGAAATCATTTTCATTTCGTACCGTAAAATTAAAGTCTCAAATATCAAGGCGGAGTACAAAAAAAGGGAGCTGCAATTAGGATTAATGGTGATTAATGTAAACCATGTCATCATATTGCGTTGCAGGCTCTGATAATCCAATCATATAAAGGGAGAAATACTGGGAATGTACGCACAGGTTTATTTAGCATTTTCAGTTGTTGGTTATATATGGGATAATTTGGTGGTCCATTTTCTTGATTAAACATACATATAGTGCTATTTGATTCCTGCTACGCACTCGCCACTTTTCCGAACGCAGAGCATTTTGGGGCACGTGAAGCCCGAACCAGTAATTGCGGTGATTCTGACGGGTAATACTCGCTCTGCGTCAGGCCTGCAGGAAACAAACTGTGAAAGCGAAGTTGTGGATACTAATGTAGGGATATGCTATAATTGATGCATCAGGCATGTGGCGCATTGTTCATGCTGCACGAATCTTCGCACGTACTCTATCTTAGTTGAACGTGTGTTCTTTTTATACGCCAGCCTTTTGGTGAATTGGCAAATGAATCACTCTAACGTAAATGTTGATTGTCCTCTTGGGCACGTTTTAATAGTAGTGTACCAACTCCTCACCGGCCGGCACGGGGGAAATGTGGTCGATCATATTCTCTTAAGCCAACCGCTTTTTATAATTCTCTGCCTACATATCGGATAGCACAAAGCAGTCACCAGTTGGAGGTCATCGTTCAGCACATCTGACCTGCATCGTATCTGATCAACTCAACACTGTCTCCAGTCAACCAGTACAAAGTCGATTGCAGCCGACACATGCTTCCAAGAATCCTGGCCACAAATCCTGCCATGATCTCACCCGCAAATACCTATTCTAATCTTTGAACATAATTTGCATAATCTTTATCTGTTCTGGCATAAACAACACTTGACAGATGGCATGAAATGTCTGCATTTTGAGTCAAAGGATGTTTCCCTCCATATTATTGTTGACACGGCACTCAGAATTCCTGTTCCATTTTCAAGGCATGCTCCCATTACACTTCTCTCATCCATCGAAAGAATAGGGGTCCTCTTAATGTCAATATCCATATTGTAGGATCTGCATTGTAGAGATCAGCGACTGTTTTATATGTAAGAAATAACTACAGGTGCTGGTTTAAATTGAAGGTAGACACAAATGCATCGATCGTACTCTCCTACAAATTCTAGCTGTTGACATAGCCGGACACATTTTAATCTCTCATCCTCTTTCACCCTTGTAAACTGGGGAGATATATCATTAAACTCTTTCACGTTGGCACCAAGGCGCGCAAATATTTAATTAGTTAAATTATAATTTTACTTTCACTTTTTCAATTCCATTAACTGCTTCCCTTGCGTATAATGACTGCACTGTAGGAGAAAAGTCATACCGAGGGATTTATTTACTGGCTCTCACCTTTCTGTCTTTGAGATTGATCCTATGGTCCCTGCCTTTTATCGCCCAGCCCACTCCAACTCTTATCTATTTAGCATGGCTTTTAATAGCATGTCATCTTCTGCACCGGCTATGGATAACCAGAAAAAACCTAAATGAATAACCTAAGTTTGAAATGTCTTCAACTTGCAAAATCAATTTTGGGCTTTCTTTATTCGTATTTTGTTGCGTGATGTGCTGCCTATCCCAGAATGTATTTACCCTTTGCAGCGTATGACATCTGGCAGTTTATCATTCTTACTCCGTCTCTTTCCATCTTCATCTATCTCATTCTCTCCAGTCTCTTATCTCCTATCAACTCACCCCTACCCTCTCCGTCTATTTGGTTAATTTCATCTTTCTTGCCAAAATAATCTTCCGTAAAATTTCACCAGCGTCCCTTGTCCGCCACCACTATAATTGACATCAATCTCGTTCTCATGCTCTGCAGTCTACTGCAAACATGAAAGTCAATATAAAAGAGTCAAAAGAGTTTATTGTCATGTGTCCCTGACAGGACAATGAAATTATTTATTTGCATAGCACAAAAGAACATAGTAGGCATTGACTACAATTGTATACGTAAATACACACATTAATTAATAAATTAATAAAGTGCAAATAACAGATTGAGGGGTATTAATGTTCAGAGTTTTGTCCAAGCCAGGTTTAATAGTCTGATTGCTGTGGGGAAGTAGCTATTCCTGTACCGGGTCGTTGCAGTTCTCAGGCTCTTGTACCTTCTACCCGAAGGTAAAAGGGAGATGAGTGTGTGGCCATGGTGGTGTGGGTCCTTGATGATGCTGCCAGCCTTTTTGAGGCAGCGACTGTTGTAGATCCCCTCGGTGGAAGGAAGGTCAGAGCCAATGATGGACTGGGCAGTGTTTACTACTTTTTGTAGTCTTTTCCTCTCCAGGGCACTCAAGTTGCCGAACCAAGCCACGATGCAACTGGTCAGCAAGCTCTCTACTGTGCACCTGTAGAAGTTAGAGAGAGTCCTCCTTGACAGTCCAACTCTCCGTAATCTTCTCAGAAAGTAGAGGCGCTGATGAGCTTTCTTAATAATTGCATCTGTGTTCTCGGACCAGGAAAGATCTTCACAGATGTGCACGCCCAGGAATTTGAAGCTCTTGACCCTTTCAACCATCGACCCGTTGATATAAACAGGACTGTGGGTCCCCATGCTACTCCTTCCAAAGTCCACAATCAGTTCCTTGGTTTTGCTGGTGTTGAGGGCCAGGTTATTGTGCTGGCACCATATGGACAGTCGCTCGATCTCTGTTCTGTACTCCGACTCATCCCCATCAGTGATACGTCCCACAACAGTGGTGTCGTCAGCGAATTTGATGATGGAGTTTGCACTATGACCGGCTACACAGTCATGAGTATAGAGTGAGTACAGCAGGGGGCTGAGCACGCTGCCTTGAGGTGCTGATTGTTATCGAGTCTGACACATTTCCACCAATACGAACAGACTGTGGTCTGTGAATGAGGAAGTCGAGGATCCAATTGCAGAGGGATGAGCAGAGACCCAGTTCTGTGAGTTTGGTAACCAGCTTGGAGGAGATGATTGTGCTAAATGCCGAGCTGTAGTCAATGAATAACAGCCTGACATATGAGTTTTTGTTGTCCAAGTGGTCCAGAGTGGAGTAGAGGGCCAGCGAGATTGCATCCACCGTTGGTCTGTTGTGGCGGTAAGCGAACTGCAGTGGGTCCAGGTTTTTGTCGAGGTAGGAGTTGATTTGCGCCATGATCAACCTCTCGAAGCACTTCATCACCACAGGTGTTAGTGTCACAGGTCGATAGTCATTGAGGCACATCACCTTCCTCTTCTTGGGCACCGGTATTATTGATGCCCTTTTGAGGCAGGTGGGAACGTCAGACCTCAGAAGTGACAGGTTGAAAATGTCCGTAAAAACTCCAGTCAGTTGGTCCGCAGAGGTTTTTAGAACACGACCAGGTATGCCATCAGGTCCAGACGCTTTTCGAGGGTTCACCCCTCTGAAGGATTTCCTGACGTCAGCCTCTGTGACTGAGACTGAAATACCATCGCAGCGAATGGGGAACTCGGGAAGGCACATCCGTGTTCTCCCTATCAAAGCGTGCATAAAATGCATTGAGCTCTTCAGGGAGTGATGTATCGCCGACATCCGAGTTGCCTCCTGGTTTTGCCTTGTAGGAGGTGATTACATTCAGTCCCCACGGTACTGGACATGCCCACGGTACTCTCAATTCTTTCATATTTTCTGCAATACTAATCTGTTCTAAGTTTTTAACGTTTAGCAATTTTGATAAAAAGATCATCAATCTTTAATATAATCATTGTTTTTCCGCTATTTAGAATTTTCAGCTATCATTGGAAGCAGTCAGTATTTTATTTGGCTTTTTCAAGAAGTACATGCTCCTAAAATGAGGGACGATTGTCGTTCACATCCGACCCCTCAGTTCTGCACAGGACTTTTGAATAGTATTGCAGACCTTTGTATAAACGACTGTTACGGGTGCTTTTATCCTTATCTGCCTTGTTACTTTGCTTCAAACAGTTTGTAATAGTTTAAATACAATTCGTCTATTGATTAGTTTTGCAATGATCCGGAAATAAATATGAGACCCAAGAAACTGCAGTGGTTGGAATCTTGAGCAAAATTAAAACAAAGTGCTGAAGGTGGGAGGCATCTGTGGAGGGAATGTATACAGGACGTTTCAAGTCCAGACCCATTCGGAGGTCTGAAGGGTTCGCTACTTAAAACGTCATCCCCCCCTTACCCTCCACGTGCGCTTCCTTCCCACTGAGTTACAGCAGCACTTTGCTTTTATACTCCTGAAATAAACAAAACATAACATCAATTTTAACAAATTACCAGAGATTTCTAAAAGTTTTGACAGCCCTTTGACAACAGATCAGTGTCGACTCTTAAGCTTCACCAGTATACATTAAATCACCACTGGTTGCTTAATGTACTCCCAACTTAGTCACAGTCATAGATTAGTAGGAAACAGGCCCTTCGGCGCAACTCGCACACCCCGGCCTACAATGTCCTAGCCACCCTAGTCCCACTTACTTGCACTTGATCCTTAACCCTCCAAACCTGTCTAATCCATGTACCCGTCCAACTGTTTCTTAAACGATGGGATAGTCCCATAAACCCAGAACCCTCTGTGTTAAAAAGTTACCTCTCGAATTCCTATTAAATCTTTTCTCCTTCACCTTGAACCTATGTCCTCTGGTCCTCGATTTCCCTTGTCCGGGTAAAGGATTGTGCATCTACCCGATCAATTCATCTCATGATTTTGCATACCTCTATAAGATCTCCCCTCATACTCCTACGCTCCATGGAATAGAGACCCAGCCTAATCAACCTCTCCCTATAGCTCACACCCTCTAGTCCCGGCAACATCCTCATAAATCTTATCTTAACCCTTTCAAGCTTGACAATATCGTTCCTATAACATGGTACCCAGAACTGAACACAATACTCTAAATGCGGTCTTACCAACACCTTATACAACTGCAACATGACCTCCCAACTTCTTTACTCAATATTCTGACTGATGAAGGCCAAAGTGCCAAAAGCCTTTTTGACCACCTTATCTACATACGACTGGACCTTCATGGTACCATGCACTTGTATTCCTAGATACCTCTGCTCTACAACACTACATAGAGGCCTAACATTACTGTGTAGGTCCTACCCCTGTTCGACGTCCCAAAATGCAGCACCTCACACTTCTCTGTATTAAGTTCCATCAACCATTCCTCCGCCCACCTGGCCAATCGATCCAGATCCTGCTGCAATTGTTCACAACCATCTGCAAAACCACTAACTTTTGTATCATCAGCAAACTTGCTAATCCTGCCCTGTATGTTCTCATCCAAATAATTGATGTAGATGACATACAGTAACAGGCCCAGAGCCGAACCCTGTGGCACACCACTAGTCACAGGCCTCCATTCTGAGAAGCAACCTTCCACTATCACCCTCTGCTTCCTTCCATGGAGGCAATTTGCTATCTATTCAGCTATCTTGGATCACATGAGATCTACCCTTCCAGAGGAGCCTACCATATGGCACCTTGTCCAACGCCTTACTAATGCCCATGTACACAACATCTACAGCTCTGCCTTCATCACCTTTTTTGCTCACGTCTTCACAAAAAACAATGAGGTTTGTGAGGCGCGACCTCCCACGTACAAAACCATGTTCCCTGTCCCTAATTAGCCCTTGCCCATCCAAATGCCCGTATATCCTATCCCTCAGAATACTCCCCAGTAACTTACCAACTACAGATGTTAAGCTCACCACCCTATAGTTCCCAGCATTTTCCCTGCAGCCGTTCTTGAAAAGAGGCACTGCATTTACCACCCTCCACTACTCTGGCACCTCTCCTGTATTTAAGGACGACTCAGAAATTTCAACCAGGGCTCCCACAATTTCCCCTGTAGTTTCCCGCAATGTCCATCTGATCTGGCCCCGGAGATTTGTCTACCTTCAAACACGACAGTACCTCAGTACTTCCTCGACAGTAACCTTGACTGCTCTCATGACACTTCCAGCGACTGCTCCAATTTCCTCCATCCTATTTTTTTTATTTACAGAGGAGAACGCGTTTATTCCTGAGAGGTCCCACTCTCTCTCCAGTTACCCTTTCCCCTTAATGTATTTATAAAATCTTTTGCGATTGTCTTTTATGCTACCTCCCAGAGCTACAACTGGCCGCTTTTTGCCCTACTGATCTCCTTTCTTAGTTTTCTCCTTAGTTCCCGAAACACCTCCAGGGATGCACTTGATCTCGGCTGTCTATACTTGCCCCATGCGTCCTTTCTTTCTCAACCAATACCTCTCTATCCCTCGTCAGCCAAGCTTCCTTACGTTTGCCTGCTTTGCCTTTATGCTACAACAGCTCGCCTTATCGTTGATGACCTCGTGAAGTCGGATTGCGAAGTGTAGGCAATGGAAAACATGACCCTAATGGTAGTGATGTCAATGAGACAGGAATTCAACTTGACTGTGAAACTGAGGAAATAAGGTCCTGGGGTGCGATGATTCCCAAGCATCAAACATCAAACGTCATCAGCGGTGCTGGCCTTACCTGGCAGTGAACACTTCTAATATTTACATTTGAATTAATTTCCTTAATACAATTGTGGGTTCAATGCAGCGTTCATGTCAAGGCCAGTCACGTTCAACTATGTTCCCAACCTCATCGTTATCGCTTAGACTAAGGATGTAACGAACTCTGAAACTGAGTGATGTCATAGTCCAAAACAAACCCTTGCATGTGAGTTATTTGTGCTCAAATACCAGCTTCTGACAATTTTTTTGAAGATGGAGGAGAGGCACTCGGAACAGAAAGTGACGGAAGATGACCAAGCCTGATGATTGAAACTGAACATACATGTTCAGTTTCCACATTTTCAGGTGAATATCTTTATTGTCATAGTGGAGGAACTTGAATGGACCATGACTATCTCTGGAATGCAAATCCTTAGCACCATACTCTGAATTTTATCTCAGCCAATGGACGCATCTTCATCGTTTGGGCTCAATAATTATGCTTCCCTCGAACAGTGCGTTCTATTATTGACTATATAAATATTATAGAAACTACAGTTGTGCAATTATTTCTTTATATAATATAACCTGTCCACATGTTAGTGATCAGGCTTAACGCGACTGATTTAGATCAGGGTAGCAATGGTGAGATCGTTTATTCATTTAGCAGCAACAATGAGCCCAAAATAACCGAATTATTTACCATTAATCCGTTCTCAGGGGAAATTCATACAAAAGGAATTTTGGATTTTGAAAAATCAAATGTTTTTCTCATTCACGTGGAGGCTAAGGACAGAAGCACACAACCGCTTTCGGAGCACTGTAACGTGCGGGTGGAGATTACAGATGTCAATGACAATGCTCCAGAGATGACACTAAATTCCATTTCCGATAGCATCAGAGAAGATGTTCCGACTGGAACTTTGATTGCGTTTGTCAGTGTAACAGATCGGGATTCCAATCAACAAGGAAACATTGATTGTCGTGTTTCGCCAAACCTCCCGTTTGATCTGAAATCTTCCTTTGTCAATTCTTACAGACTTGTCACAAGTGCATTACTGGACCGAGAAAGCGCTTCTCAATATATAATTACTGTGACATGTAAAGACCGTGGGTCCCCCCCACTATTTACCAATAGAACGATTATTGTCAATGTTTCTGACGTGAATGACAATGCGCCGCAATTTACGCAACATTCCTACAAGGTCTACGTGACCGAAAACAATGCACCGGGGAGTTACATCAGATCAGTGACTGCTTTAGATCCTGATACTGACCGAAATTCACGGCTGTCTTACACTATTTTGGACTACCAGGTTCAGTCAGTGCCAGTGTCATCCTATGTCTATATCAACCCCAATAATGGCAGCATTTACTCTAAAAGATCATTTGATTACGAACAATTTAAGACGTTTCAGTTTCAGGTTCGAGCTGAGGATGCCGGATTACCATCACTTTTCAGCGAGGTGGCTGTGCAGGTGGTAGTTCTGGATCAAAACGACAATCCACCTACCATACTTATCACCTGGAACAAAACGCAATACCAGTTTTCATGTGAGCCGCTCTGCAGATCCAGGATATTTGGTGACAAAAATCATTGCTTCCGACGCAGATTCTGGTAAAAATGCCCAGCTTTCCTATCATCTGAAACAGGCCAGTGTTCCGGGTCTTTTCACGGTTTCACATAGTTCTGGAGAAGTAAGGAGTGTTCGGCAGCTTATAGATAGCGACGCCACCACACAAAAGCTAATTATCCAAGTGAAAGACAATGGTTACCCGGTTCTTTCTGCTACGACCACTTTAAGCCTGACAGTAATTGAGGGACATGTAACCTATCAGCCGGACTTTATTGAGCCGCGTCAGGATTTCAAAGGCACGCAACAGTTAAGTGTTTATATAATAATTTCTTTGGGAGCAACGTCTTTAATTCTGCTGGTGGTTATCATTGTGCTTGTAGTCGTAATTTGCCCTAGAGGCAACAATGCCGCTTCCGGTAGCGTTTGCACCTTCGATAACTGTTGCTGCACCAGAAATTTGGAATATCAGAATGCAAATGTCAATCTGCAACTTGCTAGGGATTCCCACCTCCTTCCCGGTATACTTGAGGTGCGCGGCAATGGATCCTTTTCAGAATCCTACCGTTACAAAATTCGGTCAGCACCGGAGCCAGAGGAAATGTTTTTCACACCATTCAGTCCGCACATATCAGGAATTACCGGAATGGACGGCAGATATACGTTGCAGTATAAAGCAAAGTCGCAGAAGACCTGGTCAAATGAGGTGAGCCATGTGACGAAAATGTAACGCGCAGATTTTACTTCCACATCTCGGAGTAAGACAGGTTTAGATTTCAAATGCCGACCTTCTATTGCAATGATACCCATTTCCTGCATGTTTGTACCACTCTTTGTACCACTTCATATTTCTTTAGCGAATCTGTGGCCAGAGTCGCTGATTTGCGGGTTTACTCCTTGCGTTGTTGTCTAATTTGTTGCTCTTTAATTAACTGTATGATGAAAACTAAGTGAACGTCTGGACGTTGAACCTGTGCCCACCATTCTCATGCATTCGGCAATATTTCGATTGTGTAGATAAAGGTTTATTATTACCACGAGTACCGAGGTGAAAAGCGGGGATTTGCATTGTGTCCAATCAAAGGAGATAATATATACATAAATATATCCAAGTCAAATCCAAGTACAATAGGTAGCGCGAAGGGAATGATAAAGAGTGTAGAATGTAGTTCTCAGCATTATAGAGCATCAAGTCCAGATGGAAAGTGCAATATCCGCAATGAGGTAGAGAAGAATCAGTTTGCCCCATCTAATGGAAAGAGCGAAGATAAACACAAACAGCTGTGGTAACTCAGTGAGACAGGCAGCATCTCTGAAGAGAAGGAATGTGTGACGTTTCGGGTCGAGACACTTTTTCAGACTGCCGCTCATGTCAGATACATATTGGACGCGTTCCGTGGAGGCCAAAACATACACATGTTATCAATTAGCTTATTATAATATTAAACATTGGCCAAAGCTGATAGCATTGTATTTATAGAACTTTGTCAGAATCTTGAGATGGCAATTACTGTGGTTTGCTCTGCTAACTATTCCATGCTCACGTGAGGTAAATTTAAACATACCGGAAGTAATTTCCGGCAGTGCATCGCAACTGATAATTTTCAAAGTCATCAGGAACTTAACGTGATAAGATAAATAAGTAAGTTGGCAAAGCTACCTTGAAAGGGTTTGTAATTAATTCTCAGGAGTGACACAAAATGCTGGAGTAACTCAGCGGGACAGGTAGCATCTCTGGAGCGAAGGATTGGGTGACGAGTCAGTCTGAAGAAGGGTCTCGACCCGAAACGTCACCCATTCCTTCTCTCCAGTGATGCTACCTGACCCGCTGAGTTACTCCAGCATTTTGTGCCTATCTTCGCTTTGGACCAGCATCTGCAGTTCCTCTCTACACAATTCTTAGGAGTGTGTTGATAACATTATTTTATAGCTTTTTGAAATTGTTTTTTATTGATTGTCGTAAAACAGAAGTCTGTAATATCACGTCGATCCTACAGTTAGTACAAAATTAAAACTTGGAGTCGTACAATATGTAAACAGTGCATTCAGACCGGGCCGACGTATCGGCACTCATCGGAGTAATCCCACCTTCCAATATTTGAATCGATTTCTTCCATGCCTACGTGATTCAAGCGTTCGTCTACAAATGGGCAGTTCTTAATTTGTCGTGATGAACCTATATCATAATGATATCATAATGATTCGGTTCTATAGCAATCCACTTTAAAAGAATGAACCGACATTACAAGTTTATAGCATTGATCTATTAATGTGATCCAGTGGATTGGGTATTCATATTAAGAGTTGAGTTTTTCTACTGACCAGACACGTAAATTACGTTTTTTTAAATGTAATCTGGCCCCATAGGAAATGCTAACGTTTATTACTAGGTTTTCGATGCAATGCGGGGATAATCCATATTTAGGTAGCACGGTAAGTGAGGTTTACTCACAAAGTACTGTGAATACACGTTGCTGTAGTTTGATCGAAAAGCTCAATGATACATCATATAATTCAAGTTCAAGTGTTCTAGTGTTCAAGTGTTCAAGTGAGTTTATTGTCATGTGTCCCTGATAGGACAATGACATTCTTGCTTTGCTTCAACGCAACAGAACATAGTAGGCATTGACTACAAAACAGATCAGTGTTTCCATATATAATTATATAAATACATACACACATGAATAAATAAACTGATAAAGTGCAAATAACAGATAATGGGCTATTAATGTTCTTAGTTTTGTCCGAGCCAAGTTTAATAGCCTGATGGCTGTGGGGAAGTGGCTTTTCCTGAACCTGGTCGTTGCAGTCTTCAGGCTCCTGTACTTTCTACCTGAAGGTAGCAGGGAGATGAACGTGTGGCCAGGATGGTGTGGGTCCTTGATGATACTACCAGCCTTTTAGAGGCAGCGACTGGGATAGATCCCCTCGATGGAAGGGAGATCAAAGCCGACGATGGACTGCGCAGTGTTTACTACTCTTTGTAGTCTTTTCCTCTCCAGGGCGCTCAAGTTCTCGAACCAAGCCACGATGCAACCGGTCAGCATGCTCTCTACTGTGCACCTGTAGAAGTTAGAGAGAGTCAAATCAGAAAGAAGAGTAAATTGCCTGAAAACATTCTAATGGCGTAGCTACTATGAGTTTCCTGCATTTTTCCACTGCGCTTAGATTTTCGAGGTACATGAAGCCCGAATTGCTGTGGTGAATTTATTTTGTTATAGGTATTGGCTACAGCATGTGCACCATTTAGTCATAGAGTCATAGAGTGGTACAGTGCCCATCGGCCCAACTTGCCTACACCGGCCAACATGTCCCAGCTGCACTGGTCCCAGTTGTCCGCATTTTGTCCATATCCCTCTAAACTTGTCGTATCCATCTACCTGTTTAACTGTTCATTGAACGTTAGGATAGTCCTTCCCTCAACTACCTCCTCTGGCAGCTTGTTTCATGCATCCACCACCCTTTATGTGAAAAGGCTACCCCTCACATTCCTATTAAATCTTTTCCCCTTCACCTTAAATATATGTCCGCTGGTTCTCGATTCCCCTACTCTGGATAGGTTACTCTATGCATCTACCGGATCTATTCCTCTCATGATCTTATAAACCTCTATAAGATCACCCCTCATGCTCCTGGGATCCAAGGAATAGAGTCCTTGGATCCTACTCAACCTCTGCCTGTAGCTCAGACCCTCTATTCCTGGCAACATCCACGTATATTTTTTCTACACCATTTCCAGCTTGACAACACCTTTCCTATAACACGGTGCCCAAAACTGACAACAATACTCTAAATGCGGCCTCGCCAACTTCTTATCCAACTGCAACATTACCTCACAACTTCTATACTCAATACTCTGGCTGATGAAGGCCGATCTGCGAAAACACTTTTTGACGACGCGATCTCTACTTGCGACTCCACTTTCAAGGAATCATGCACCTGACCTCTGTCCTGCAACACTACCCAGCGCCCTACCATTCACCGTGTAGGTCCTGCCTATGTTCCCAACATGGAACACCTCACATTTCTCTGCACATTTCTTCTTCGTTAAGAAAGGGTAAATTAAGTTGTTATATTAGATGTTAATTAAATTTGTTTCCCTTAACATTATCATGCTTTTGGAATAATGGTGGGATAGCATTAACACATACCAGTGAAGTTGTTCCATTGTTGATCTGGCATGTTTGATTTTAGATGCTGCGAAGGACTATAAATCAGAAGCGTCATTCACCATCGACGTTGATTTTTCCTTATCACCATAATTACCCAAAAAGTACTTGCATCTCTTCACCAGCTCTCGTGAATATTGACATGAACCTCCCCGTACGCATCAACCATATATATCAAAGCTTTGAATAGCAAATGGGGTGTCGAGCTGGCTACCGTGTTCTGACACAATCTAACTTGATCCCGGCTGATGGTCTAGCAATGATTCCAGTGGAGAACCATCATGTCCGTTGCTGTCCTATGCATGCGCACACGATCTTGTCCACATCTCCTCCCATATTACTTCCTACAAGAACACCATTCCGTGTTCCAAGTATCTCTTACTCCATCTTTTCTGTTCTGATAATAATTTTGCCATTGTCTCCTCTGTGTCGCAGCATCCTCTACAGTAAAGGGATTATTCTCCATTACCTCTGTCTCATTGCGCATAATATTACAACCAGAAACGACTACACAGGCTCACAAAGAAATTACTCAGTCGGTAATTGCCTAAGTCACAATATATCTCCCTTAGCACGCATCCCTCTTTGAATGGCACATTCATTTGCGATCGTTGGAGATGTAACGTCTTCCAGTCTAACTCTTTATTAGTACGGGTGTCAGAGATTATGGGGAGAAGGCAAGGGAATGGGGTTAAGGAGGAGAAATATATCAGCCATGATTGAAGGGCGGACTAGAATTGATGGACCGAATGGCCTAATTATTCTCCTATCACTTATGACCGCATGAATTCTACACATGCCAATATCAACAGGCACAAATGGTCATTTCAGCTAATAGGGCAACTTACACTCACTCCTTCCAACATAGCAATCTTTATGCGACGTGCACAATAGGATCCACTCCGCAATGGGGAAACACATTAAATTGAGAATCAGCTTTTTGGGACACATTCACATAGATTATTCTGCTATAAGAAAGTGAATGGTATGTTAGCATTCATAGCTAAAGGATTTGAGTATAGGAGCAGACATTCTTGCCATAGAGGGAGTACAGAGAAGGTTCACTAGACTGATTCCTGGGATATCAGGACTTTCATATGAAGAAAGACTGGATAGACTCGGCTTGTACTCGCTAGAATTTAGAAGATTGAGAGGGGATCTTATAGAAACTTACAACATTCTAAAGGGGTTGGACAGGCTGGATGCAGGAAGATTATTCTTGGGGAAGTCCAGAACAAGGGATCACGGACTAAGGATAAGGGGGAAGTCTTTTAGGACCGAGATAAGAAAAACATTTTTCACACAGAGAGTGGTGAATCTCTGGAATTCTCTGCCACAGAAGATAGTTGAGGCCAGTTCATTAGCTATATTTAAGAGTGAGTTAGTGGCCCTTGTGGCTAAGGGGATCAGGGGGTATGGAGAGAAGGCAGGTACGGGATACTGAGTTGGATGATCAGCCATGATCATATTGAATGGCGGTGCAGGCTCGAAGGGCCGAATGGTCTACTCCTGCACCTATTTTCTATTTTTCTATGTTTCTATGCTGACATTTGCCTGCCACTTTAATTTTAATGTCAGCCACACTCTGAATACACTTTATTTGGTCCCTTACACCCTGGACAAGAAAATCTAAAGTAATTCGAAGAATATTTTATCACCTTTTGACTAGGCATTTTATGTTTCGGAAGATTGAAAAGTGAGTTACACAAGTATCTATAACCATTCATCGACTATCCTATTAAACCTGCACTATTCTGATGAAAGATCATTAACAACATCATCAATATTAAATATTAATTAGGTGTATCCTATTTGCATATGCATCTATCTATCTATCTATCTATCTATCTATCTATCTATCTATCTATCTATCTATCTATCTATCTATCTATCTATCTATCTATCTATCTATCTATCTATCTATCTATCTATCTATCTATCTATCTATCTATCTATCTATCTATCTATCTATCTATCATATTGCAGATTCAAGCTCTCTGAGCAAGCACAATCTTTGAACTCTGGTGCCCAAATGAACTTTACATTCAACTATGTTTTGCATTGTCTATTCGAATGCCGTTGGATGTTGTTGCTGACCTGTGATGCGAGGGCAGTTTAAGTTCTTTATGATTAATTATATATGTTTTTCAGTAATTACTTTGTTTCTTTTAGTTTAGGTAAGTAAATATCGTATCACAATTTTGTAATAATCTTAAAATAATTGTATTACTTGAAAAAGTCGTCAGTGGTGGCTGTAGTGACTATCGTGCTGAAGGATTAGAGTTTATATATTGTAGGTTGGGTCAACAATGTGGTCGACAATGTATGTGGCAGATGCAGCAGTATTCTAATTGAGAATAGTCAACGACCATGACAATAATATTAAATTGATGGTCAGTGGCTGTTGATTGGACGTATGCAGTCTTAAATATTTATTAGCCGTCTATTAGGCAGCGCCATTGTTACTTGATAGTGTAAAAAATGTCTATTGCTGCTGAGTGTGACCAGTCTTAATCAAATTAGATATTCTATTGTGTAGTGAATAGGGTCCTGCAGTCAATGGACAGCTTCGCTCTGGTTCCATTCGGCCATGCATTTTGCTGACATGTCTTTCAATCATTCTTGACCAAATTCAATCACGGAGTCAAGGGCAGTTCTGAAACTATAAACCTCGCGTGGACTTTTGGACCATTGTAGTAACTCAGCCTAAACTTGAGTGACTTTAGCTTAATGCAAAGTAAGCATCAGCCGAAAATTATTATGAAGTTAATGCTGCATTAAGCTGTTTACCATGATTGAACACTAACCACTGGTGGCATTGAGCAAAATATTGCAGCACGCCTTAGTTTAAAATACAACGCACCTCGACAATATTTTAGTTCTCAATGAATACGATTTTGTGGTCGTGTTCGACGAGATTCAATAAATTTCGTTCTGCAACACGATCCTGCAGCCCTCTACTCAGAAAATTGTCAGTCAATAGTTTTTTCTTCATCATTTGGTTATAATGGCACGTTGATATCAAGGAGTGTCAATTTCACTTAAGACAGAAAATTCCCTCGAAAGTTGGAGATGCTCGTCGAATATTACATTGCTTGCTCGAGTGTGAAGTATAAATGTTTGACTGGAGGTGTGAATTGTTCAAAAGCACCGACATTCAGCGTTATACCTGGAATATTTCGGACGCAGCAAAGTTTCTTCCTTTCAACCCATTTAACAAATTATTGCTACCACGGAGGATGCTTTTGGTCATGATGGATATCCACGTGATGAAACAATCAAGTAGACGGAATGGGCGGCAAAAGCATTAGTCTGTGCTTCGTCACGAATGTTGATCTCTCCCATTATTGAAAGGCCGATGCTTATAACCAGGATTCGTGCACTATTGTTTTATCTACAGATAGACACAGAATGCTGGAGTAGTTCAGCGGGACAGGCAGTATCTCAGGAGGGAACGAATGGATGACGTTTCGGGTCGAGACCCTTCTTCAGACTGATTCACTGTTTCCGGATTCAAATCTTTCCTACCAATTTTACTTCATAGCTGAGCAACTTCACATTATAAAACAATGTAATATCTCAGCGTTGACAAAATAATCGAGCTGGAAATATGAGAGCTTTAATGCTCAAAAAAATGAATGACCTGGTGATGTTTACAATAATTTCCATTCTTTTAATATTAATTTCAGATTTGGTTTATCACCAGTACTTCGTCTTATGCCATTATTTTCTGCCAGTGGCTCTTGGTCCTGGTTCTGCTATACCCATTCAAGTGTCCCTGCTTGCCTCTATCCTTTACTTAAACCCGACACTGCCCTCGCCATCATCTTACTACTTGTGCATTTAATCAATTTGTTGATTGCTGCCATTTTCTCATTAACTGTCTTAATAATAGCGAAGTATCCCATCCATGTGTAATTAGAGCACAAGTTGTATTGAAATGTCATATTTCTCTCTCAGAAAATAAGACGCCAAATATTTCCACGTGTTATTTGAGATTTCCAGAAATCGCAACTGTGCCTTGTTGATTTCTGTCCAATCAAATGTATTATTCTATTACTATTCTGAACTCGTTAAATTATAATACACGACCGTTGGATTCGTCCTGTTTCTTCGACTCAAAATGTGGGATTACAGTAAACATTTACTTGTAGGACAGTCGCAGCAGGTACCATAATTCAACCTACTTCAAAGTTGTACAATTTGCTCGTATTTTTGTTAAACTTTTAGTTTTACTATATTCAGTTAAATACCGAATTATATGGCATGTTGGAAAATCTAGAAGTGAACGAGATTTTGGATTATCGAATTCCTCCTGCATTACCAATGGCAACGGATAAAAAATTAGATCACTTTACAAAAATGATCTCTCTCAGAATGGAGAGCATTTCCATAAATGCGAACCTACCCATGACACTTTATTTCTCTTATGCGTTGCATACCTCATAAAGGTTTGTTTACACATTGACTGCCAGCTACATGGACATGTTTCGACACACCCAATAAGAAACAAAGCGTCGAAAAATTCAGTAAAATTGAATGGGTCTCAAAGATAAAGAAAATATAGGTTCAGCACCATCAAATGTGAAGAACAACGTTGATACCAATATGGGCGATTGTGATCACTGTTTAAAAATTGCAATATATTTCCCAATAATTATATGCAAACATTTTCTTTGTTTGTTTGGATATTTTGAGCCATTTTCAACATGTTTCTTCTACATATCGCATAGAGGATTTAACTTCTACATTCCAATGGACAATTAACTTTTTTCATATGTCCACACATATCTATACGGCAGAATTAGTTTTTTTTTTAACTTAAGATTCTCCCTTAGATAAATGCGGGTGTCATTCGAATGCGGGTGTAATCCAATTCTTCTGGTTAATTGCCTTTCAAACTATTTGACTGATCTCTCAAAAAATGTTGTGATTTTAACATTTTAACTGGAATTTAGCTTGTCCACATTCTCAGTGCAATTATAGGCTGAGACACTTTGTGTCGCTGTCTACCAATAAGGAGGTGAAAACCAGCTAGTGATCCACCGCCCATCCCCCAATATACGAGAAAGGAAGCAGAATAATGGCGGCGTGTGTACGAACGCAGCGGACCATCTCTTCAACCGATCACCCTTCAACGTATTCAACACACTGAAGGAAATGGTTCGGATGTGGCGCGAGATGCTATCAAATTGCTTTTTATTGCTAAGGTAAATGTGATCTACCCCACAGAAATAATGGCACAAATAAGCATTTTCCGCGTGCATGGAAAGTCGGTGATATCATCCATCTTTCTGCTTTGTGTGTGGAATCTGGTTTCCGGGCAGATTCGCTACTCCATTCCAGAAGAATTGGAACAAGGTGCCTTCGTCGGAGCAGTCGGCAAAGATTTGGGTTTGAGCATAGAGGAGCTATCAAACCGTAAATTCAGAATTATATCAGCTGCATCAAAAAAATATTTGGATGTAAATAATAAGAATGGAATTTTATTTGTAAATGCAAGAATCGACAGGGAACAGCTGTGTGGTCAGAGTGATAACTGTGTACTGTTCGTGGAAGCGGTGGTTGAAAATCCTGTGGAGCAGTACCGTGTGCAAGTTGAGATATTGGATATAAACGACAATTCTCCGAATTTTCCGAAAAGTGAAATTCGTTTGGAAATTTCAGAAACCACGATGCCAGGAGCGCGTTTTCTGTTAGAAGGCGCTCACGATCTGGACGGGAGAAATAATTCTGTTCGTATTTACCAGCTCGCTGCAAATTATCATTTTACGTTAGATGTGCAGAATGTTGGCAAGTGGAAGTTACCCGAACTGGTGTTGCAGAATATTATCGACCGAGAAAAACAACCAGTGTACAATTTATTACTGACCGCTCTTGACGGCGGTACTCCTGAAAGGTCTGGTACTGCTCACGTAAACATTGTTATCCTGGATGTGAATGATAACACACCGGTTTTCGGGGAGTCAGTGTATAGTGTTAGTCTAAGCGAGAACATGCCATTGAATTCGTTAGTGATTAAGCTTAACGCGACTGATTTAGACGAAGGTAGAAATGGCGAGGTAATTTATTCTTTCAGTAGTTACAACGAACCAAGAATAACTGAAATATTTACGATTAAACCAAAATCAGGAGAGATCCGTACAAAAGGAATAATGGATTTTGAAGAAGCCAGTGTTTATCAGATTCATGTGGAAGCTAAGGACAAAAGTGTGCAGTCGCTATCCACACACTGCAGCGTGCGAGTGGAGATCAGAGATGTGAATGACAACGCTCCTGATTTAATTCTAAATTCTGTTCCCGGTACAATCAGTGAGAATGTTCCGCCGGGAACTTTAATCGCATTCATCGGCGTGACAGACCGGGATTCCAATGAAAATGGACACATCGACTGTTCCATCTCACACAAACTACCATTTGATCTTAAATCTTCCTTCAGTAATTCATACAGACTAGTTACAAATGCCGTACTCGACCGAGAAAGCACCCCTCAACATAAGATTACAGTAACGTGCAAAGACCGCGGGATCCCACCTTTATCTACCACCCGGACAATTGTGGTAAATATCTCAGATATAAATGATAACGCGCCGCGCTTTACGCAGCCTTCCTACACGGCCTATGTGGCGGAAAATAATGAGCCCGGCAGCTACATTGGATCAGTAACAGCTTGGGATCTTGATATTGACCGAAATTCACAGCTTTCTTACTCTATTTTGGAGAGCCAGATACAGTCGGTGCCCGTGTCTTTCTATCTCTGTATCAACTCAAATAATGGCAGCATCTACTCGAAAACTCCTTTCGATTATGAACAACTTAAAGGTTTTCAGTTTCACGTTCGGGCTCAAGATGCCGGATTAACATCACTTTCCAGTGACGTTGCTGTGAAAGTGATTGTCTTGGATCAGAACGACAATCCACCCATGATAACAGCAAATGCAATAAAAAGCAACAGCAGTTTGCCTGTGTCTCGTTCTGCAAACCCGGGATATATGGTAACAAAGGTCGTTGCTTCCGACGCAGACTCTGGTAAGAATGCACAATTGTCTTATCAACTCATGCAATCCAGTGACCCGGGTCTCTTTATAGTTTCATATACCTCAGGAGAGGTAAGAACTGCTCGGCGCTTTATGGATAGCGACGCCACCACACAAAGGCTGATTATCCAGGTGAAAGATAACGGTTATCCCGCTCTCTCTGCTACCACCACCTTTACTTTGACAATAGTTGAGGAACACACGGAGGGTTTGCTGGACTTCAATGAAGCGAGTGACGACTTAGAAGACACGCAGAAATTATCATTATATATAATAATTACACTAGGAGCAACCTCGTTTGCTCTTTTGGTGGTTATAATTGTACTTGTTGTAGTCATTTGCCCAATGGGCAGCCATTCTGCATCTGGGCATGCCTGCACTTTAGCAGACAGTTGCTGCAGAAGAGAATTGGAATATAGGCATTCGAATGTGAACTTGCAAATCGTGCCGGATTCTCACTTCCTTCCCAGTCTACTTGAGGTTCATGGAAATGGATCCCTTTCAGAAACATACCGTTATAAAATTCGATCGGCGCCCGAACCACGGGATATATATTTCACTCCATTCAGTCCACAGATACACGGGACCTTTGAAAAGCACGCTAAATATGCGCCAACGGACAGTACAAAGACAAGGAGCAGTTCGTCGAATGTGGTGAGTGTTGTAGAGCACTAGTATAATAAATAGCTCCATGAAGTTCGATGTACCAATTTACCTTCATGCAGGTCCAATTCCTCGTATATTTGTTTGGTGTGTTAATAATTTGCCTTTTTAATCGGATTTTTGGATTAAAATTACTCCACAATTTAAGTTAAAGTTTAATGACATTCATGAGCAGAATAAAATGAATCGTTGGGAGATGATCCCACCAGGCCTTTGTTTCCATCTTGTTTATGCATACGTTATAAGCCGATATTTGCCAAATTGATGCTGGAGCGGTAGCTGCTGCATAATACAATAAATTATGAGAATCATAGGACAAACCTTGACATTTTTTTGTCAAACCTCCTATCCGAAATAATGGGAAACATGTAATGTCTCCACCAATTGCCTTTACATTTTAAAACCATAGCACAATGTATTTCCGCAATGGTTGTCTTATTTCTTGTGTTGTATTGTATTGTGCCAAGCAAAATTAACCCTTTTATGGTTGAAGCATTGGAAGTGACTTTAGACTTTGCCTTTCGCGTGGTCCAGCAAACAGAGAAAGGTAGTACATTTAGGATACCGATGGAAGCTATTTGCCTGAAGGAGGCAGTGTTCACAAAATAGTACACACCAGCATTTTCTTCCTTCCAGCACAAGGTCCGCAGTCTTGCGAGCAGCGGCTCCTCAAGTACACATCCAACTAGCTTTTAAAGATGATGAGAGTTTCCTTCTTTTCCATTCTTTTAGACGCAGATTTTCAGATCCCTTATGGTGCTTGGACGGAAATCGTAATTTCTCCCTATCTTCACTACATTTCCTCGATATTTTGGAAAACTATCTCAGTATGCCCGTTTTTTGAAATGTCGTGTAAATGTCAGTGTTGTAATCGAGCTGGTAGAGCTTGGATGGAATTGCAACTGAGCAACATCAAAGTTTGCCAAATATCCGATAAGCCAGAGTTCGTGCATACCGTATAGTTTTGGTTAGCAGTTTGTAGAGAACAAATGACTTTTCTACGACTGGAACATTTGGAGAAACTGGAAACGATTACATTGTAACGGAAGCGAAGACGAATGAGTGATGAATGTTATGAGGGTCGTACGGATATGGAAAAAAGTATATATCCTCTATCAGACGAAAGCGGGACGAGATCTAAGGCGGTTATTGGGAAATGGAGTGGAGATAAAGATAAATTTCGATTTATATTCAAATAGTACAAGGTATCTTGATAGATTTTGAGTATATTCTTATTGTGATTTTGGATTATAGAGGATTGACTAGTACTGTGCACAATCTAAAATGGTGTTTGAAGTATTATGGAACAGTATCCATAATACTTGAAACTTGTACCATGAACTTTTCAACATAGTTAATGCAAATGTTATGACAGAAATTCATTAAACATTGCACCAATTAAGTTGAAAATCACAAGGAATGCTCGTATGCACATGCGCAGGCACTCAGGTCTCAATGGGTCGTGGTCCAACAGGCGGAATGGTGTGAAATTGCGGTGCTGGTGAGAGGAGGATTCGATATTAGTGGCTCCATAATGAGGAAAACACATTTGTCAGTTAAAAGTAGAATTGTGTGGCTATCATTACTCATGAAGCTAGCTTACAATCTTTAGCATAATGGTGAAAATTAGGCAGCACAACTGATTTCTTTATGGTACCAACCTTCTTCACTCCTGGAGCCCAATACTTGATTCAATAAGTTCATGGTGATACAATCTTGATCTCAAAATCACATTCCTCCTGAAACCTTTGACCACCTTACCGTTCAAATGTATGTCACATCGTTTTGAACATTACGAGTGACCCCGCCTTCTGCAATTGTGAATCCTGTTCACAGTCTTATCTGCCTCTCTGCAAGATCATCTTTCATTTATTTCATCTGCTAACGAGAAAAGAGCCATCTTGCTCGACATTTATTCGTATGTCAAGCACTTATTCCAAGAATCAACTTGGAACCTCTCTCTGCATCACTCTGAATCTCTCTGTGGTGTAACAAATGTAATCGTAGCCTTTCTTAAATGTTGCACGTGATGCGTACCGTCCTCTGGTGCTGGTCATCGCTGTGTTGAACCATTGTAGTATATTTCCTTGCTTTACGCCATTTCTAATTACGGCGACCAATATTCCATTAGCTATCCTAATTATTGGGGCGCAATATGTTTTTATTCCACACCAGCACAGAGGGAATATTGCCTTTCGGCTCCTTGGCCATCTTGCAGTTGTACAGCCGAGAGGGCAGAGGGCGGGAGCTTGTTCTTTCCCCCGTTGCCGCTATCTCTGCTGCTGTTCGAGTCCAGCCAGGTCATGCTGCGCTTCTTGAGGACAAAGCTTTCGAAGGCGGCATCGGCGGAAAACGTCTCCCTGGCCAGGTTCTTGATCACCTAGAGCTTCAGTTCGCAGTATTCGAAGAAACTCCAAGTCCGAGCAGGCTCTGTAGAAGCGGCAGCTGTCTGAGTGCGAGCGCAGCAATCCGCCTTCACCAATCCGCCGCTTGAGCGGCTCCTTGGGGCGACCTGCTGCTGCTTCTCAAGGCCCTGCTGGCGTGGTTGCTTGTGCACCCTGTGATGCTGCTGGCATGGCGACTGGAGTGGGGGGGGGGGGGGGGGGGGGAGAGGAGGGGTGTTAGAGGGTAGGAAGAGGAGGAGAGGAGGGGAGGATATGAGGGGGGTGGGAGAGGAATGGAGAGGACGGGAGCGGAGAGGAGGGGGGAGAGGAGGGGGGAGAGGAGGGGGGAGAGGAGGGGGGAGAGGAGGGGGAGAGGAGGGGAGGGAGAGGAGGTGGTAGAGGAGGGGAAAGAGGAGGGGAGGGAGAAGCAGCGGGGAGCGGGAATCAACCAAAGGAGGGCGGAGGAGGGTGGGTGACGACACTTGCAACGCGAGCAAGACGGCGCAGACTTCAACGTTTGTCAGATTTTTGAAGATTTTCATTAATAACTCGAGAAATAATGCATGACATTTCAAAGAAGGTATTTTTGGACTGCAGGTGAAAATCTTTACCGGAATATGTACAAATATTTCCGTTTACGTTAGCGCGTCATTTTGTTAATGAGAAGATGTGATTATACACAACAAACACACACAGGAAGAAACACACACACACATCCAAGATCAGACTTTTAATATTTACTAGACCAAGTGGGACCCGTTGGGTCCCGACTCCTCAACGTGCGGTTGCGGGTGGGTGGGGGGGAAGGTGCATGCAGTCACACATACTAACCACCCCGCCCCATACACACACACACACACACACACACACGCACACACACACATTTAACACACACCCCCACACACCCCTTGATATTATATAAATATTATTAATTTGCTCCTTTACGACATCCCTGCTCTATCCATTTACACATAGCTCCCAACTCGCAGACGCGTGAGAGATGGGGAGGGGGAGAGTGAAAGAGAGAGGTGGGGAGCAGGAAAGAGGAGGGGGTAGAGTGGGGGAGGAGAGGGGAGGGGGTGGGGGGAGAGGGGGACTAGGGGGGACGGGGGATGCAGGTGGGGGAGAGAAGGGGGAGAAGAGATAGGGGGAAGGGGGAGGGGGGAGGGGAGGGGGGAAGTGGAGGAGGGGAGGGAGGGGGGAGAGGGGTAGGGTGCGGAGGAGATGCCGGGGGGAGGGTGGGCTGGAAGAGAGGCCAGGGGGGGGGGAGAGAGGCAGGGGGAAGAGCAGAGGAAGGAGGAGAGAGTGCCTGGGACAGGAGGGAAGTTGAGGGGTTGCATCTTTTGAATAAAGGGGGAAGGAGGGAGAGGTGGGGGATGTCTCTTGCATGGAACGCACACAGGCATGCAGATGGATGGCATGCAGATCCATTGTGATGTCATCATCGAAAGAGTCAGGGTTTTTTCAAAGTTTTTTCAGATTTTTGAACATTTTCATTAATAACACGAGAAATAAAGCACAAAATGTTCAGATAAGGTGTTTTCAGACTCCACGGAAAAAATCTCTACCGAAATATGTAAATATTTTACCATTAGCGCGTCGTTAAGAGAAGATGTGAATACACACACACACATCCACATACAAGATCAATTATAAATCCACATACAAGAATTATAAATTCACACTTCAACAATGGTTTCACAATTCAGTAGTACTGATTTTAGTATTCCATACTGATATTTGAGAATACGAGTTTGCATGCAAAACATTGATTTTCAAAAATCTAGTTTCTGTATAGAACATTCTATTGCATTTATGTGAGAAATACAGATTTCCTCAACAAAATACTGATTTTTAGCCATCAAAATACAGAAATGCTCGGTAAAATTTGGCAGCTCTGCAATTACTCACAATTACATTGTGTTTTAGAATTCAAAATGTTATTTGTGATCTTGTTTATGAGTCATTATGGAACTAGAATTTGTTATAATAATATGACAGTAAAATAGGTTAGTCTGAAAGCGATCATAGTAATGTAAATGCACCATTTAGCTTGACTTCAATTTTCAAGATGGAAATTGAAGTCGAACTAAATGTTGTATTCACATCACAATTCCATGTTGAAATTGATGTGATGTGAAGTTGTTAGGCCAGGAGGACCTTAAAGGTTCACTGCACACAGTAACACAGTCTAACAGTAACAGGCAATTAAATCAACAAACAAAACATTTTCTAAAATAAGGTTTTCTTTACTGCAAAAACTCACAGTATTTTATTTGCAGTTTTTGCATGCTCCTTTACAACATTTTACATAGCATTTCACAACAGTACAACTTGATTATTAAAAAAAGGACAACTTCAATTCTTGATTTAAAAAAATGTGTACAACAATGATCCCAATCATCCCATTCCAGTCACTTATTACTCTTGACTCAATCAAAATTAGTTCTGAAATATTGGTCATAAATTTGGTGAAAATGCTCTAAAATAAGGCTCAGAATGCACCAGAGAGCATCTAAAACCCCATAGCTTCCAGGGACCTTAGATGGACCCTGGACCCCGGCTGCGAGGAACTTTGCGCTTCGTGCTCATGCTGTGCTCTGTGCGCACATTATTTAACATATGTTTTGTAATCATGTCATGCCACCCGCCTTTTTGAAAAGCTTCATATGGGCCTGCATTCATAAACTATCTATTTGACATCTCAGTTTGCAGTAGTCTAAATTTGGTGACCTACATACATTAGTACATTTAGTCTATTCAGCAAAAGTAAACCGTGTCCATTCATAAACACCATTCAAGTAGATTGCACATAGTTCATGCCCCAATTCAATTCTCTGATATGCACCACTGGTTTCAGAGTGGGATCCATCTGATCCAACATTCTATTCTCTGCTGCTTTTACACTCCATCTCTGCCCACGAGAATAAATTGATAACAACTCCATGCACTATTAATTCATAGCGACACGCAGCAGAGAAACCAGTCGTTCGCTCCACCATATCAGATTTGATGATCAACTACTTAACAATACCAATCCCATTTATGAATACTGGTCCGTAGCCTTCTATGCCTTAGCGATTCAAGTGCTTGACCAAATACTTTTCAAATATTATATGTGCGTACCTTCCTCCGGCCCATTCTCAGGCAGTCTTCCAAATTGGATGTTCCCTCTGGGTAAAACGGTAAATGAATGAAGTTCTATGTTTTGGTGATTCAAGTGCTTGACCATATACTTTTGATATATTATATGTGAGTACCTTCCTCCAGCCCATTCTCAGGCAGTCTTCCAAATTGGATCTGCCCTCTGGGTAATAAGGTAAATTTATGAAGTTGCACTTTGAACTTCTTACTCTTCATTTTATACCTAAGCTCTTTGGCTTTCACCATCTATTGTGGAGAAAATCTGATTATCCCCCCCCTCCCCCCTATCAATGTATCATAATCAAACCTCGAATGGGTCACCTCACTGCTTCTTCCCTTCAATGGAAAATAAGACTAAGTCTACCTAAAATAAACATCTTGGTTAGCATGGAACGAGTTGGATCGGTTTCCTTGCTGTAGAGCTCGCTGGCTCGATGGGTTCGCATAATCCTCATAACTGCTACGTTCATTGGACAAGAAAGGTGCATTAGGTTTTCATTTCCTAACACCTTATCCTAATTATTACGTATGTTTCAGTTAAAGAAGTTGAGGCAGTCGTACAGTTTGCTAAATTCACCAGTACCTTAGACGAACATCTGACCGCTCAGAAACATGAACATGTTTCTATAAACCCAGTAAAAAGCAAAGCGCCAAACTATTCAGTAAAATTTAGTGGGTCTCAAAGATAAAGAACATGTTATTTCAGCACCATCAAATGTGAAGAACAACTTTCAACTGTTGTTTAGGCGATTGTGATCACTGTTTAAAGATTGCTATTTATTTCCCAATGCATTAGATGTAAACATATTCTTGGTTTGTTTGGATATTTCACGACATTTTCAACATGTCTCTTGTAAAAATCGCATTAGGATTTAACTTCTACATTCCAATGGCCAATGAACTTTCTTCATATGTCCACGCAGCAGAATTAGGGTTTTTAATGTTTCAGATTCTCCCTTATATAAATGCGGGTACCATTATTACAATTTTTCCGATTAATTTTCTTTCGAACTATTTGGCTGATCTGGCAAAAATATTTTGTGATTTTAACATTTTAACTGGAGTTTAGTTCATCCACATTCTCAGTGCAATTATAGGCTGAGACTCTTTGTGTCGCTGTCTACCAATAAGGAGGTGAAAACCAGCTAGTGATCCACTACCCATCCCCCAATATACGAGAAAGAAAGCAGAATAATGGCGGCGTGTGCACGAACGCAGCGGACCATCTCTTCAACAGATCACACTTCTTCAACGTATTCAATACATTGAAGGAAATGTTTCGGATGTGATGCGGGATGCTATCAACAAGAACATTGCTAAGGTATTTGTGATCTACCCCACAGAAGTAATGGCACAAAGAAGCAATTTCCGCGTGCATGGAAAGTCGGTGATATCATCCATCTTTCTGCTTTGTGTGTGGAATCTGGTTTCCGGGCAGATTCGCTACTCCATTCCAGAAGAACTGGAACAAGGTGCCTTCGTCGGAGCAGTAGGCAAAGATTTGGGTTTGAGCATAGCGGAGCTATCAAGCCGTAAATTCAGAATTAAATCAGCCGCATCAAAACAATACTTTGATGTAAATAATGTGAATGGAATTTTATTTGTAAATGCAAGAATCGACAGGGAACGGCTGTGTGGTCAGAGTGATAACTGTGTATTGTTCGTGGAAGCGGTGGTTGGAAACCCTGTGGAGCAGTACCGCGTGGAAGTTGAGATATTGGATATAAACGACAATTCTCCGAATTTTCCGAAAAGCGAAATTCGTTTGGAAATTTCAGAAACCACGATGCCAGGAGCGCGTTTTCTGTTAGAAGGCGCTCACGATCTGGACGGGAGAAATAATTCTGTTCGTAATTACCAGCTCGCTGCTAATGATCATTTCACGTTAGACGTGCAGAATTTTGGTAAATTGAAGTTACCAGAACTGGTGCTGCAGAATATTCTCGATCGAGAAAAGCAACCCGTGTATAGTTTATTACTGACCGCTCTTGATGGCGGTACTCCAGAGAGGTCAGGTACGTCTCATGTAATTATTCTTGTTTTGGACGTTAATGATAATACACCTGTTTTCGAGAAATCGGCGTATACTGTTAGCCTAAAGGAGAACGTATCACGAAATTCGTTGGTGATTAAGGTTAACGCGACTGACCTGGACGAGGGCACAAACGGCGAGATCGTTTATTCTTTCAGCAGTTACAATGAACAAACAATAACTGAAATGTTTACAATTAACCACATGTCCGGGGAGATACGTACCAAAGGAATTTTGGATTTTGAAAAAAACAATATATATCAGATTTATGTACAAGCTAAGGACAAAAGTGTGCAATCGTTATCCACACTCTGCAATGTGCGGGTGGATATCATAGATGTGAATGACAACGCTCCTGAATTAACTCTGAATTCTGTTTCCGGTACAGTCAGTGAAAATGTTCCAAGTGGAACTTTGATCGCATTGATCAGTGTGACAGACAGGGATTCCAATCAAAATGGATACATCGACTGTTATATCTCACCCAATCTACACTTCAATCTTAAATCTTCCTCCACAAATTCCTACAGACTAGTTACAAATGCAGCACTCGATCGAGAAAGCATCCCTCATCATAAGATTACAGTAACTTGCAAAGACCGTGGAATCCCCACGTTATCTACCAGCCGGACGATTGGGATAAATATCTCAGATATAAATGATAACGCGCCGCGCTTTACGCAGCCTTCCTACACGGCCTATGTGGCGGAAAATAATGAACCTGGCAGCTACATTGGATCAGTAACAGCTTTGGATCTTGATATCGACCGAAATTCTCAGCTTTCTTACTCTATTTTGGAGAACCAGATACAATCAGTGTCTGTGTCTTTCTATCTCTGTATCAACTCAAATAATGGCAGCATCTACTCGAAAACTCCTTTCGATTATGAACAACTTAAAGGTTTTCAGTTTCGCGTTCGGGCTCAAGATGCCGGATTAACATCACTTTCTAGCGACGTTGCTGTGAAAGTGATTGTCTTGGATCAGAACGACAATCCACCCATGATAACATCAAATGCAATAAAAAGCAACAGCAGTCTGCCTGTGCCTTGCTCTGCAGACCCGGGATATATGGTAACAAAGGTCGTTGCTTCCGACGCAGACTCTGGTAAGAATGCACAACTGTCTTATCAACTCATGCAATCCAGTGACCCGGGTCTCTTTATAGTTTCATATAACTCAGGAGAGGTAAGAACTGCTCGGCGCTTTAAAGATAGCGACGCCACCACACAAAGGCTGATTATCCAAGTGAAAGATAACGGTTATCCCGCTCTCTCTGCAACCACCACCTTTACTTTGACAATAGTTGAGGAACACACGGAGGGTTTGCTGGACTTCAATGAAGCGAGTGACGACTTAGAAGACACGCAGAAATTATCATTATATATAATAATTACACTAGGGGCAACCTCGTTTGTTCTTTTGGTAGTTATAATTGTACTTGTTGTCGTCATTTGCCCAATGGGCAGCCATTCTGCATCTGGGCATGCCTGCACTTTAGCAGATAGTTGCTGCAGAAGAGAATTGGAATATAGGCATTCGAATGTGAACTTGCAAATCGTGCCGGATTCTCACTTCCTTCCCAGTCTACTTGAGGTTCATGGAAATGGATCCCTTTCAGAAACATACCGTTATAAAATTCGATCGGCGCCCGAACCACGGGATATATATTTCACTCCATTCAGTCCACAGATGCACGGGACCATTGAAAAGTACGCTAAATATGCGCCAACGGACAGTACAAAGACAAGGAGCAGTTCGTCGAATGTGGTGAGTGTTGTAGAGCACATATAACTGGTCACTGGAATAATAAAAAAACTGCATGAAATTGTATGTACAAACTTACCTTCATGCAGGTCCAATTCCTCATGTATTTGTTTCATGTGTTAATAATTTGCCATTTTAATCGGGTTTTTGGATTAAAATTAATCCACAATTTGTTAAAGTTTCATGATATTCATGAGAAGAATGAGATGAATCGTTGGGAGATGATCCCACCGGCCTTTTGTTTCTATCTTGTTTATGCATATGTTATAAGCCGATATTTTCAAAATTGATGCTGGAGCGGTTGCTGCTGCTTAATACAATAATTGATGACATAGGACTGAGGAAAGCCCAAAATATTTGCATTTTTGTCATACCTCGCATCAGAAATAATGGGAAAACAGGTAATGTGTCCACAAATTGCCTATACATTTTTAAACCATAGCACAATGTATTTCCGCAATGGTTGTCTTATTTCTTGTATTGTATTGTATTGTGCCATGGAAAATGAACCCTTTTATGGTTGAAGCGTTGAAAGTGACTTTAGACGTTGCCTTTCGCGTGGTCCAGCAAACAGAGAAAAGTAGTACATTGAGGATACCGATGGAAGCTATTTGCCTGAAGGAGGCAGTGTTCACAAAATAATACACCCCAGCCTATTCTTCCTTACAGCACAAAGTCTGCAGCCTTGCGAACAGCGGCGCCTCAAGTGCACATCCAGCTAGGTTTTAAAGGTGATGAGAGTTTCCTTCTTGTCCATTCTTTTAGACGCAGATTTTCAGATCCCTTATAGTGTTTGGATGGAAATCGTAATTTCTCCTTATCTTCACAGCATTTTCACGATATTTTGGAAAACTATCTCAAAAAGCCCGTTTTATGAAATGTCGTGTAAATGTCAGTGTTGTAATCGAACTGGTAGAGCTTGGATGGAATTGCAACTGAGCAACATCAAAATTTTCCAAATATTCGATAATCAAATACGAGTAACATCCTCTCAGTAGCCAATAGTGAATCCTGTTCACAGTCTTATCTGCCTCTCTGTAAGATCATATTTCATTTATTTCATCTGGTTACGAGTATAGAGCCATCTTGCTCGACATTTATTCGTATGTCAAGCACTTATTCCAAGAATCAACTTGGAACCTCTCTCTGTAATCGTATCCTTCCTTAAATGTGGCACGTGATGCGTACCATCCTCTGCTGCTGGTCATCACTGTGTTGGACCATTGTACTGCCCTCTTGCAGCTGTACAGCCACTGTGTGACCCCGGAGTTGCGCTCGATGGCCGAGAGAGCAGAGGGCGGGAGTTTGTCTGCCCTAGAGGGAGAGCGAGAGGGTAGGCGCAAGAAAGAGGAGGGGGGAGGGAAGTGGGGGAGGAGAGGAGAGGGGGGAGACGGGGGGGGGGGCGCAGGGGGGGGGCAGGGGGGGGGGGAGATGGGGGAGAGAAGGGGGAGAGGGGGGAGGGGGAAGGGGAGGAGGGGAGAGAGTGTGGGGAGGGGAGGGGGTAGAAGGTTCGGGTGCGGAAGAGAGGCCGGGGGGAGGGTGGGATGGAAGAGGGGTGGGGGGGTGGTGATGGAAGAGAGGCCAGGGGGGGTTGAGGGGCTTCATCTTTTGAATAACGGGGAAGGAGGGAGAGGTGGGGGATGTCACTGGCTGGCATGCAGATCCATTGTGATGTCATCAGCGAAAGTCTGGGTTTTTTCCCAAAAAAATCAGATTTTTGAACATTTTCATTAATAACCCGTTAAATTAAGCACAACATTTTCAGATAAGGTGATTTCGGACTCCACGGGAAAAATCTCTACGGGAATATGAAAACATTTTACCGTTAGCGCATGTTAAGAGAAGATACACGCACACATCCACATACAAGATCAATCAAAATCAAGATTTATAAATTCACATTTCACAATTCAGTAATACTGATTTTCGGTATTCCGTACTGATATTTGAGAATACATGAGGTTGCATGCAAAACATTGATTTTCAAAAATACAGTTTCTGTGTAGAACGTTACATTGCATTTATGTGAGAAATACTGATTTCCTCAACAAAATACTGATTTTCAACCATCAAAATACAGAAATGCTCGGTAAATTTTGGAAGCTCTGCAATTACTCGCAGTCACATTGTGCTTGAGAATTCAAAATGTGATTTGTGATCTTGTTTATGGGTCATCATGGAACTAGAATTGGTTATAATAGTATGACAGTAAAGTAGGTTAGTTTGAAAGCGATCATAGTAATGTAAATGCACCATTTAGCATGGTTTCAATTTTCATGGTGGAAATTGAAGTCGAACTAAATGTTGTATTCACATCACTATTCCATGTTAAAACTGATGTGATGTGAAGTTGTTTGGTCAGGAGGACCTTAAAAGTGTACTGCACACACAACCACAGTCTAACAGTTACAGGCAATGAAATCAATACACAAAACATTTTCTAAAATAAGGTTTTATTTACTGCAAAAACTCACAGTATTTTATTTGCAATTTTTGCATGATTCTTTATAACATTTTACATAGCATTTTACAAAAGTGCAAATTGATTATTAAAACAAGGACAACTTCAATTCTTGATTTTACAAAATGAATACAACAATATACCATTCCAATCATCCCATTCCAGACACTTATTACTCTTGACTCAACCAAAATTATTTCTGAAATATTGGTCATAAATTTGGTGCACAATGCTCCAAAATAAGACACAGAATGCACCAGAGAGCATCTAAAACCCCAGAGCTACCAAGGATCTTAAGTGGACCTGGGCCCCGGCTACGAGTGACTTTGCGCTTCGTGTTCGTGATGTGCACTGTGCGCACATTATTTCACATACATTTTTTGTAATCCTGTCATGCCACCCCCTTTTTTGAAAAGCTTCGTACGGGCCTGCACTCATAATCTATCTATTTGACATCTCTGTTTGCAGTATTCTAAATTAGCTGACCTACATATATTAGTACATTTAGTCTATTCAGCAACAGTAAACCATGTCCATTCATAAACACAATTAAAGTAGATTGCACATAGTAAAGTAGATGCCCCCAGTGCAAATTTCTGACATGCACACCACTGGTTTCAGGGTGTGATCCATCTGATCCAACATTCTATTCTCTGCTGCTTTTACACTCCTTCTCTGCCCATGAGAATAAATCGATAACAACTCCATGCACTATAAATTCATAGTGACACGCAGCAGAGAAACCTTTGCTCCACCATGTCAGATTTGATGATCAACTACATAACATTACCAATTCCATTTATGAATACTGGTCCGTAGCCATCTATGCCTTAGTGATTCAAGTGCTTGACCAATTACTTTTCAAATATTATATTGCGTACCTTCCTCCAGCCCATTCTCAGGAAGTCTTCCAAATTGGATGTTCCCTCTGGGTAAAACGGTAAATTTATGAAGTTCTATGTTTTGGTGATTCAAGTGCTTGACCATAAACTTTCAAAATATTATATGTGAGTACCTTCCTCCAGCCCATTCTCAGGCAGTCTTCCAAATTGGATCTGCCCTCTGGGTAACAAGGTAAATGTATGAAGTTGCACTTTGAACTTCTTACTCTTCATTTTATATCTAAGCTCTTTGGCTTTCTCCATCTCTATTGTGGAGAAAATCTTATTATCCACCCCCCCCCCCCCACCCCTCTATCAATGTATCATAATTAAACCTCGAATGGGTCACCTCACTACCTCTTCCCTTCCATGGAAAACAAAACTCAGTCTACCTAAAATAAACATTTTGGTTAGCATGGAACTAGTTGGATCGGTTTCCTTGCTGTAGAGCTCTCTGGCTCTATGGGTTTGCATAATCCTCATAACTGCTACGTTCACTGGACAAGAAAGGTGCATTAGGTTTTCATTTCCCAACACATTATCCTAAATATTACGTATGTTTCAGTTAAAGAAGTTGAGGCAGTCGTACAGTTTGCTAAATTCAGCAGTACATTAGACGAACCTCTGACCGCTCAGAAATATGAACATGTTTCTACAAACCCAGTAAAAAGCAAAGTATCAAACTATTCAGTAAAATTGAATGGGTCACAAAGATAAAGAACATGTTATTTCAGCACCATCAAATGTGAAGAACAACTTTGAACTCCTCTTTGGGCTATTGTGATAACTGTTTAAAAATTGCTATGTATTTCCCAATGCATTAGATGTAAACATATTCTTGGTTTGTTTGGATATTTCACGACATTTTCAACATGTCTCTTGTAAAAATCGCATTAGGATTTAACTTCTACATTCCAATGGACAATGAACTTTCTTCTCATGTCCACGCGGCAGAATTAGGGTTTTTAATGTTTCAGATTATCCCTTACATAAATGCGGGTGTCATTCGAATACCAGTATTACAATTTTTCCGGTTAATTGTCTTTCGAACTATTTGACTGATCTCGCAAAAATATTTTGTGATTTTAACATTTTAACTGGAGTTTAGTTCATCCACATTCTCAGTGCAATTATAGGCTGAGACTCTTTGTGTCGCTGTCTACCAATAAGGAGGTGAAAACCAGCTAGTGATCCACTACCCATCCCCCAATATACGAGAAAGGAAGCAGAATAATGGCGGCGTGTGTACGAACGCAGCGAACCATCTCTTCAACCGATCACACTTCTTCAACGTATTCAACACATTGAAGGAAATGGTTCGGATGTGGTGCGGGATGCTATCAACAAGAAACATTGCTAAGGTATTTGTGATCTACCCCACAGAAGTAATGGCACAAAGAAGCAATTTCGGCGTGCATGGAAAGTCGGTGATATCATCCATCTTTCTGCTTTGTGTGTGGAATCTGGTTTCCGGGCAGATTCGCTACTCCATTCCAGAAGAACTGGAACAAGGTGCCTTCGTCGGAGCAGTCGGCAAAGATTTGGGTTTGAGCATAGAGGAGCTATCAAACCGTAAATTCAAAATTAAATCAGCCGCATCAAAACAATATTTGGATGTAAATAATATGAATGGAATTTTATTTGTAAATGCAAGAATCGACAGGGAACAGCTGTGTGGTCAGAGTGATAACTGTGTATTGTTCGTGGAAGCGGTGGTTGAAAACCCTGTGGAGCAGTACCGCGTGGAAGTTGAGATATTGGATATAAACGACAATTCTCCGAATTTTCCGAAAAGCGAAATTCGTTTGGAAATTTCAGAAAGTAGGATGCCTGGATCGCGCTTTCTGTTAGAGGGCGCGTACGATGTGGACGGGAGAAATAATTCTGTTCGTAACTACCAGCTCGCTGCTAATGATCATTTTACGTTGGATGTGCAGAATTTTGGAAAATTGAAATTACCAGAACTGGTGCTACAGAATATTCTCGACCGAGAAAAACAACCAGTGTACAGTTTATTACTGACAGCTCTTGATGGCGGTACTCCAGGGAGGTCAGGTAGGGCTCATGTAACTATTGTTGTTTTGGACGTTAATGATAATACACCGGTTTTCGAGAAATCGGCGTATAGTGTTAGCCTAAAGGAGAACGTATCACGAAATTCGTTGGTGATTAAGCTTAACGCGACTGACCTGGACGAGGGCACAAATGGCGAGATCGTTTATTCTTTCAGCAGTTACAATGGACAACGAATAACTGAAATGTTTATGATTAACCACAAATCCGGGGAGATACGTACCAAAGGAATTTTGGATTTTGAAGAAACCAATATTTATCAGATTTATGTACAAGCTGAGGACAAAAGTGTGCAATCGTTATCCACACTCTGCAATGTGCGGGTGGATATCATAGATATGAATGACAACGCTCCTGAATTAACACTGAATTCTGTTTCCGGCACAGTCAGTGAAAATGTTCCAAGTGGAACTTTGATCGCATTGATCAGTGTAACAGACAGGGATTCCAATGAAAATGGAGACATCGACTGTTCCATCTCACCCAATCTACTCTTTAATCTTAAATCTTCCTTCACGAATTCCTACAGACTAGTTACAAATGCAGCTCTCGATCGAGAAAGCACCGCTCATCATAAGATTATAGTAACTTGCAAAGACCGTGGAGTCCCCACGTTATCTACCAGTCAGACGATTGGGATAAATATCTCAGATATAAATGATAACGCGCCGCGCTTTACGCAGCCGTCCTACACGGCCTATGTGGCGGAAAATAATGAACCAGGCAGCTACATTGGATCAGTAACAGCTTTGGATCTTGATATCGACCGAAATTCACAGCTTTCTTACTCTATTTTGGAGAACCAGATACAGTCAGTATCTGTGTCATTCTACCTCTTTATCAACTCAAATAATGGCAGCATCTACTCGAAAACGCCTTTCGATTATGAACAACTTAAAGGTTTTCAGTTTCGCGTTCGGGTTCAAGATGCCGGATTAACATCACTTTCCAGTGACGTTGCTGTGAAAGTGATTGTCTTGGATCAGAACGACAATCCACCCATGATAACATCAAATGCAATAAAAAGCAACAGCAGTCTGCCTGTGCCTCGTTCTGCAGACCCGGGATATATGGTAACACAGGTCGTTGCTTCCGACGCAGACTCTGGTAAGAATGCACAACTGTCTTATCAACTCATGCAATCCAGTGACCCGGATCTCTTTATAGTTTCATATAACTCAGGAGAGGTAAGAACTGCTCGGCGCTTTAAAGATAGCGACGCCACCACACAAAGGCTGATTATCCAGGTGAAAGATAACGGTTATCCCGCTCTCTCTGCTACCACCACCTTTACTTTGACAATAATTGAGGAACACACGGAGGGTTTGCTGGACTTCAATGAAGCGAGTGACGACTTAGAAGACACGCAGAAATTATCATTATATATAATAATTACACTAGGAGCAACCTCATTTGTTCTTTTGGTAGTTATAATTGTACTTGTTGTAGTCATTTGCCCAATGGGCAGCCATTCTGCATCTGGGCATGCCTGCACTTTAGCAAACAGTTGCTGCAGAAGAGAATTGGAATATAGGCATTCGAATGTGAACTTGCAAATCGTGCCGGATTCTCACTTCCTTCCCAGTCTACTTGAGGTTCATGGAAATGGATCCCTTTCAGAAACATACCGTTATAAAATTCGATCGGCGCCCGAACCACGGGATATATATTTCACTCCATTCAGTCCACAGATGCACGGGACCTTTGAAAAGTACGCTAAATATGCGCCAACGGACAGTACAAAGACAAGGAGCTGTTCGCCGAATGTGGTGAGTGTTGTAGAGCACATATAACTGGTCACTAGTATTCCTCGTGTATTTGTTTCGTGTGTTAATAATTTGCCATTTTAATCGGATTTTTGGATTAAAATTACTCCACAATTTTTGTTAAAGTTTCATGACATTCATGAGCAGAATAAGATGAATCGTTGGGAGATGATCCCACCGGACTTTTGTTTCCATCTTGTTTATGTATATGTTATAAGCCGATATTTGCAAAATTGATGCTGGAGCGGTTGCTGCTGCATAATACAATAATTGATGACAATCATAGGACTGCGGAAATCCAAAAACATTTGCATTTTGTCAAACCTCGCGTCAGAAATAATGGGAAAACATGTAATGTGTCCACCAATTGCCTATACATTTTAAAACCATAGCACAATGTATTTCGCAATGGTTGTCTTATTTCTTGTGTTGTATTGTATTGCGCCACGGAAAATGAACCCTTTTTATGGTTGAATCATTGAAAGTGACTTTAGACGTTGCCTTTCGCGTGGTCCTGCAAACAGAGAAAGGTAGTACATTTAGGATACCGATGGAAGCTATTTACCTGAAGGAGGCAGTGTTCACAAAATAGTACACCCCAGCCTATTCTTCCTTCCAGCACAAGGTCCGCAGCCTTGCGAACAGCGGCGCCTCGGGTACACATCCAACTCGGTTTTAAAGGTGATGAGTTTCCTTCTTGTCCATTCTTTTAGACGCAGATTTTCAGATCCCTTGTAGTGTTTGGACGGAAATCGCAATTTCTCCTTATCTTCACTGCATTTTCACGATATTTTGGAAAACTATCTCAGTATGCCAGTTTTATGAAATGTCGTGTAAATGTCAGTGTTGTAATCGAGCTGGTAGAGCTTGGATGGAATTGCAACTGAGCAACATCAAAGTTTGCCAAATACCCGATAAGCCAGATTTCGTGCATAGCGTATAGCTTTGGTTAGCAGATTGTAGAGAACAAATGACTTTTCTAGGACTGAAACTATTTGGAGAAACTGGATACGATTCCATTGTAACGGAAGCGAAGATGAATTAAGTAATGAATATTATGAGAGTCGCAGGGATATGAAAATAAGTCTATATCCTCCATCAGCCGAAAGCGGGTGGAGATCTAAAGCGGTTATTGGGAAATGGAGTGTGGATAAGGAGAAATTTCAATTCACACATTACAAGGGATCTTGATAAACTTTTCAGTATATTCTTATTGTGATTTTGGATTATAGAGGATTGACTAGTGCTGTGCACAATCAAAAATGGTGTTTGAAGTATTATGGAATATTACACTTCTTGAAACTTGTACCATTAACCTTTCAACATATTTAAGGCAAATGTTATGGCAGATAATCATTAAACATTGCACTAATTAAGTTGAAAATCACAAGGAATGCTCGTATGCACATGCGCAGACACTCAGGTCTCAATGGGTCGTTGTCCAACAGGTGGAAGGGAGATGTTTCTGAAACTCGATTTACTTTGACCCAGGGTTCTCTGGTGCTTTTACTATAACTGCTGCAGAACTAGGAAGGATGTGAAATTGCTGTGCTGGTGAGAGGAGAGTCGGATATTAGTGGCTCCATTATGAGTAAAACATCTTTGTCAGTTAAAAGTAGAATTGTGTGGTTATCATTACTCATGAAGCTAGCTTACAATCTTTAGCATAATGGTGAAAATTAGGCAGCAAAACTGATTTATTTATGATACCAACCTTCTCCACTCCTGGAGCCCAGTACTTGATTCAATAAGTTCATGTTGATACAATCTTGATCTCGAAATCACATTCCTCCTGAAACCTTTGACCACCTTACCGTTCAAATGTATGTCACTCATCGTTTTGAACATTACCAGTGACTCAGCCTGCTGCACTCTCTGCTAATCTATATTGAATATTCTATTCAAAAGAACAGATAGAACATCTTTCAGTGGCTTTCTTAAATCGATGGCCACTTACTCTTAAACAATATCCAACCGCTTGTTTTAGATAATACATATACGAGTAACATCCTCTGAGTAGCCGATTGTGAATCCTGTTCCCAGTCTTATCTGCCTCTCTGTAAGATCATCTTTAATTTATTTCATCTGGTAACGATCATCACTGTGTTGGACCATTGCATTATATTTCCTTACTTTACGCCACTTGTACTTACGGCGACCAATATTCCATTAGCTATCCTAATTACTTGCTACTAAACTTTGTTTGCCACCGCTGTTCATGGCCGTCCGAAGGGGGGGGGGGGGGGGGGGCGATGGATGCAGACTAAAAAAAATTGGGGCGAAATATTTTTTTATTCCACACCAGGACAGAGGGAATATCGCCTTTCGTCTCCTTGGCCCTCTTGTAGCTGTACAGCCACAGGATGACCCTGGCGTTGCGCTCGATGGCCGAGAGGGCAGAGGGCGAGAGCTTGTTCTTCCTCCCCCCCCCCCCCCCCCCCCCGGAGCGACTCGTTGCCGCTATCGCTGCTGCTGTTCGAATCTGGCCAGATTCGAACAGGTTCGAAACTTGAGGAGAAGGCTTTCGAAGGCAGCGTCGGCGGCATACTTCTCCCTGGCCAGGTTCTCGATCACCTAGAGCTCCAGTTCGCAGTACTCGAAAAAAAACCAAGCCCGAGCGGGCTCAGGAGAAGCCGCTGCCGAGGTCGGTGTGCGAGCGCCGCATTCCGCCTTCACCAATCCGACGCTTGAGCGGCTCCTTGGGGCGACCTGCTGCTGCTTCTCAAGGCGCTGCGGGCGTGGTTACTTGTGCACCCTGGGATGCTGCTGGCATGGCGACTGGAGCGGGGAGGGTGCTAGAGGAGGGGTGGTAGAGGGTAGGAAGAGGAGAGGAGGAGTGGATGGGGGGGAGAGGAGGGGAGAGGAGAGGAGGGGAGAGGAGGGGGGGACAGGAAGGGAGAGGAGGGGAGGGGAGAGGAGGGATAGGAGGGGAGAGGAGGGGGGAGAGGAGGGGGGAGCAGAGGGGAGCGGGCATCAACCAATGGAGGAGGGCGGGGTCGGATGGGTGACGACACTTGCAACGTGAGCAAGACGGCGCAGACTTCAACGTTTGTCAGATTTTTGAAGATTTTCATTAATACCTCGAGAAATAATGCATGGCATATTCAGATAAGGTGTTTTTGGATTGCAGGTGAAAACCTTTACCGGAATATGTACAAATGTTATCGTTTACGTTAGCGCCTCATTTTTTTTTAGAAGATGTGATTATACAAAACAAACACACACACAAAGAAACACACACATCCAAGATCAGACTTTCAATAGTTACTAGACTAAGTGGGACCCGTTGGCTACCGTCTCCTCAACATGCGGTTGCGGGGGGGGGGGGGGGGGGGGGGGGGGGGGCGTGGTACATAGAATGGGGGGGGGGGGGGGGGGGAGGGGGGGGGGGGGGGGGGTGAGGGGGGGAGAGGGGGGGAGGGGGGTGAGTGTGGGGGGGAGGGGGGTAGGGGGGGGGGGGGGGGGGGGCGGGGGGGGGGGGGGGGGGGTAGGCGGGGGGAGTGAGAGGAGGGCGTGTGTGACAGACACATACAAACCGCACAGGCCGTTTGTGTCAGATTTTTGAAGAAATTTCAACACAATGTCATAAACATCAAATGTTATCCCCCTCACACACAATAACCATCACATCCAAGATCAGACTCCAGAGAGTTACCCCCCTTGGCAACCAACAACACCCCCCCTGCGGGGGGTGGGGGGGGATACAAATACTTAACACTAAACAATTAATAACCACCCCCCATTGATATTATATTAATTATTAATTTGCCCTTTACCCATCCCTAGCTCTATCCCATTCACACACAAAGCTCCCAAGTCACAGACGCGAGAGAGAGGGGGGGGGGGGGGGGCGTGAGGAAGGGGGAGAGGGGGAGAGAGAGGTAGGGGATAATAAAGAGGAGGGGGGTAGAGAGTGGGGGGAGGAGAGGGGAGGGAGGGAGGGTGGGGGTGGTTAGGCGTGGAGAGGGGGCAAGGGGGTGCAGGGGGGAGGCGATGGAGGAGAGAAGGGGGAGAGGAGGGAGGGGGAGTGGGTAGGGGAAGAGGGGAGGGAGGGGGAGAGGGGTAGAGTGTGGAAGAGAGGAAATATTGGAGAGCTAATACTAGGTTGGTTGCAACACTGAAAGACACTATGTAAATGAATGTTAATATTGTTGTTAATGTTGGTATTAGATGACTATATTTATATCATAATCAAGTTATAATTTAAGGATTGATAGATTTATTGTTATATGGTATATAAGCATATTGTCGTAATACCCTGCTCATTGTTGTGAATATATTATTATTTTCTCGAACGTGGAAAGCTCAATAAAATGTCGTACCTGTTTTAATACAGACTTAACAGACATCATGGATCAGCCTTTAATGTGATCACACAACTAAGTTATCTTATGTAAAACAATGATGGGGCAAAAGGAAAGTTGTGCTGAAACAATATCATTTGCATTCGGATAAATTGCAAATAGGACTGACTGATCACCCGACTTTGTTTCGATCAGCTACACTTTTAAATTACTTTCTAAATAGCTATGAAGCTGAAACTATCGTGATTTAGAACCTAGCTATATCATAAACCCACTGTAGTTATAGACAAGGACTCTTTGTGTCGCTGTCTACCAATAAGGGAGAGAAATGTATCTGGAGATCCACCACCCATCCTCCAACAACGAGGGATGAAGCCTGGTTATTTTTGTGACGGAGATTTATCTCCTGAGAAGGTATCTACGGTTTTGGTCCTCTTACCTAAATTATATGACTTGTCCAAGAAGTAATAATTTATATTGGAACACAAAGAAGATCGTGTGAGTTGAAATTAACATCCCTACAGACGAAATGGCACATACAGTCGGAATGCTCTGGTTGAGAAAGAAAGCGGTACCGTCCATTTTGATGCTTTGTGCCTGGAACATTGTTTCCGGGCAGATTCGTTACTCCATTCCAGAAGAATTGAAGCACGGTACATTGGTCGGCGAAATTGCTAAGGATTTGGGATTATTTCTGGAGGAACTATCAAGCCGGAAATTAAGGATCGTTTCTCAGGTACCGTCACAAGTTATGGATATAAATCTTCAGAATGGAGTTTTATTTGTGAATAAGAGAATAGACCGAGAGCTGATCTGCGGCAAGAGTCTTACTTGTATACTGTCCTTGGAACTGGAAATAGAAAATCCCGTGGAACATTATCGAGTGGAGGTTGACATTCTGGACGTAAACGACAATTCCCCCAATTTCGTGAACACAGAATTCCGTTTGGAAATTGCAGAGTCTGTGTCACCTGGAACTCACTACATTTTAAAGGCTGCACAGGACGCTGATATTGGAAATAATTCGGTTCAGACGTACCAGCTTACTCAAAATAATCACTTTGCTTTAGATATACAGACTCTTGGCAATTGGAAATTACCAGAATTAGTGGTGAAACAGTCGCTCGACCGTGAAAAGTACTCCATGCACCATTTAATACTCACTGCTGTTGACGGTGGGATACCCGAGAGGTCAGGTACTTCTCAGATATTTATCGTTGTTACTGACACGAATGATAATGCGCCCATTTTTCAAAGGCCATTGGACTATGTTAGCTTAATGGAAGACGTTGCACCAGGTACCTTGGTAATTAAAGTTAATGCTACTGATTTGGATGAAGGATCCAACAGTGACATAAGCTATTCTTTGGGTAGCTATAATGAAGACAGCGCACTGGAAATGTTTAGCATTAATCCGAAATCGGGAGAGATTAGGGTAAAGAGAAAATTAGATTTTGAAGAAACTCGTGTCTATGAAATTCACCGTAGAAGCTAAGGACATGGGGGCACAGTCATTATCCGCGTACTGTATTGTTCGGGTGCATGTCGAAGATGTTAATGATAATGCGCCAGAAGTGGTTATGAAATCAGCTTCGAGTACAGTCAGTGAGGACACGCCTGTTGGAACACCGATTGCTTTAGTCAGCGCTACAGACCGAGATTCCAATAGGAATGGTGTTACTGATTGCCAGGTCTCACCAACCGCACCTTTCGAATTGAAGCGCTCGCTTGAAAATTCATATAAACTAATCGTAAGTGATACGCTTGATCGGGAAATCACTTATGAGTACACGCTGACTGTGACATGCAAAGATCAAGGAACACCTCCACTGTCTACAAACAGAACGATGATTGTATATGTTTCAGATATAAACGATAACGCTCCCAAATTCTCGCAGCCTACACACACCATCTATGTGTACGGGGGGGGGGGGGACTGAGAATAATTCGCCCGGCAGTTCTATTGGTTCTGTGACAGCCTTTGATCCAGATGCAGAACGAAATTCCCAAATTTCTTACAGAATTGTGGAGGGCAGTGTTCAGGGCGACCCAGTGACTTCCTATGTTTCAATCAGCTCTGACAATGGCGTGATCTATTCGCAGCGGTCATTCGATTACGAGTTGCTAAAGAGTTTTAAGATCCAAGTAGAAGCTCGGGATGCTGGATTTCCATTGTTTTCTGGCAACGTTACTGTAAATGTGATTATCCTTGACCAGAATGACAATCCTCCTGTGATATCAGCTAGCAGCAAGTATCACAACAATGCAACTGTGCCTCGATCTGCCCATCCAGGATTTCTGGTTACCAGGGTGTTGGCTACAGATGCCGATTCTGGACAAAATGCACGCCTTTCCTATCAGCTCTTACATGCCACTGACCCAAGTCTTTTCACAATATCGCTTAGGTCAGGTGAAGTAAAAAGCGTTCGCCGATTTGAGGATGGAGGACGCCGCGTCACACAAAAGCTAGTCATCTTGGTGAAGGATAACGGACACCCTGCGCTCTCTGCCACTGGCACAATTGCCATCGCTATAATTGAACAAACCGAGCAATTTCAGTCAGAGTTTGGTGATCGCCATGGAGATTTGCAAGAGTCTTCTGAATTGGCATTTTACATAATAATTTCTCTGGGAGCAGTAACATTTTTACTCCTCGTTATTATAATAGTCCTAATTATTGTTATTTGTCCAGCACACAAACAGCCACGCCGCACTGCGAGTTGTTATCTTCCTAAATGTTGCGGTATCAATGAATTAGATTCCAATGTTGGAAGGCATAACGCGCATGTCAATCTACAGCTAGTGCCGGACTCCAAATTATTTGCCAATGTCCTTGAAATCCGGGGAAATGGATCCCTTTCAGATACGTATCGTCATAAAGTTAGATCTGCGCCAGAGGCAGGAAAAATGGAATTAATGTATTTTTCTACAGCAAGTCCAACAATTTCTAGATCTCTCACGAAGAGCATTGGAAATTATGCGTCAGCAGTAAATACGTGCCGAAAGAATAACTGGCCATCCACAGGCGAAGTGAGTATTTCATTATTTAGTTAAAGTACAGTATAATCTTTTTCTATATCGCAATCCACATCCGGTCATCGCACCGCCAGCATAACCCAGATATTTTGGATTGTGCTCTTCTCGATTCTGATTTGCTACGCATGAAAGCTTCAATCTTTGTTAACCAAATACTACTATTTTTTGCGGAATTCAATATATTTGTACTTTAATTTCAAGTTATTTGTCATACAAAACACTCTATACGATAGCAGGTAGCTGATTTTAATTACTTTATAATGTATTTTAAGGGCTATTAATCAAGTTCACTGTGCTTGAGGGGCGTACACCTGTAGCAAGTTTATGTTAGCTCAAACATAACAATAGTCTGAAATGAAACATGTCAAACAAGTGGTTAGGCAAGCCACTTGCTTCTTTCGTAAGACCAGGCTTTGGTTTGCTCGTTACTACCAATAATTGTGCAGAGTCGATACTATTTCATGGGACACAAATGTTAGAAATCCAGAGAGCTGTGAATGCGCATTTAGTTGGTATTCATTCTAGCCAGTAAATTAAGTTCATTTCAGAATTATTTTCAATGATCCTCCCAACATGCCATGACTTTTAGTGTATCAGACTACTTCGTATCCATTCGTTTGGAACACTTCAAAGGCAAGTGTAATGACCGTAGAAGAGATCCACTTACCAAGCCAGACACCCAACCTTTCCGCCCCATGCCACCTGCAGCAGTTCCTGTGGGTCCTTGGTTGACAATATGAGCCACCACAGAAACTATATACCAGAGTAAAACAAAGTGACTTTAACTCAGAGGTGATGAAATATGAACAAATTGGTGCCATAGCGGCACGGAGTCATACAGCACGGCCACAAGCCCTTCGGCCCACCTTCCCTTTACCGACCAAGATTGCCCAATTATGCCAGTCTTATCTGTCCACGTTTGGCCCATATCTAAACATTTCCTATCAATGTAGCTGTCCAAATGTATTTTAAATGATAATAAGGTACCTGCCTCAACTACATCAACTAACCCACCTGGCAGCTTGTTCCATATACCCACCACCATTCCTCGGGTTCCTATCTTTCTCCTCTCACCTTAAACCTATATCCTCTGGTTCTTTATTCCCAACTTTAGGTAAAATATATTGTGCATTCACTCTACCTACCCCATCATGATTTTATCCATCTCTATGGTATCACCCCTCAGCCTGGCGAAAACGGAGGAGGATACTCCAAATGAGGCCTCATCAGCGTCATGTACAATCATAACGCAACATGGCATATTCTATACTCCATACACTGACCCGTGAAGGCCAATAAACCAGAAAAACGTATTGCCATCCTATCCACATGTGACACAATTTTCAGGGAACTATGTACCTGCATTCCCAGATCCCTCTATTCTACAAACTCTTCAGAGCCCTGTCATTCCCTCTGAATGACCCACCCAGGATTGACTTGTCAAAATGCAACACCTCAAACTTATCTACATTAAACTCCATTAAACATTCCTCAGTGAACTTGCCCAGCTGACCAAGGTCCTGGTGCAATTGATGATAACCATCTTCCCCGTCTACCATACTAATCATTTTAGTATCATCAGCAATGTACAAAGTAACTTGTACATTATTATCCATGTTGTGGAAAATATTTAAGTATAATATTACCCGTTTCAAGTTTAAGCATTTTATTTTGTCCATTGTCATTATTATCCACAACATTCTGTTTAACCATGGGTTAGAACCCATGGAATTTACCATTAGGTCCAGCATTCAATAATTTCTCGATTTAAAAGTAACCAAGAAGTAACAAGAAGTAACCAAATATTATTCATTTCATTTTTATCATCGACCTATCTCAGAATTTGGTCAACAATCTAGCAGCTGGACCTCAGCTGACAAAATAAAATACAATCATTTAACTTTGAAATATAATAGCTTGTGTTGATTGATAGCTGTTGTATTTTGGGGTTTGTGAATGCTATTTATTCACATCAAAATAGATCTGTTACACTTCAGCTTCGTACTAATTCATAACATGATTAACAATTCGGAGTGATTTCTAAAGAAAGCTGGAAATAACTCATGCAGACAGCCGGGCAAAAAAGAAGGCCATGAAATGTAATTGACAAATCAAATTAAAGTCAAATCCCAGGCTCTTAATACGTGCACTAAAAAACAAGATGGTAATGCCCATGTCCCACTTAGGAAATCGGAACAGAAACCTCTCGAGACGTTGTGCCCCACCCAAGGTTTCCGTGTGGTTCCCGGAGGTTCCCAGAGGTTTTTTGTCAGTTTCGACCATTAGGAAGACTGAAAAAACCCTCCGGGAGCCTCCGGGACCGCACGGAAACCTTGGGTGGGGCGCAAAGTCTCCAGAGGTTTCTGTTCAGGTTTCCTAAGTGGGACAGAGGCATAACTAGGGAAAAGGTAAGATTACACAAGGATAAGCAGGGAATTTATGCTTGCAGGCAGAGGAGGTAGGTGAGGTGTTCAACGTGTTCATCTGTATTCACCAGGGAGAAGGACATAGAGGACAGTGAGATCAGTGAGGAGAATACTGTTAATATGAAAGGGCAGTTTGAGAGCAAGATGGGGGTGTTATAGGGGTGTTGAAGAGCTCTAAATTTGATAAATCCCCAGAGGAGTTATCTCCAGTTATTGAGGGAGGCTGGAAAGGAGATAGCAAGGGCCTTGGTGAAAATCCTGGTATCTTCACTAGCTACAGGTGAGGTCCCGGAGGACTGGAGAAAAGCCAACATTGTTCCTTTGCTCAAGAAAGCAAGTAGAGATAATCTAGGAAATACCGATCCACGTTTAAATTAGACCGCAATCAATTCAAGCCACGATCGAAGTTTACAGCAATTTGAGTGACGCTTCCGGGCAGTTCTAAAAAATGGGAAATGTTACGATATTACAATCCATTCGAATATTTTGGATATTAATTCTTAGCATCCATTAGAGTCCTATAGTCTTTCAATCTGGACAGAAGTCCTTTGTTTCTTTCTTTCCTTCCTTCCTTCCTTCCTTCCTTCCTTCCTTCCTTCCTTCCTTCCTTCCTTTCCTCCCTTCCTTTCCTTCCTCCTCCCCTCCCTTCCCTCCCTACCCTCCCTCCTTCCCTCCCACCCTCCCCTCCTCTCCCTTCCTTCCACCCTCCCTTCCCTCCCATCCTCCCCTCCCTTCCTTCCTTCCCATCCTCCCTCCCTTCTCCTTCCTTCCTTCCTTCCTTCCTTCCTCTCCTTCCTTCTTCCTTCCTTCTTCCTTCCTTCCTTCCTCTTCCTTCCTTCCCCTTCCCTATCCTTCCTTCCTTCCAAACATGGGGAACAAGGACATGGCAGACCAATTGAATAACTACTTTGGTTCTGTCTTCACTAAGGAAGACATAAATAATCTGCCGGAAATAGCAGGCAACCGGGGGTGAAATGAGATGGAGGAACTGAGTGAAATCCAGGTTAGCCGGGAAGTAGTGTTAGGTATATTGAATGGATTAAGGGCTGATAAATCCACAGGGCCAGATAGGCTGCATCCCAGAGTACTTAAGGAAGTAGCCCCAGAAATAGTGGATGCATTAGTGATAATTGTTCAAAACTCTTTAGATTCTGGAGTAGTTCCTGAGCGTTGGCAGTGACTAGTAGCTAATATAACCCCACTTTTTAAAAACAGAGTGAGAGAGAAATCGGGGAATTACAGACCAGTTAGTCTAACATCGGTAGTGGGGAAAATGCTAGAGGCAGTTATTAAAGATGGGATAACAGCACATTTGGAAAGTGTTGACCACCATTGGACAAAGTCAGCTTGGATTTATGAAAGGTAAATCACGTCTGACGAATCTTATAGAATTTTTCGAGGATATAACTAGTAGAGTGTAAGGGAGAACCAGTGGATGTGTTACATCTGGACTTTCAGAAGGCTATCGACAAGGTCCCACATAAGACATTAGTATACAAACTTAAAGCACACGGAATTGGGGGTTCAGTATTGATGTGGATAGAGAACAGGCTGACAGACAGGAAGCAAAGGGTGGAAGTAAACGGGTCATTTTCAGAATGGCAGGCAGTGACTAGTGGGGTACCGCAAGGCTCAGTGCTGCGACCCCAGCTATTTACAATATATATTAATGATCTGGATGTGGGAATTGAATGCAACATCTCCAAGTTTGCGGATGACACGAAGCTGGGGGGCAGTGTTAGCTGTGAGGAGGATGCTAGGAGGCTGCAAGGAGACTTGGATAGGTTGGGTGAGTGGGTAAATGCATGCAGAATGCAGTATAATGTGGATAAAATGTGGAGGTTATTCACTTTGGTGGCAAAAACAGGAAAGTAGACTATTATCTGAATGGTGGACCGATTAGGAAAAGGGGAGATGCAACAAGACCTGGGTGTCATGGTTACACCAGTCACTGAAGTAGGCATGCAGGTGCAGCAGGCAGTGAAGAAAGCAAATGGTATGTTAGTATTCATAGCAAAAGGATTTGAGTATAAGAGCAGGGAGGTTCTACTGCAGTTGTACAGGGTCTTGGTGAGGCCACACCTGGAGTATTGCGTACAGTTTTGGTCTCCTAATCTGAGGAAAGACATTCTTGCCATAGAGGGAGTACAGAGAAGGTTCACCAGACTGATTCCTGGGATGGCAGGACTTTCACATGAAGAAAGACTAGATAGACTCAGCTTGTACTCACTGGAATTTAGAAGATTGAGGGGGATCTTATAGAAACTTACAAAATTCTTAAGGGGTTGGACAGGCTAGATGCAGGAAGATTGTTCCCGATGTTGGGGAAGTCCAGGACAAGGGGTCACAGTTTAAGGATAAGGGGGAAGTCGTTTAGGACCGAGATGAGAAAATCATTCACAGAGAATGGTGAACCTGCGGAATTCTCTGCCACAGCAGGGTAGTTGAGGCCAGTTCATTGGTTATATTTAAGAGGGGAGTTAGATGTGGCCCTTGTGTCTAAAGGGATCAGGAGGTATGGAGAGAAGGCAGGTACAGGATACTGAGTTGGATGATCAGCCATGATCATATTGAATGACGGTGCAGGCTCGAACGGCCGCATGGCCTACTCCTGCACCTATGTTCTATGTTTCAATGTTTGTTTGTTTCCTTCCTTCCTTCCTTCCTTCCTTCCTTCCTTCCTTCCTTCCTTCCTTCCTTCCTTCCTTCCTTCCTTCCTTCCTTCCTTCCTTCCTTTCCCTTCTTTCTTCTTCCTTCCTTCTTCGCTCCTTTTCCTTTCTTCCTTTTTTCCTCCTTTCCTTCTTTTACCCACTTTATTCTTCTTTTGTTCTTTTCCTTCTTCTTTCGCCTTCTTTTCCTTCCTTCTTTTTTTTCTTTCTTTCTTTCTTTCTTTCTTTCTTTCTTTCTTCTGTAACGAATATTTTTGCGTTATCCAAGTGTCCGAGTATTTTTTATAATTCAAATTCATAATTAATGGTCAAAAGGCTTGCATTATTTCAATGTGAAATGAGTACTCGTGAGCTGAAACATAAATAAATGAAGATGTGGAAGAAGTATGATGAGACCATTGTGTGCTTGTGTATAGAGTTCGAGGATCGGGTTGATGCTGATGCTGCTCTTGTTACCGTCAGTGCGCTGTTGCATCTGGGATGCAGCAATGCGTCGAACCAAACTAAACTTTCACTGAGGCGTTACGATTGCGATTATATCATGAATCTCTTGACAATTAGATTTGAAATTTCGATAATGAAAAGATGATGCAAAGTGGTTCAAGACAGAAATTAATTATTAAATTTGCAGGATTCGTACTTGTTCGCTACAATGTGAAGGGGGGGGGGGGGGGGGGGGTGGGGGGGGGGCTGGGCGCTGCACTGCTTACTGCTGAAGTTCATTTGCATAAGTAAGGATTAGTTCCCTTGCTTCCGACTGGGTAATATCCGAACAGAACTAGTAAAATAAATAAGTAAACAAAAGATAGTATAACGATCTCTGCAAGGCCACATTTAGCCGGATGTAATTTTTAGACTCAAAGCAACATATTGACAGGAGCTGCCATAATCATCATTGACCTAATGTTGGCTGTTGGTATGTAGAAGAAAACAGAAGATGCAAGAAATATTCAGCAGGTGGAGACAGAAAACAAGTAAACGTTTCAAAATGGAAGACCTTTCATCGCTTCATCGCGGCTCTGAGTTCTACTGAAATATCAGAGTCCATGTCTCTCAAGCGTGAACCCAAGTTCTGGAGACCACCGACTGTGTTTGGCTGCTGAGTATTTTCCGTATTTCACAATTTGATCGACGATTTCCACCATGTGCTGCTTATTACTGCTGCAATCGTGTCATTGGGACTTGCAATCAGTTCACATGCAACAAACTACTTCAAACGACTTCGTTTCAGCCTGAAAAGCTACATCTATGTGTGTATCGCATTTTGACTGTTCAAGTTACTGGCAAATGTGTGGTCCTTTTTTTCAGAATAGATAACATTTTTTAAATAGTCGGAAGAGTGAGGTACGGCATTTATCGTGTGTTCCTTCTGCACATACGTTAAATGATGTATATTGGAGATGTTCAAGTTTTGACCTCTACTTTTAGGAAATGGCTTATTTCCATAACCTGTTTACTGTATATTCATTTACATTGCACTGATAAACGTATACCTTTAAAAAGTGGAATGTGTAGTTTTTGGATTAGACTCTTTGTGTCGCTATCTACCATTGAGGAGATGAATAATGCAAAGAGATCCATCACCCACCTCCAGCACCGTATACACGGTGAAGAAGAAAGACAAGGGAAAGCAATCATACAGACTGCAGTCGCCTCTCAGCCATCTTTATTTTTTTTTACGAAGAGACATTCTGCCTTGGTCGTTTGTGATGTATATGCAGCGTTTTCCTGTGGATTTTTCATCGAGACAGGTGGCTTGAATGTGTCTTCCTGTCTTTAGACGACATTGTCAATGAAAGGACGTCTTTATATAGATAATGCAAACGTGGTTTATCATTGCCCTGCTTTATGCCTGCGAATTTGTATCTGGCCAGATTCGTTACTCTATTCCAGAAGAACTAGAAAAGGGCGCCATGGTTGGTAATATGCTAAAGATGTTGATTAGATGTGAGAGAGTTGTCACGGCGCAGATTCCGGATCATGTCTGCTGCAAAGAAGCGGTATTTCGACGTAAATTCTGACGATGGCGTTTTATTTGTTCATGCCAAAATTGACAGAGAGGAGCTCTGTGGTCAAAGTCTAACCTGTTTTCAGAATCTGGAGATCATTGTAGAGAATCCTTTGAAACTGTACCGTGCCGAGGTGGAAATAGCGGATATCAATGACAATCCCCCCACTTTTAAGCAAAGCCAGTTACGGTTGGATATTGTTGAGTCAAGCCCTCCGGGAATTCGCTTACCACTACAGAGTGCGCAAGACCTCGATGTGGGTACAAATTCTGTCAACACTTATATACTAAGCCCGAATGACCATTTCAAATTGGACATCCAGAACATCAGCGATGGAACTAAAACTGTATATTTGGTACTTGATGACTACTTGGATAGAGAAAAGCAAGTAATTCATAATTTGGTTCTTACTGCCGTCGATGGTGGGTTACCAGTGCGATCAGCTAGCACCCACATTATCGTCAGCATACTCGACGTCAATGACAATGTACCTGTATTTGATCAGGCGGTTTATCGAGTGAAATTGGTTGAAAATGTAGCCACCAATACTTTAGTTATCAACCTGAATGCCACGGACTTGGACGAAGGCACTAATGCTGATATCATCTACTCTTTCAGCACCCACACTCCACAGAGAATACGCGAATTGTTTAGCGTTGCGACGCACACTGGAGAAGTTAGGGTAAAAGGGAGGCTGGATTATGAGGAAAGCAGCATCTATGAGGTGAATATCGAAGCTCGAGACAAAAGCCCTAATTTTTTACCTGTATATTGTAAAGTTGTTGTGGAGATCGTGGACGTGAATGATATTCAGCCTGAGATAACGTTGATGTCCTTCCCTCAAGCATTACCTGAAAATGCAACAGTTGGAACAATGATAGCCCTACTGAGTGTAGCAGACCCCGAATCTGGTGCGAACGGCAACATTCGTTGTATTATCCCGAAAGAGCTCCCGTTCGAACTGAAATCAGATTTCAAGAAACTCTTACATGTGGTCACCGCTGGCCCCATTTGGACAGAGAAACGGTTTTCCCACTATCCAAAAATTAAACCTCACTTGCCTGGATGGTGGATCTCCTCAACTCTTCGTCAATAAAGTCATACTGGTGGATATTTCCGACATTAATGACAACGCACCGCGCTTCACGACGCCGTCATACACTGCGTACATAATCGAAAATACTCTACCGGTGCTTTCAAGCTGCTCGTTACCGCAATTGCTTCGGATCGCGGTCAAAATTTCTGTGTTTTCCTATTCATTATGGTGAGTCAGACCACGGACTGTCAGCACATCGTTTGCATCGATTAATTAAGAAATGGTATATTTTCTCACAGCGTTCTTCGACTACTGTGAACAATATAAAAACTTCTCAATCTACGTTTCAAGCTCGGGTGCAGGGGATTCCCTCCCCTACCAGCTCAGTACTATTGTAAAACATTATAATTATTGACCAGAACGAAACAATTCCCCAAATAATTGTTTTGTGTGAAGGGAAATGTAAACACAAATTGAGTGTGCCTCGATCTGCGCATCCGGGGTACCTTGTGACAAAGGTGATGGCAACTGATGCTGATTCTGGACAGAATGCAAGGCTGTTTTACCGATTAATCCAAGCTACTAGCCTGGAGCTTTTCACCATAACACCAACTTCTGGAGAAGTCACAACTAAACGTTTCATTGAAAATGATGATACTACCACTCAGGTTTTTGTCATCTTGGTGAAAGACAATGGACATCCCACCCTGTCTAGCACGGCCACAGTCACTGTGTTATTGGTAGACGGGCCGAATAAAATTACTTCTGATTTCCATAATCTGTCTCAAACCATCGAACAGTCCTCAGATTTGGCCATGTACATTATTATATCATTAGGGTCAATCTCGTTCATACTTCTGTTGATAATCATTTTCCTTGTTACAACCATTTGTCTGAATAGCAATGAATCCGATCAGGATTGTTCCTTGAATAATTATTACCCTGGACCAGAAATTACCAACCATGCACAGGAGAAGCCAATGACATCTTAAATAGACACTGGTGTTCAACTTCGTGCCTATATGTAATGAAAGTAAGGTGGGGGCAAGGGTCTCGATCTGAAACCGCTGCTTTAGGTTCGTCCAGTACCAACAGCAAAGCACGTCAGTGTATTCCAGTCAACCTTCCGGTTAATAACGCGCATTACGCAATATAAGTATCCCTGTGAAGAGTTACTTTATCAGAGTACAATCGCGGACGAAACAAACCCTCGCACTACCAATGAGGTGAGTGCAACTAATAAGAACCTACACCAACAATATATTCTTGAATCTAGACATTGTTAGCGTTTGTTTAATGGCTTGGAGTCACGCGGCCGGCATTTAGTTCATTTGTGTAAAACGAGTACCACTCAACACTGGAAACTGAGGGGACGTATTTACAAGGTTGTCGGTGGCCATTTAATTATGTGGTGCATAGAAACTACAAGCTGTGAATGGTCGTAAATCATTGAAATCCTCTACACCAGAGGGTTGTGGGACTAGAGCGATGTGGATTGTTGATCAGAATTGATTGTAAAATGAATCAAGGAGAAATTGATGGAAGTGGAGGGACCGGTACATGAGAATTCATAATGGCATAAGTCATAGGAAGATAATTAGGCCATTAGATTCATCATGTCTTCACCGCCATTCAATCATGGCTTATCTATTTCCCCCTCTCAAGCCCACTCTACAACGTTCTTCCCCATAAGCCCCCCCCACCCACCCACACCCGTAACTTACGCAAGATTCTTCAATCTCTACCTTGAAAAGCCTTGAAACAGTATCCAGTGACCCGCCTCCACAACCCTTTTGTGGAATAAATTCCTAGGTTCCAATTCTCTGACTAAATAAATTCCTCCTCGTTTCCCTTCCTTTTATTCTGAGGCTATGACCTCTGGTCCTAGACTATCCCACGAGTGAAACCATCCTCTTTACATCCACTCTATACAGATATTTCACTATTCAGTAAGTGTCAACAAGAAGGTGATGGGGTAACTCAACCAATATCATCCTGAAAAACAGGATGGGTTTGTGGGGCTGAATAGTCCAATTCCCTTCATACATTTTCAAAATAAAATGTAGAGACATTGTTACATGGCTCTGAAACAGGCCGTTTGGCCCAACTCGTCCATCCTGACCAAGCTGCCTAACTCAGCCAGTCCAATTTGCCACATTATTTGTAAGTTGATCCACATGAAAGGTTTAGAGGTATATTGGCCAAACACAGGCACGTGGGCCATGTTTAGATAAGGCCAATGGCATGTTTAGATGAGGCAAATGGGACACATTTAGATGAGGCATCTTTGGGAACATGGCAAGATGGACACGGGGACCTGTTTCCTGCAGTGTGATGATGAATATAACTTAATGCCTACTTTTGATGCATCTCCCTCTCAAGCTTTCTTATCCATGTACCTGTCAAAATGGTTTTTTGAATACATTTTGTCATTGCACCCGCTTCGACTATTTCCCTTGACAACTCATTCAAAACCTCTACCACCCAGTGTGTAAATTATGTTCCTCAAGTCAATTTTAGATTGTTCCCCTTTCATCTTAAGCCTATGCTCTCTAGTTTCAATCCCGGGGGGGAGTAAACTTTGCTCAATGCCTATCTATCCACTCATAGGTTTATATAACCTTCAGCCTCCCACGCTCCAGGGTGAATAAAATATTATCCAGTCTCTTCTTATAACTCTGCCCTCCAGTCCTAACAATATGCTTGTGAATCTTTTCCGCACCCTTTCCTAGATTAGTAATATCTTCTTATATCTACAATACCAGAATTGCACAAAAAAAAAAACTCCAAATTCTGTCTCAACAACATCTTGTGCAACTATAAGATAACATCCCAACTCTTCCTCACTCTCCTGACCGATTAAGGCATGTGTGCTAAACACCTTCTTTGTCACCTTGTCTACTTGTGTAATAACCATCATGGAAACATAGGCTTGTAACCCAATGTATCCCACTTCAACAGCATTCCCCAATGCTCATCATTAACTGTTGTTTGGTGTGACATGGTTTATTATAATTGTCATATGTACAGAGATACAGTAAATAACTTTTGTTTTGGTACCATCCCGTAAAATCAAATCATGCAGTACATTAGAATAGTACAATAGTACAAGTACAATAGTAAGTTCAAAGAGAGAGAAAAATACAAGAGTTCTGAGTATAGCGTTAGAATTACAAAGAAAAAGTTCAAGGTCTGCAGTGAGATTGGTTGGAAGACTGAAACTGACCTATGATGGATTGGACTAGTTTGCACGCGGGGGGATGCAACAGGGAAATGAATTGGTTGTACCTGCTTTCAAGCTTTTGTGTTTTATGTCGCTTAGATGAGGGGGAAAGGATGGAGGACAGACGTGGGAATAATGGTCCCTGATCTTGTTAGTCCTTTCCGTGCAGTACTCAAATATATTTGCGCATAGGTTCATACCGTTATTTGAGCAGAATTAGCCATACTGCCCATCAAATCTACGCCACCATTCAATCATGGCTGAACTATCATTTCCTCTCAATCCCATTCTCCTGCCCTCTCCCCATAACCCTTGACATCCTTACTAATCAAGAATCTGTCATCTGTAACTTATAAAACATACCCAATGACGCCCTCCACAACAGTCTTCGACAATGAATTCCACAGATTCAGCACCCTCCAATTAAAGAAATTCCTCCTGATCTCCTTACTAACGGTAATACCTTTCATACTGAGGCTATGGCCTCTAGTCCTAGACTCTCCCACTAGTGGAAACATCCTCTCACATCCATGACTATCCAGAACTTTTCACTGTTTGAAAGTTTCATGAGGTCCTCCTCTCAGATTCCTAAACTCAGTGAGTATAGGCACAGTGCCGTCAAATGTTAATTTATGTTAACCCAATATTCCTTGGATCAATTCTCATAAACCTTCCCGTTCCATTGGTTCCCGTTCTATTCAGAAGAGTGTAATCGGCACTCGCAAGCCCCTGTTTTAACTGACTCTTCATTTTGCATTTGCGGATTCTCAGCATGAAGGTCTCCATTTTCAGACTCCAATTGAAGTCCAACGACGTTGAATGAAATTGCTTATCTCTCTAAACCATGGGTCGTAGCAATGGCAAGTCATTTCGTAAAAAACATCCTGAAGCAAACCCATGGTTTTCAATTGAGATTGAAGAAACTATCTCTAGGTCTCTCCTTTGAGAATCTTGATCACCCTAACTCCCCTTGGTTTGGGTAAACTCTCCTCTGCCTTTATTGATGTCCATCGTATTAACCCAGCTATCAGTTATTCTATGCTGCAGTGACTGCGTGATGGCATATCTTTCTTTATGCACTGAGAAGGAAACTTCACACAGTAATGTTTGGATATGCAGAGAGTGAACAATCATGCAACCCACACATTAATTAGTTTTTAACACAAAGTGGAAGATCGACGTTGTTTAATTTCTCATCAGTGCTCCAAGATTGTTAAATATTCATGCACAGCTATAAATACACTATTCACTTTGACCTTTGATTTTTGACATATTGGTGCCAGTGGGCCAGCAGTTATGGGGTTTTTGATGAGGAACTCCCCCCCCCCAATTGAAGACAAGAGATGGAAGCCCAACAGAATTATATTGGTTTATACCAGCCTTGAGCTAAGATAAGTGTGAATATGTCTCTGCAATTAAATGATGAGAGAGAGAGTGGAAATGGGTGATGTTATTGATATGAACATTGTAGTACTTGTGATGAGCAGATGGATCGCCTACGCAAAAAGGATCAAACTTTATACATTACTACAATTCAAGATGAGGGAGTGTTGAAATTTGACTCTTCAATTTGGAAATGAAATATGTAATGGAGAAAATCCTAAACAAAGATGTTGAAAAACTAGAACAGAAAATATTAGGAAAACTCAGCAATTCAGGCAGTATCATGCCATTAGGTGATGTGATAGGAGCAGATGGTAGGGCATTCAGCCGATCAATTCTAACTACCGCCATTCGATCAGGGGCTGATCAATACTTCCTCCTATGGCTAACTCTCTCTCCCTGCTATGAGAATGCACGGTGACTTGGACAGGTTGGGGGAGTGGGCAGATGCATGGCAGATGAAGTTTAATGCGGATAAATGTGAGGTTATCCATTTGGAGCAAAAAAGGAAGGCCAGGATTACTCATTCTAAATGGCGTCAAGTGCGAAAAGGGGAAGTACAACAGGATCTGGGGGTCCTTGTTCATCAGTCTATGGAAAGTAAGCATTGCGGTCTAGCAGGCAGTGAAGAAAGCGGATGGGCATGTTGGGCCTTTATAACAGAGGAATCAAAGTATAGAGCAAAGAGGGTCCTTCTGCAGTTGTACAGAAGCCCCTAGTATGATCAAACCTGGAGTACTGGGGTTGTTTGCAGTTTTTTATCCCCCTAATTTGAGGACGGACATTCTTGTGCTATGAGGAATGCAGACTTGGATGGTCGGAACTGTCATATGCTGAGAGAATGGAGCGGACTGGGCTTGTTACACTCTGGATTTTTGAAGGATTAGAGGAAATCTCTTGAAACATATATGATTGTTAAGAGTTTGGACGCTGCGAGAGATGTTGGGGAGTCCAGAACAGAGGCACAGTTTAAGATAAGGAGGTAAGCCATTTTAGAACGGAGATGAGGAAACTCTTTTTCTCACAGAGAGTTGTGAGTTCTGTGGCATTCTTGCCATAGAAGGCAGGTCTCGGGATGTTTCTAAGACGAGGGTTAGATAAGGCTCTTAACAAATAGCTGGAGGAGTCAGGGCTTATGGAGAGATGGCAGGACGGGGGATACTGATTGGGAATTATCAGCCTTTGATCATATTAAATGGGCCGGTACTGCCTCAAAGGGCCGAATGGGCCCTATTTCCTGCACCTATTGTCTATTGTATATTTTCTATTGTCCTAACCCCATTCTCCCGCATTTTCCCCATAGCCCCTGACACCCGTACTCATCAAAAATCTACTAACTCTGCCTTGAAGATATACATTCACTTGGCCTCCACAGCATTCTGTGACAAATAATTCCACAGATTCACCACCTGTGGAATCTGTGGAAAGAAAACAATGTTAGTATTTCAGTGTGAAGATTCTTCATCAAAGCAGCAATGTCAATCTAAACATTTGTTTCAGATAATGACAGGATGTTGCTTTTGTTACTATTAGAATATTTCAGAAACTTCTTAAATTTTAAAAGAAAATGAATATCATGTGGCCAGTTAAGAATAACTCTCATAAACAAGATCAATAAAGTTCACATTAAAAAGAGAATGCCTGAAACTTCAAAAGAAACTCTCGGGATGTTGGGCAGCGTCAATGGAAAGACAACCTGGGTTAACTGTTTAGATCATAGACCCTACAGAATAATTAAGACATCGAAAGATGTCTTTCGAAAGATGATTGTATTCTGTGTAAGGGGGGAGTATGAAGGCCAGGGCAGTGTACTGTTCTGGATGTCAGATGTGGGAGGTCAGGGAATCTGATAGCCCTCCAGACATCCATATCTGCGCCAGGTGTGTCGAGATGGGGCTCCTAAAGGATCGTGTTAGGAACCTGGAGCAGCAGCTCGATGACCTCCCTCTGGTCAGGGAGAGTGTGGAGGTCATAGAGAGGAGCTACAGGGAGGCAGTCACTCCCAGACCACAGGAGGCAGACAAGTGGGGTTCACAGTTAAGAAGGGCAAGAGGCAGGGCTTAGAGGAGTACCCTGTGACTGTACAAACTGGAAAATAGGTACTCGGGTTTGAGTATCAATTGCTGGGGACAGTCTACTGGGGGCATCAACACCGGCGGGTTCCAGCCATAGAGACCGGCCTGCATGCTCAGAAGGGGTCGCAAAAAGAGGAGGGCAATTGTAATAGGGGTGACTCTATAGTTAGGGGGTTGGAATGGCGATTTGAGGACGCTGTTCGGGAAACCCGGATTTGTGTTTGCCTCCCTGAGTGCAAGGGTCTCGCACGTGTTGGAACGAGTCCAAAGATTCTGAAAAGGGAGGGGAGGGAGCCTCGATGTTGTGGTTAAACATAGGTACAATGACAATAGGCAGAAAAAAATGATGAGGTCCGAACGGGAGAAATTTAGGGAGTTGGGGGGGAAAGTTAAGGGAAGGACCACAAGGGTAACAATTTCAGGATTAATGCCTTGACGTGAGAATAGGAATGGAATGAGGTGGAGGATATAAATTGCATGGCTGAGGATGGTGCAGTAGGAAGGATTCACTTTTCTTGATCACTGGGACCTCTTTTGGGGAAGGCATGATCTGTACAAAAAGGACGGGTTGCAACTTGAACCCGAGGGGGACCAAATATCCTGGCAGGGAGGATTTGCAAAGGCTAACTGGGGAGGAACTTTAAACTAGACAAGGCTGGGGGAAGGGACTCGGGTAGAGGGGGCTAGGGGACGGTGTGTGGGGCAAGAGGCAGAGAAGGGAAGCACTCGGACCCCAAAAATTGTAGGCGCGAAAGAGGAAAAAGATAATAGACAGAGAATAAGGATGTTGGAGTTTATAAAATGTGTATATTTTAATGTAGGAGATTGTAAGAAAAGGTGGTCTGAATTAGAGCCGGGATTGACACCTGGAAATATGATGTTGTGGCAATCAGTGAAAACATGGGTTGCCAGGTCACTGCTGTGATTGTAAAACTAAAATATTCAGGATTTCGTTGCTTCAGGTGTGATCAGAATTGGAGGGACCAGAGGTTGGAGGTGGTTGCATTGCTTGTCAGAGAGGATATTACAGCAGTGCTTTGGCCAGGATAGTATGAGGGGGCTCATTAGGAGCGCTATTTGGTGGAAGCTGGAGATGTTGGGAACGGTGTAGCAACACTTTTAGGGATTTAAACGCCAAATGGGGAGCGAGGAATTGGAAGAGCAAATAGTGATAAGGAGATAGCAGATATTGTAGTAAGCACAAGGTAGATGATTGTGGGAGATTTCAATTTTCCAAAATAGACCATATAAATTCAGCACGGAAACAGGCCCTTCGGCCCTTCCAGTCGTGCCGAGATGGGAAACAATTCTGTAAATGGGTGGATGGTTTGGAGTAAAAATGTTGTGCAGGATAGTTTTTTGTCAGCAGTAAATAGAGGTATTCGACCAGAGAAGGGGCAGTATAGTGCCTGAGACCTCCTGTTAAGGAAATGAGGCAGGTCAGATGACGGAGGTATGCGTTGGTGGGCACTGGGACCAGTGATCACAATACCATTAGTTTCAATTATAATTATGGAGAGAGTCAGAACTGGACCTAAGGGTGGAGATTTCTTGATTGGAGAAAGGCTCTAATTTGTGGGAATGCTTTACGGATTTAAAAGGAGGTGAATTGGAAACACTCTGTTTTATGGGCAAGGATGTAGAAGAGAAAATGGAGGACATTTAAAGGGGAAATTGTAAGTGTACATAATCCTTTTAGGGTGAAAGGAAATAGTAAAAATTGGAAAAATAGAGCCAATGGTTTTCAGGGAAATTGGACACTTGTACGAAAAAAGAGCGATATCTCCATAATTATAGGAGGCTTGGAGTAAATGAGGTGCTAGAGGAGTAAAGAATGTAAAAAGAATCTTAAGAAAGAAATTAGGAAGGCTAAAAAGAAGATATGAGGTTGTTTCGGCAAGAAGGTGAAAGTAAATCCAAAGGGTTTCTACAGCTATATTATAGCAAAAGGATAACGAGGGATAAAATGTGGACCATTAGAGTGACCAGAATGGACAGCTATCTGGCAGAGGCCAAAGAGATGGGGGAGATTTATGAACAATTTCTTTTCTTCGTATTCACCAAGGAGAAAGGATATTGAACTATGTGAAGTAAGGAAAAAAAAGTTAGAGTAGCTTTGGAACTAATGAGAAGATTCAAAGAGGAGGAGAGTACTGACATTTTAGAAAAATATAAAAGTGGATAAATCTCCAGTCCTGATAGGATATTCCCTATGACATTGAGTGAAGTTAGTCGGTTAGAAATAGCCGGAGTATGACAGAAATATTTCAATTGTCATTAGAAACGGGAATAGTGCCGGAGGATTGGTGTTTACTGGCATTGTTGTTACATTGTTAAAAAGTGTTCAAAGAATAACCTAGCAATTATAGGACCTGTTAGTTTGAGTTCATTGGTGGGTGTAAATTTAATGGAAAGGATACTTAGAGTATAATATATTAAAGCATCTGGGGAATAAAAGGGTCTGATCCGGAACAGCCAACTGTGATTTGTGCTGGAAGGTATGTTTTGACAAACCTCTTTGAATTTTTTGAAGCAGTTACTAGGGAAAATGATGAGGGTAAAAGCAGTGGAAGTTGACTATATGGATTTCAGTAAGGGCTTTGACAAGGTTCCCATGGAAGGTTGGTTAAGAAGTTCAATCTTTGGGTGTAATGATGGAGTGCAAAGTCTGGATTCAACAGTAGCTGAATGGGAGATGTCAGGACGTTGGATGGCTGTTTGTCAGGTGGAAGCTGGTGACAGTGGGGTGCCTCAGGGATCTGTGTTGGGTCACTGTTGTTTGTCATGTACATCAATGATCTGGATGATGGGGTGGGAAATTTGGATAAGTAGTATGCAGATGATACATAAGATAGGTGGTGATTGGATAATGAAGTAAGGATATTTCAAGCTACAGAGAGATTTGGGCATTTGGAAAAGTGGGCTGAAAGATGGCAGATGGAGTTTAATGTGATAAGTGTGAAGTGCTACTATCTTGGCAGGACAAATCAAAATAGGACGTACATGGTAAATGGTAGGAATTGAGGAATGTTGTGGAACAGAGAGTCTAGGAATAACTGTGATATTTCTGAAGGTGGAATCGGCATGGTAGATGGGGTGTAAAAGAAAGCCCTTTGGTGTGCTGGCCTTTATTAAATCAGAGCATTTGGAATATAGGAGTAGGGAAGTAATGTTTAAAATTGTACAAGGCTTGCGTAACAGACCATTTTCTGGAGTTTGGTGTATACACATTTTGTCGCCTAATTTATAGGAAGGATGTCAACAAAATAGAGATGAGTACAGAGGAGATTTTAGAATGTTGCTGGGATCCAGCAAAACTATTGTTACAGAGAAGGTCTTGATTTGAAAAGTTAGGTCTTTATTCTTTTGGAGCGCAGAACAGAAGGTTAAAGGGGGGTTGGGACTTGATTGAGGTCTTTAAAATGATTCGTAAGGGATAGAACAGGAGTTGATGTGGATAAGCTTTTCCCATTAAGCGGTAGGGAAGATTTCAAACAAGAGGGCCATGACATGCGACAATTAAGGGATGGAAGTTTAGGTGTAAAGTGAGGGGGAACTTCTTTACTCAGAGGGTGGTGGCTGTCTGTGTGGAATGAGCTTCCAGCAGAAGTGGTGGAGGCCTAGGGATCGATTTTAAACATTTAAAGTAAAGGGATAGACTTCCGGTGGCGCTATGGAGTAGTGAACGCACAGCACCAGCCAGTCCGCAAATAATTTCTGCAAATATACCGGGGATTTTAACGATTTAAAAAACACTTACCGATCGGACTGCTTTCACTATCTGCGCACTCATCACCGACGAGTACAGGCTGACGTCATCAGCCCTGCGACGAATTATGACGGCCTCACGGAGCTACGATAAAACGGAAAAAGGTCGAAAAACCCGGGCCGAGACGTGGAGTAAGTGCTGGGAGAAGCTCGGACTCGGGTAGGGCCAGCTCCGTGGAAGACGTTTCCAGGAATGCAGCACAGGTGGTGAGGTTGAAACTTTTATTTTCATCAGGATGGCTGAATTTAAAACGTGAATGAAAGATATAAAGTAAGAAATGAAGTGAAATACCAGGTAGATATAGGAAGGAAATATCTCAAAATTAATAAATAGATGGACTTGATGAAAAATCCATGTTCAGTTTAGGTTCGGCGTGAATTTCAAAAAGATATAATGGAGCAAATTGATAATAAGTTCAAGAGAGATCAGAATATTGAAAGAATGAAATATTGATAGGATTAATAATTTGGAACGCAAGATGGAGGGTAAACTTGGAAATGTTAAAAAGAACTTTAAACATAAGATTGACCCTATTGCAAAAAAGTGGTCGAACTAACAAGTTGACGGCATTAAAAACCTTGAAAGATAGCGGAGTAGTACTGGTCTACAGCAAGCTGATTAAAGAAAAGAACGTCATACTGGAGTTGTATTATCCAAAAGTACAGCATATATGCACGCAGCTGGAAAGGCTATCAAGGAAGGCAGAACTTGAGGATTGCTTGGATTCTGAAGGTTTAGAGAATCACGAGACACTCGGAGATTCACTGCTAAATTAATGCATAGAGGTTTTATCTTTGGATGAATATGCCTGATTTAAGCTCGTGCACACCGAGTCGCAGAAGACAGACCAGTACAATGCCCCCCAAGACAATATCATTGTTCAAGTTAACAATATGATTTCACCCTCGAGGACATTATGCACAAGAGCCCTGAGAACAAAAGAATCTGATGTTTCAAGGACAAAGAATCTGTATTCTATCGAGACTATTCCCCCAGGAGGTTGCCAGAAAACGATGAAGGTTTAACGAGCCAAAACCTTATGAGGGTGTAGAAAACTTGAGATACGGTTTCTGAATTTACCCGCCTTTTACGATGCTTACTTATAAACCAAGGGACACATTTTCAAGACTCAACAGAAGCAATGGATTTGCAAAGCAGGTTGAACTTGAAAACAGTACAAGCAAATATACTGCTTTTTCTATTTTTAAAAGACCTAGCACAGGTCTCATGGACATTTTTGAAAATCTATACGACTAAATGGAATTAGATAGAAATCAGAAGGAATGACAATGTCGTATGAACGAAAGTCCTAGCACAATCTCTTGAAATTATGAAACTTTATACGGACAATATGGATATTAGAAGAAATCCAGAAGGAATGGACACGAGTCGATGGAACGAAATGTTTGCCCAGAATGGAAGAAGCTCACGAACTATCATAAACAAATACACACCTACTAAAATGATAACGCGGGTTTTAGTTTCTATGTACTGTTATAACATGACTATGGCACCAACGCTAAACAAATATATAATAAATTAATAATTATGTTGTTACATCTGGGGATATCTTCTCAATATATTTCTCTTTTTTAATAATGACTTCTATTATTTGGTATTCTTAAAAAAAAAAAATTTTTTCTTTAACTGTGGCTTTATATTGGATTTTTTTTTTTTTTTAAACTACCCTTAGATAATATAATTTATGCAGTTTAATATCATTTTTCATTTCTATAATTATATTATTCGTTTTATAATATTTACTATGGAATAAAACATAATTCTTAAAATTAGGGTGGTAACAATAATAACTCATGCGGAAGCCTTTGATTATTGGCACACAACATGGTTTCACAAACTACAATCTTTTATATGAAGTCTCTTTAATTTTATACACCTTTCTAAGCTTTTTATTCACTTCTCCTGTTTTTCTGATAACACTAACCCAAACCGTAATAAAGGAGTAAACACCTGGGATACCAAGGATAACCCACACGAGCAGACAAACGCACTCATAAAATTAATCAA